>CP136069.1:5561501-6161501 GCA_032622095.1 Siphonodentalium dalli
TCACACTGTTCAAATGGACCTACCGAGATTGTATGTTAACTCATATCAAAATAAATATTACGCCAGAGGAACAGGTCACACTGTTCAAATGTACCTATAGAGATTGTATGTTAACTCAAATCAAAATCAATCATACGCCAGGGGGAAAGGTCACACTGTTCAAATGGACCTACCGAGATTGTATGTTAACTCATATCAAAATAAATATTACGCCAGGGGGGACAGGTCACACTGTTCAAATGGACCTACCGAGATTGTATGTTAACTAATATCAAAACCAATCATACGCCAGGGGGACAGGTCACACTAATCAAATGTACCTACCGATATTGTATGTTAACTAATATCAAAACCAATCATACGGCAGGGGGACAGGTCACACTGTTCTAATGTACCTACCGATATTGTATGTTAACTCATATCAAAATCAATCATATGCCAGAGGGACAGGTCACACTGTTCAAATGTACCTACCGAGATTGTATGTTAACTCATATCAAAATCAATCATATGCCAGAGGGACAGGTCACACTGTTCAAATGTACCCACCGAGATAGTATGTTAACTCATATCAAAATCAATCATACGCCAGGGGGACAGGTCACACTGTTCAAATGGACCTACCGAGATTGTATGTTAACTCATATCAAAGTCAATCATACGCCAGGGGGACAGGTCACACTGTTCAAATGTACCTACCGAGATTGTATGTTAACTAATATCAAAATCAATCATACGCCAGGGGGACAGGTCACACTGTTCAAATGTACCTACCGAGATAGTATGTTAACTCATATCAAAATCAATCATACGCCAGGGGGACAGGTCACACTGTTCAAATGGACCTACCGAGATTGTATGTTAACTCAAATCAAAATCAATCATACGCCAGAGGGGACAGGTCACACTGTTCAAATGTACCTACTGAGATTGTATGTTAACTAATATCAAAATCAATCATACGCCAGGGGGACAGGTCACACTGTTCAAATGTACCTACCGATATTGTATGTTAACTCATATCAAAATCAATCATACGACAGGGGGACAGGTCACACTGTTCAAATGGACCTACCGAGATTGTATGTTAACTCATAACAAAATAAATATTACGCCAGAGGAACAGGTCACACTGTTCAAATGTACTTACAGAGATTGTATGTTAACTCAAATCAAAATCAATCATACGCCAGGGGGACAGGTCACACTGTTCAAATGGACCTACCGAGATAGTATGTTAACCTCATATCAAAAATCAATCATACGCCAGGGGGACAGGTCACACTGTTCAAATGGACCTACCGAGATTGTATGTTAACTCATATCAAAATCAATCATACGCCAGGGGGACAGGTCACACTGTTCAAATGGACCTACCGAGATGGTATGTTAACTCATATCAAAATCAATCATACGCCAGGGGGACAGGTCACACTGTTCAAATGGACCTACCGAGATTGTATGTTAACTCAAATCAAAATCAATCATACGCCAGAGGGACAGGTCACACTGTTCAAATGTACCTACCGAGATTGTATGTTAACTAATATCAAAATCAATCATACGCCAGGGGGACAGGTCACACTGTTCAAATGTACCTACCGATATTGTATGTTAACTCATATCAAAATCAATCATACGCCAGGGGGACAGGTCACACTGTTCAAATGGACCTACCGAGATTGTATGTTAACTCATATCAAAATAAATATTACGCCAGATGAACAGGTCACACTGTTCAAATGTACCTACCGTGATTGTATGTTAACTCAAATCAAAATCAATCATACGCCACAGGGACAGGTCACACTGTTCAAATGTACCTACCGAGATTGTATGTTAACTAATATCAAAACCAATCATACGCCAGGGGGGACAGGTCACACTGTTCAAATGGACCTACCGAGATTGTATGTTAACTCATATCAAAATCAATCATACGCCAGGGGGACAGGTCACACTGTTCAAATGGACCTACCGAGATTGTATGTTAACTAATATCAAAACCAATCATACGCCAGGGGGACAGGTCACACTAATCAAATGTACCTACCGAGATTGTATGTTAACTCATATTAAAATAAATCATCCGCCAGAGGGACATGTCACACTGTTCTAATGTACCTACCGATATTGTATGTTAACTCATATCAAAATCAATCATTCGCCAGGGGGACAGGTCACACAGTTCAAATGGACCTACCGAGATTGTATGTTAACTAATATCAAAATCAATCACACGCCAGCGGGACAGGTCACACTGTTCAAATGGACCTACCGAGATTGTATGTTAACTAATATCAAAACCAATCATACGCCAGGGGGACAGGTCACACTAATCAAATGTACCTACCGAGATTGTATGTTAACTCATATTAAAATAAATCATCCGCCAGAGGGACATGTCACACTGTTCTAATGTACCTACCGATATTGTATGTTAACTCATATCAAAACCAATCATACGCCAGGGGGACAGGTCACACTGTTCAAATGGACCTACCGATATTGTATGTTAACTCATATCAAAATCAATCATACGCCAGGGGGACGGGTCACACTGTTCAAATGGACCTACCGAGATTGTATGTTAACTCAAATCAAAATCAATCATACGCCAGAGGGACAGGTCACACTGTTCAAATGTACCTACCGAGATTGTATGTTAACTAATATCAAAACCAATCATATGCCAGGGGGACAGGTCACACTGTTCTAATGTACCTACCGATATTGTATGTTAATTCATATCAAAATCAATCATACGCCAGGGGGGCAGGTCACACTGTCCAAATGGACCTACCGAGATTGTATGTTAACTCATATCAAAATCAATCATACGCCAGGGAGACAGGTCACACTGTTCAAATGGACCTACCGAGATTGTATGTTAACTCAAATCAAATTCAATCATACGCCAGAGGGACAGGTCACACTGTTCCAATGTACCTACCGATATTGTATGTTAACTAATATCAAAATCAATCATACGCCAGAGGGACAGGTCACACTGTTCAAATGTACCTACCGAGATTGTATGTTAACTCATATCAAAATCAATCATACGCCAGAGGGACAGGTCACACTGTTCAAATGTACCTCCCGAGATTGTATGTTAACTCATATCAAAATCAATCATACGCCAGAGGGACAGGTCACACTGTTCAAACGTACCTACCGAGATTGTATGTTAACTCAAATCAAAATAAATAATACGTCAGAGGGACAGGGCACACTGTTCAAATGTACCTACCGAGATTGTATGTTAACTGATATCAAAACCAATCATACGCCAGGGGGACAGGTCACACTGTTCTAATGTACCTACCGATATTGTATGTTAACTCATATCAAAATCAATCATATGCCAGCGGGACAGGTCACACTGTTCAAATGTACCTACCGAGATTGTATGTTAACTAATATCAAAATCAATCATACGCCAGGGGGACAGGTCACACTGTTCAAATGGACCTACCGAGATTGTATGTTAACTCATATCAAAATAAATATTACGCCAGGGGGACAGGTCACACTGTTCAAATGTACCTACCGAGATTGTATGTTAACTCATATCAAAATCAATCATATGCCAGAGGGACAGGTCACACTGTTCAAATGTACCTCCCGAGATTGTATGTTCACTCATATCAAAATCAATCATATGCCAGAGGGACAGGTCACACTGTTCAAATGTTCCTACCGAGATAGTATGTTAACTCATATCAAAATCAATCATACGCCAGGGGGACAGGTCACACTGTTCAAATGGACCTACCGAGATTGTATGTTAACTCATATCAAAATAAATATTACGCCAGATGAACAGGTCACACTGTTCAAATGTACCTACCGAGATTGTATGTTAACTCAAATCAAAATCAATCATACTCCACAGGGACAGGTCACACTGTTCAAATGTACCTACCGAGATTGTATGTTAACTAATATCAAAACCAATCATACGCCAGGGGGACAGGTCACACTGTTCAAATGGACCTACCGAGATTGTATGTTAACTCATATCAAAATCAATCATACGCCAGGGGGACAGGTCACACTGTTCAAATGAACCTACCGAGATTGTATGTTAACTAATATCAAAACCAATCATACGCCAGGGGGACAGGTCACACTAATCAAATGTACCTACCGAGATTGTATGTTAACTCATATTAAAATAAATCATCCGCCAGAGGGACATGTCACACTGTTCTAATGTACCTACCGATATTGTATGTTAACTCATATCAAAATCAATCATTCGCCAGGGGGACAGGTCACACAGTTCAAATGGACCTACCGAGATTGTATGTTAACTAATATCAAAATCAATCACACGCCAGCGGGACAGGTCACACTGTTCAAATGTACCTACCGAGATTGTATGTTAACTAACACCAAAACCAATCATACGCCAGGGGGACAGGTCACACTGTTCAAATGGACCTACCGATATTGTATGTTAACTCATATCAAAATCAATCATACGCCAGGGGGACGGGTCACACTGTTCAAATGGACCTACCGAGATTGTATGTTAACTCAAATCAAAATCAATCATACGCCAGAGGGACAGGTCACACTGTTCAAATGTACCTACCGAGATTGTATGTTAACTAATATCAAAACCAATCATATGCCAGGGGGACAGGTCACACTGTTCTAATGTACCTACCGATATTGTATGTTAATTCATATCAAAATCAATCATACGCCAGGGGGGCAGGTCACACTGTTCAAATGGACCTACCGAGATTGTATGTTAACTCATATCAAAATCAATCATACGCCAGGGAGACAGGTCACACTGTTCAAATGGACCTACCGAGATTGTATGTTAACTCAAATCAAAATCAATCATACGCCAGAGGGACAGGTCACACTGTTCAAATGTATCTACCGAGATTGTATGTTAACTAATATCAAATTCAATCATACGCCAGAGGGACAGGTCACACTGTTCCAATGTACCTACCGATATTGTATGTTAACTAATATCAAAATCAATCATACGCCAGAGGGACAGGTCACACTGTTCAAATGTACCTACCGAGATTGTATGTTAACTCATATCAAAATCAATCATACGCCAGAGGGACAGGTCACACTGTTCAAATGTACCTCCCGAGATTGTATGTTAACTCAAATCAAAATCAATCATACGCCAAAGGGACAGGTCACACTGTTCAAACGTACCTACCGAGATTGTATGTTAACTCATATCAAAATAAATAATACGTCAGAGGGACAGGGCACACTGTTCAAATGTACCTACCGAGATTGTATGTTAACTGATATCAAAACCAATCATACGCCAGGGGGACAGGTCACACTGTTCTAATGTACCTACCGATATTGTATGTTAACTCATATCAAAATCAATCATATGCCAGAGGGACAGGTCACACTGTTCAAATGTACCTACCGAGATTGTATGTTAACTCATATCAAAATCAATCATACGCCAGAGGGACAGGTCACACTGTTCAAATGTACCTCCCGAGATTGTATGTTAACTCATATCAAAATCAATCATATGCCAGAGGGACAGGTCACACTGTTCAAATGTACCTACCGAGATAGTATGTTAACTCATATCAAAATCAATCATACGCCAGGGGGACAGGTCACACTGTTCAAATGGACCTACCGAGATTGTATGTTAACTAATATCAAAATCAATCATACGCTAGAGGGACAGGTCATACTGTTCAAATGTACCTCCCGAGATTGTATGTTAACTCAAATCAAAATCAATCATACGCCAGAGGGACAGGTCACACTGTTCAAATGTACCTCCCGAGATTGTATGTTAACTCAAATCAAAATCAATCATACGCCAAAGGGACAGGTCACACTGTTCAAACGTACCTACCGAGATTGTATGTTAACTCATATCAAAATCAATCATACGCCAGAGGGACAGGTCATACTGTTCAAATGTACCTACCGATATTGTATGTTAACTCATATCAAAATCAATCATACGCCAGGGGGACAGGTCACACTGTTCAAATGTACCTACCGAGATTGTATGTTAACTCAAATCAAAATCAATCATACGCCAGGGGGACAGGTCACACTGTTCAAATGGACCTACCGAGATTGTATGTTAACTCATATCAAAATAAATATTACGCCAGGGGGACAGGTCACACTGTTCAAATGGACCTACCGAGAATGTATGTTAACTAATATCAAAACCAATCATACGCCAGGGGGACAGGTCACACTAATCAAATTTACCTACCGAGATTGTATGTTAACTCATATTAAAATAAATCATCCGCCAGAGGGACATGTCACACTGTTCAAATGTACCTACCGAGATTGTATGTTAACTAATATCAAAATCAATCAAACGCCAGAGGGACAGGTCACACTGTTCTAATGTACCTACCGATATTGTATGTTAACTAATATGAAAATCAGTCATACGCCAGAGGGACAGGTCACACTGTTCAAATGTACCTACCGAGATTGTATGTCAACTCAAATCAAAATCAATCATACGCCAAAGGGACAGGTCACACTGTTCAAACGTACCTACCGAGATTGTATGTTAACTCAAATCAAAATAAATAATACGTCAGAGGGACAGGGCACACTGTTCAAATGTACCTACCGAGATTGTATGTTAACTGATATCAAAACCAATCATACGCCAGGGGGACAGGTCACACTGTTCTAATGTACCTACCGATATTGTATGTTAACTCATATCAAAATCAATCATATACCAGAGGGACAGGTCACACTGTTCAAATGTACCTACCGAGATTGTATGTTAACTCATATCAAAATCAATCATATGCCAGAGGGACAGGTCACACTGTTCAAATGTACCTCCCGAGATTGTATGTTCACTCATATCAAAATCAATCATATGCCAGAGGGACAGGTCACACTGTTCAAATGTTCCTACCGAGATAGTATGTTAACTCATATCAAAATCAATCATACGCCAGGGGGACAGGTCACACTGTTCAAATGGACCTACCGAGATTGTATGTTAACTAATATCAAAATCAATCATACGCCAGGGGGACAGGTCACACTGTTCAAATGGACCTGCCGAGATTGTATGTTAACTCATATCAAAATAAATATTACGCCAGATGAACAGGTCACACTGTTCAAATGTACCTACCGAGATTGTATGTTAACTCAAATCAAAATCAATCATACTCCACAGGGACAGGTCACACTGTTCAAATGTACCTACCGAGATTGTATGTTAACTAATATCAAAACCAATCATACGCCAGGGGGACAGGTCACACTGTTCAAATGGACCTACCGAGATTGTATGTTAACTCATATCAAAATCAATCATACGCCAGGGGGACAGGTCACACTGTTCAAATGAACCTACCGAGATTGTATGTTAACTAATATCAAAACCAATCATACGCCAGGGGGACAGGTCACACTAATCAAATGTACCTACCGAGATTGTATGTTAACTCATATTAAAATAAATCATCCGCCAGAGGGACATGTCACACTGTTCTAATGTACCTACCGATATTGTATGTTAACTCATATCAAAATCAATCATTCGCCAGGGGGACAGGTCACACAGTTCAAATGGACCTACCGAGATTGTATGTTAACTAATATCAAAATCAATCACACGCCAGCGGGACAGGTCACACTGTTCAAATGTACCTACCGAGATTGTATGTTAACTAACACCAAAACCAATCATACGCCAGGGGGACAGGTCACACTGTTCAAATGGACCTACCGATATTGTATGTTAACTCATATCAAAATCAATCATACGCCAGGGGGACGGGTCACACTGTTCAAATGGACCTACCGAGATTGTATGTTAACTCAAATCAAAATCAATCATACGCCAGAGGGACAGGTCACACTGTTCAAATGTACCTACCGAGATTGTATGTTAACTAATATCAAAACCAATCATATGCCAGGGGGACAGGTCACACTGTTCTAATGTACCTACCGATATTGTATGTTAATTCATATCAAAATCAATCATACGCCAGGGGGGCAGGTCACACTGTTCAAATGGACCTACCGAGATTGTATGTTAACTCATATCAAAATCAATCATACGCCAGGGAGACAGGTCACACTGTTCAAATGGACCTACCGTGATTGTATGTTAACTCAAATCAAAATCAATCATACGCCAGAGGGACAGGTCACACTGTTCAAATGTATCTACCGAGATTGTATGTTAACTAATATCAAATTCAATCATACGCCAGAGGGACAGGTCACACTGTTCCAATGTACCTACCGATATTGTATGTTAACTAATATCAAAATCAATCATACGCCAGAGGGACAGGTCACACTGTTCAAATGTACCTACCGAGATTGTATGTTAACTCATATCAAAATCAATCATACGCCAGAGGGACAGGTCACACTGTTCAAATGTACCTCCCGAGATTGTATGTTAACTCAAATCAAAATCAATCATACGCCAAAGGGACAGGTCACACTGTTCAAACGTACCTACCGAGATTGTATGTTAACTCATATCAAAATAAATAATACGTCAGAGGGACAGGGCACACTGTTCAAATGTACCTACCGAGATTGTATGTTAACTGATATCAAAACCAATCATACGCCAGGGGGACAGGTCACACTGTTCTAATGTACCTACCGATATTGTATGTTAACTCATATCAAAATCAATCATATGCCAGAGGGACAGGTCACACTGTTCAAATGTACCTACCGAGATTGTATGTTAACTCATATCAAAATCAATCATACGCCAGAGGGACAGGTCACACTGTTCAAATGTACCTCCCGAGATTGTATGTTAACTCATATCAAAATCAATCATATGCCAGATGGACAGGTCACACTGTTCAAATGTACCTACCGAGATAGTATGTTAACTCATATCAAAATCAATCATACGCCAGGGGGACAGGTCACACTGTTCAAATGGACCTACCGAGATTGTATGTTAACTAATATCAAAATCAATCATACGCCAGAGGGACAGGTCATACTGTTCAAATGTACCTCCCGAGATTGTATGTTAACTCAAATCAAAATCAATCATACGCCAGAGGGACAGGTCACACTGTTCAAATGTACCTCCCGAGATTGTATGTTAACTCAAATCAAAATCAATCATACGCCAAAGGGACAGGTCACACTGTTCAAACGTACCTACCGAGATTGTATGTTAACTCATATCAAAATCAATCATACGCCAGAGGGACAGGTCATACTGTTCAAATGTACCTACCGATATTGTATGTTAACTCATATCAAAATCAATCATACGCCAGGGGGACAGGTCACACTGTTCAAATGTACCTACCGAGATTGTATGTTAACTCAAATCAAAATCAATCATACGCCAGGGGGACAGGTCACACTGTTCAAATGGACCTACCGAGATTGTATGTTAACTCATATCAAAATAAATATTACGCCAGGGGGACAGGTCACACTGTTCAAATGGACCTACCGAGATTGTATGTTAACTAATATCAAAACCAATCATACGCCAGGGCGACAGGTCACACTAATCAAATTTACCTACCGAGATTGTATGTTAACTCATATTAAAATAAATCATCCGCCAGAGAGACATGTCACACTGTTGTAATGTACCTACCGATATTGTATGTTAACTCATATCAAAATCAATCATACGCCAGGGGGACAGGTCACACTGTTCAAATGTACCTACCGAGATTGTATGTTAACTAATATCAAAATCAATCAAACGCCAGAGGGACAGGTCACACTGTTCTAATGTACCTACCGATATTGTATGTTAACTAATATTAAAATCAGTCATACGCCAGAGGGACAGGTCACACTGTTCAAATGTACCTACCGAGATTGTATGTGAAATCATATCAAAATCAATCACACGCCAGAGGGACAGGTCACACTGTTCAAATGTACCTCCCGAGATTGTATGTTAACTCAAATCAAAATCAATCATACGCCAAAGGGACAGATCGCACTGTTCAAACGTACCTACCGAGATTGTATGTTAATTCATATCAAAATCAATCATACGCCAGAGGGACAGGTCACACTCTTCAAATGTAACTACCGAGATTGTATGTTAACTCATATCAAAATCAATCATACGCCAGAGGGACAGGTCACACTGTTCAAATGTACCTCCTGAGATTGTATGTTAACTCAAATCAAAATCAATCATACGCCAAAGGGACAGGTCACACTGTTCAAATGTACCTACCGAAATTGTATGTTAACTAATATCAAAACCAATCATACGCCATGGGGACATGTCACACTGTTCTAATTTACCTACCGATATTGTATGTTAACTCATATCAAAATCAATCATACGCCAGGGGGACAGTTCACACTGTTCAAATGGACCTAACGAGATTGTATGTTAACTCATATCAAAATCAATCATACGCCAGTGGGAAAGGTCACACTGTTCAAATGGACCTTCCGGGATTGTATGTTAACTCATTTCAAAATCAATCATACGCCAGAGGGACAGGTCACACTGTTCAAATGTACCTAACGAGAATGTATGTTAACTCATATCAAAATTAATCATAATCCAGAGGGACAGGTCACACTGTTCAAATGTACCTACCGAGATTGTATGTTAACTAATATCAAAATCAATCATACGCCAGGGGGCAGGTAACACTGTTCAAATGTACCTCCCGAGATTGTATGTTAACTCATATCAAAATTAATCATATGCCAGAGGGACAGGTCACACTGTTCAAATGTACCTACCGAGATTGTATGTTAACTCATATCAAAATCAATCATATGCCAGAGTGCAGGTGACACTGTTCAAATGTTCCTACCGAGATTATATGTTAACTCATATCAAAATCAATCACACGCCAAGGGGACAGGTCACACTGTTCAAATGGACCTACCGAGATTGTATGTTAACTCATATCAAAATCAATCATTCGCCAGGGGGACAAGTCACACTGTTCTAATGTACCTACCGAGAGTGTATGTTAACTAATATCAAAACCAATCATACGCCAGGGGGACAGTTCACACTGTTCTAATGTACCTACCGATATTGTATGTTAACTCATATCAAAATCAATCATACGCCAGGGGGACAGGTCACACTGTTCAAATGGACCCACCGAGATTGTATGTTAACTCATATCAAAATCAATCATACGCCAGGGGGACAGGTCACACTGTTCAAATGGACCTTCCGGGATTGTATGTTAACTCATATCAACATCAATCATACGCCAGAGGGACAGGTCACACTGTTCAAATGTACCTAACGAGAATGTATGTTAACTCATATCAAAATTAATCATAATCCAGAGGGACAGGTAACACTGTTCAAATGTACCTACCGAGATTGTATGTTAACTAATATCAAAATCTATCATACGCCAGGGGGGCAGGTCACACTGTTCAAATGTACCTCCCGAGATTGTATGTTAACTCATATCAAAATCAATCATATGCCAGAGGGACAGGTCACACTGTTCAAATGTACCTACCGAGATTGTATGTTAACTCATATCAAAATCAATCATACGCCAGAGGGACAGGTCACACTGTTCAAATGTACCTACCGAAATTGTATGTTAACTCATATCAAAATCAATCATACGCCAGAGGGACAGGTCACACTGTTCAAATGTACCTACCGAGATTGTATGTTAACTAATATCAAAATCAATCATACGCCAGGGGGACAGGTCACACTGTTCAAATGTACATACCCAGATTGTATGTTAACTCATATCAAAATCAATAATACGCCAGAGGGACAGGTCACACTGTTCAAATGGACCTACCGAGATTGTATGTTAACTCATATCAAAATCAATCATACGCCAGAGGGACAGGTCACACTGTTCAAATGTACCTACCGAGATTGTATGTTAACTCATATCAAAATCAATCATACGCCAGAGGGACAGGTCACACTGTTCAAATGTACCTACCGAGATTGTATGTTAACTCATATCAAAATCAATCATACGCCAGAGGAACAGGTCACACTGTTCAAATGTACCTACCGAGATTGTATGTTAACTCATACCAAAATCAACCATACGCCAGCGGGACATGTCACACTGTTCAAATATACCTACCGAGATTGTATGTTAACTCAGATCAAAATCAATCATACGCCAGGGGGACAGGTCACACTGTTCTGATGTACCTACCGAGATTGTATGTTAACTGATATCAAAATCAATCATATGCCAGAGGGACAGGTCACACTGTTCAAATGTACCTACCGAGATTGTATGTTAACTCATATCAAAATCAATCATACACCAGGGGGACAGGTCACACTGTTCAAATGTACCTACCGAGATTGTATGTGAACTAATATCAAAACCAATCATACGCCAGGGGGACAGCATTTGCTAGACATATTAGTCATTAACAGTGTAAAGTTACACAGAGGGAAATATGCAGCTAGATGCACGTACGAAATTGTTGTGGATTATTCCTTTCAAATACTTTTTCCCGGTACCGTTATCATTCCATAATCAATTCAACGCACGTTGGTGTGCTTATGCGACTTTACCTTTGACAAGTTTTACGTCATATCTCAGTATGAGCGCTATGAGTCTTCTAATCACAGGTGCTAACATGGTTTGGAAATAATTGTTGGGGAACTGAACCCGTCTATGTACTTGCGTCCCGAAATCCTGTGGTTTTAATGAACGGCATCTTTCACGTCGAATATGATATTTTTTAAAAGAAGAAATTCTCATCTGAGGTAGATTACTGCTCACGTGAAGAATGGAATAGTTTGAAAATGAAGAAATGTATCCGTTCATTGTTGAATATGTATTACATGTATGTACATACAGCTATGCCGGTTCGGCGCAATTTGCATTTTCAATAGCTTGGAGTCACTGATTAACTTGTGAACTCATCTTGGAGTCTGTAAGACAGTTCATGGTAAATCGCGTGATACTTACATTTAATTGAATTACATTATAGGAGGAACCTCATTAAATTGTAAACGCTTTGACAGAGGCATGCTCAGACATGCTCAAACGTGCGTCGTTTCTAACGGCGCTTGTATCATTAAATAAATGCTTGGACACAATGGTCATTTTAGTTCAGTTTCATACCGTTTAATCTGTTGATGGGTTTGTGGTCGCGATTCCGTCTTAATATAATGTTTCTGTCCTTAGTATCACTTGCCATCTTTAATGGCGACATTCTATTAGAAGCATGTGTATTTGCCCTATATATACGGTGCTTCATAACAAGATTTGATACTCTGTGTAATTCACTGTGGGGGAACTACTCCTAGAGATTTGGTTCTCTACCGAGTTTCGTGAGCATTTTTTAGCGACGATTCCGATTATCTATAAAACGTAAAAATCAACAGCATTAAAACAGTATTTCATGGGTTCATAGAGCTACCGTGAAATTATAGTCACTGGCCAGCAGTGTGTGTAAAAAAAAAGATTAAAAACTAATCCCGAAATACACAGAAATTGACATTTTATTTTCCGATTCTCTGCTGAGGACTCCGATTCTCTGCCGAGCGCTCGGTTCTCTGCGAATAACCCGATTCCATGAGGTCTCCAGTATTATTTTATTTGGATAATGGCATGTACTTCAGCTTGATAGTATGTTACATAATGGGATATGTCAACAACCTGGACCGATGTGATGGTCTAGTTGCGATTTACGAGTGAAGAGTTGATCGAACACATGATGATTTCTTTATTTGACATGACGTACATCTAATGACATGTGACCAGTATTGTGAACATATAATATGTAGACCATATGTAGTGTGTTGTGAATATAGCTACCGCATGGTGAACACCCATACGTCATAATGAGCGATACTCCAATCGCCGGCCTCCCGTTCTCCATATACTCTCCCTTTATTCGCAATTCACACACAGTTTTATATCATTATTGGAATGTCTGGCAGGAACTCGTTAACATACCAGAGGTCATAATAAATAATAACAACTGGTGACGCGAAAACTATTGGGTCAAATTTGGAACAAACGTCACGAAGAATTTCCCGTTTGGTGATCAATCGAGAAGCGTTCAAAGACCGGGAAGAAAGATGTAAAATGTCGTTGCTGATCTCCCACTTCAACCCCAAGATGAAGTTATCGACATATACATTATTTATCAATTTGTTCACTGTAGTAGTGAATGTTGATGCTTCGAATTGCAAATGTTTCACAACCGTTGCATTTAAGATGAATGGAGAACTCTTGGCACCAAACAATACAACATTAAGCCTGTAGACACCAAAACCAGCTGTAGGATCCGTAGCGTCAGATAACCAAACAAATCGTGTGATATCCTTATCTTTATCCGCCAATTTCACAAGCAAAAATGCCTTTTCCACATCAGAAACCACGCCATATTATGGAACGAAAAATCTGATTAAAATAGAAGATAAGTCATTCTGTAAAGCAGGACCAGTTAACAAACAATAATTCAAACTTTGACTTGAATTGTTCTGTTTGCAACTACAATCGTACACAATTCTCATCGGTGTTGAAGAAGATTTGAATACTAGGTGATGAGGTATATAATGACAATTTCCTGGTGCGAAAGCTTCTCATTGAAATATCTGCTAACCTGGTTCTGTATGAGCTTATCATAGCAACCACCAAGGGTGCTTATACCTAAGGCAGGTGTATACACTAAATGGGCTATATAGTGTTGTAATGATAAGTCATTTGTTCTTGGATATATTTAAGGTACTTATATGGAACGAAACATTAACATCAAATCTGACCAATGTGGCGTTTATTAGTATACATGTGTACTTTAAATAGTTGTTTTTGGTCTGAATAACATATTTATATCATTGGTTAGTAGAAAGTAGTAGCATATAATCCGTAGAAAGGCAAATCAACGTGTACAGGCTTACACACTGTGATACACAGCACATGTATGAGGCGAAATCAGTTAGCCAGCTATAGGTGATTATGTAGGACTATTACTGGTCGTGAATTGGACATTACCTCTTCTAACATTAAGAAGCCACAAGGAATCACCCTTGTGGCAATTTATACAAGCTCAACGTCTTCAATTAAGCGGCAAGTCGCGTGGGCTCCAATAAGCGTAGAATACCGGAGTGACTTCCGAGAGCTACAACATCACTGACAACTAAGGTCACTCATGCCAAATAGAGTTATCCGCTCCGAGCATGCGCAGAAAATATTGTCATTTCCGTCCATTCCATACTTTTGTCCACAGAGCGAGGACGTAAAATTTTCTATCTGCTTCCATCGCTGCTCGCCACTATCTCCAATCATCTACAGTTTAAGGTCATGTATTGCCACCTTGTTTTTCTCCTTGCCCGCTGTCTCACATTACCGCCTTCTAATCCGTCGTCTCCAATATTTATCCCGTGGTTACGGTCTGGTTCCCGCGGTCTTGTTTTGAGTGTCCACCTGTCCCACGGCATTGTCCTAATTGCTGTTCGGCGTTCTCTTTGTGTGTGTAATCACCTCGCTCCTCGTCCGCTGCGTTTTTCCCGATCAGGTAACAGCCACGGCCTTTCATGTTACGCCTTTTTGGCAATAGGTCGTTTTATGTTGTCGGTCTGTCCGTCCGTCCCAGTTTGGATTAATTTATCTGCACCTCGACTTAGTATTTGTCCCCCACTCTGGCCGGGTCTTTCGTCCGTCCGTCTGTCTATCCGTCCGTCTGTCTGTCCGTCCATCCGTCCGTTACCATTTGGGTTCCGTCCGATTACTTCAGTTTGGATTATTTGCTCTGCTCCAAAGTTGGTGTGCGTCTTTCTTAGCTAAGGATACAGGCCACGTTCGACTGTGGGTTCCGTCCAATTAATTTTCCCAGCGTTCCGCCCCCCCCCCTTTCGAATTAGAATTTGACCGCCTGTTACTCAATTTGGTTTCCGACCGATAACTCCAGTTTGGATTATTTTACCTGCGCCTAGGTTGGTCTGTGTGTTTCCCAGCTACCGATACCGACCAAGTCCGCATAATATCGACATCTAACTTCAGCCGCACCATACCTTGTGAACTCATTTACTATTGATCCCTTGATTAACTTTTATCCATACTGGTTATATATATATTTCCCATCCATGTTAGTCATTCCGACATGATGCGCTTGATATTCCCTAATATTATCACCACTGAGATATTTCTAATATTTTTATTTCTCATTGACTGGTGATTACAATATTTAATTTCTATCACCCTAGCAATTATCACCTGGTTATATAGTCTTGGTGATATGACTTTTCTCATTGACGAGTGATTGCTTGATTGAACTCTAATACAGTCATTACCCGCTTATATACCCCTATATGGTATTTCTCATTGCCCCTGTGATTACTTTATTTTCTCCAATATATACCTCTCACTTGCGCTACATGTTACTTTAAATACCTGATAATTTAATGTTCACTGATTTAACTTAATTTGTTATACGGTATACCAGTTATAATCTCACTTTCGCACCTGGTCAAGTTACGCCCGTGCCCCTGACTGTTTTCCCTTTATTATGGCTCTAAATCCATGCGTGTCGTCACCCGTGCTTACGGTGCTCATGTCCATATTTTCCTCCGGCTTAACGCACGCCTTCTTCAGAATCTATTACGATGGATGTATTCGCATTATACCTACATCTTACTTAAGCCACACCGTATCTTGGTAACTCATTTTCTATTGATCCCTTTGTTGACTTTTCTCTATACTGGTATATATCATTCCCATCCATGTTAGTATTTCAAACATGAGGCGATTGCATCCCCTTATAATTTTATCACCGACACTTTCTGTTTAATGATTCGTTCGTCCTCACCGACGAATGATTCCTTGATTTACCAGTAACCATTTATGGATATCCTTATAACTTGACTTTGCCAAGATCCTTACCTGCATATTTGATATAACTCATCGATACCATGTTTATGTTGGTAGTTAGCTGAGGTGCCTACATTTAACTCCTGTATCGCTTTCCTTTCAAATCAACCCACCAATGATTACTTGGTTAATATTTTCATGCTGTTCATATACATTTCCCATCCTTATTAGTAATACATACATGATTTATTTTCGGACCCCTAATACAACATTCCTATGATATCCTTAATAATTCGACGTTTCTCTTTGTCGCGTGTTTACACTATTAATGGTTTATCTATCGGTACCCATATTTACATTCTTTCGCCATCCCCATTACTTCGCGCATGGTGTGACTGGTCTATCCCATGTTGTTTGCTGGCAGTAGCTGAGATGCCTACATTAAACTTTTTGTCACTTTCACGTATGAAGTAATTGACGAGTGATCACTTGATTTGAGTTTTAGAGTTACTGATTACTTGCGTATTCTATCCCTTCTCTTTATTTAAACTTAAGGGACTTTCAATACCCCTAATGCGAATTTCACCTAGTAATATACTATAATTACTTGTTATCTCTCATCGACGAGTGATTACATTATTTAATCTCAATAGACCCTAATGCGATCATCACCTGTTATTATATCTTAGTTGATATGGTTTCTCTCATTACGAGTGATTACTCGATTTAACCCTATTACAACCATCACATATAAATATATCCTAATAACTTGGTATTTCTCATTGACGAGTGATATCATTTAATTTTAATTGTCCCTAACACAATCGTCACCTATAAATATATACTATATGATATAGTTTTCTCTTCACCGAGTGACTGAATCATTTCACCCTGATACAGATATCGCCCATAGGTATATTCCAATATGGTATTTCTCACTGACGGGTGATTACTTTATTTCCTCCGACTTACACCTTGTACTTTAGCTATATGTTTATATGTATACCTGTCCGCTCAAGGTATTATCTTATTTGCGTTCAGCACCATTCGAAATGGCTAAAGGGCGTGTTTTGCCACACACTCGCGTTGCTCTTGTTTTGTTTTGTTTTTTTGTTGGTCTTTTTCCAATGAACGGTCGCCGCTTGACCGGTTTGTCTTGCACACTCGTCCGCCGTGTATTGCTTCTCCCCTTTCCATCAACGCCCATTTTTTCGCGGGCGTCACACCCCCTCGGTTCCTAGACGCCCTCCCCCTTCTGGTTGCCTGCATTCCGTTCTCGGTCTGCCGCCCGTCCTTCCGTCCGTCCATCCGTCCGTCCGTCCATCAGCAATTGTTTGTTTTTCAATTTCCTTTGACTGTCCCCGCCGCTTTGACAACTTACGGGGTTTGTCCGCATGGGTTCCGGCTGTCCGCCCGTCCGTCTGTCCGTTCGTCCGTCCCGTACTTGTCGATATCGCACCTTGCCCCCTTTTCGTCGGCGGGGTTCGCCGATGTTTTTTGTTGGTGAAATTTGGAGGTAACCGGCTTTGATATTAGTCTTCAAGATAAACTAATAGTGTGCGGGCGTTTACATAGGTTATTAGCTGACTAATTATGTGCGTTTATAAAGAGCGTTTACTTTATGATAGCAGGCACACAATCATTCGCCAGTCCTACTCATTGACGAGTAGTCTAGGGATTCAGCTTAATTCTCAATACTTCAGTGGTGGCATGGGCTTATACTTAGTCCCAGTTAGGTCATATTCGACTGTGCTCATATCTGCCTCATGGTCCCCGCTAATACTCATCGACGAGTAGTCCACTATTCGGATCGGTTCTTTGACATTGTCATGAGCGTTACCCCTTCCACTAGCATGACATTTTCTTCACTCAATGTGCTTATGGCGATGGCACTTTGGCCCCAGTGATAGAAACTCCGCCACCCTGGAATTCATGGTACATTTCTGCACCGGGCTAATTAAATAATCCATTCATTTATTAATAAAGGGCGTCTCATTTCCTCGTTTCTTTGTTGATTACGACGGCGACAGCAACAACAACATTTTATATATCTCTATGTGCTTGCATTCTTTGAACACTGTGCACACCCGGCGTTAGAACGAGTAAATACTCATCGCCGAGTTGTCCTTACACTGAGATAATTAATTATCTCCGACATAGCAAGCGTACATAGTTAGTTAGACCAATGGCTACCTCTTGACTTCTCTCGTAGCCATCACGCCCGCTGTGGACTATACTGGAATACAACCAACAATTTCGATTCGAGAGCCCCCATGGTTATGTACACACCATTACGCATACGACGCCCGTGCCACCACGGTATTCCTCTGTCGGTCCGCGGCCTGCCCATATACTTAACCGTCGTTTCCTCTGTGAATGTGGCAACTTGCTATCCGTTCACATTGCCAATTCAATCAACTGCCCCAATGGAACGGTATCGTAAATGCCTTTCATTATTCTTTGGCCGCCTCCTCCTTTCAATCCCGAATTCGTCTATTAAATCAATTACTTCCTTACCATATTCCTTTTTCAATTATCTTGCATTTGACGGCTCCGCGCTACCTGATTGTGCAAATACGAGAAATGTCTTAGCTGTACAGTCATCCATACGCGAGACGATTCGGGATTCCTTTGCCTACCTCTTCCACATTACGATACGTACTAGCCATCAATGGTACCACACAGACTCGGCTTTACGTATATACCTATATCTCTATACAACCTAGGACTAACTCGGGGGTGGGGTGTCCGGTGGTATGTATGTCTATTCCACTTGTTTTTGGTGGTCAGGTTGCTCTGCCATTACTTATTATTTATTTTCAGTGTCATAACATATGGGAGAGGGGGCACCGATAAGTGAGTCGGCACTTGGCCTCCGGTCCCTTTGTTTGTATCAACATTGTATGTGTTATATCTATCAGGTGCTTTATATACCTTCGTCACATCCATTTGGTTCAGCCATCACGCCCGCTGTCCGCTACCATTGGCCACTGAAACCGCACTCCGCGCTCCTTGCTCCGCTCTGGCACTCCCAGCCATTGTCACCTTCGTACGCTAACCAATTCACTTTCTTTTCATTTCCTAGGTAATGTCACGGGCTCCCACCTGCCGCTCTGCCTCAGACTGCGCCTCGCGGTGACCGCCGTCGCCGCCCCGGGGGACCCCCCGGCGGCCGGGTTTCGGATCGTCTCAGACTTTGACGGCAGCCCGCTTCACTCGGTGTCCGAGTGCCCTTCATCGGACAGCTCACATCGCAGCCGCACTAGAACCGATCGCCTTGTACCGCCTCCGCCGCATCAGTCGGCGCCTTCTTCATGCAGTCGTCCTTCCATGCCATTGCCAGCCTTCAGCGACGTGCCGCCGCCCGGATGCCACCGACAACCGTGCGATCTCTGCCTGGGGGCGGGGTCCGGCCAGCTTTCACTGGAGGTAATGAACTATTTAATGACGTCAATTTCGATCATAGCTGGCCAGGCGCTTGGGCCCGCCCCCGCCAGTTTCGACCCAAGACGATTTCGGCTCGCATGTGCCTCAGACGATTCGCCACCGCATTGCTCGCGGCGAATACGTCCCCCTAGCTGCGCTCCTACCGCCGCCCGGGGGTTCGCTCATAGCCGCACAGCCATTTCGTCTGCTTCCGTCTGGTCAACTGGGCATCAGATCCCGCGCATCGGCTTCGTCGATTGCGGCCATTGATCAGTGGGCGGACACGTTCTTCACTATCAGCTCGCTCCACCTTCAGTACCACCCGTCGGCGACCGTTCTCGCTCTTCACAGTACCTGCAAGTGTTCCGCTGGGCCGCGTGGGATTTCGGGGGGTTAGGCTGGCGCGTTCCGACGAACAACTCCGGAACAAGCGCGCGCTTCGCCCATCGCTGTCGTGGGCCTACATCGACAATAGCTGGCTCTTGTGTCTCTCGCCAACCCTCCCCCACTGTACCACCAGCGCCCTCGTCTGCTCCTCGAGATCAGCCTCGTCAACCCGGCAACCGACGTACGCCAGTCTGTTTTGAATGCCTGAGCGCGCTCTCGACCATCGCTCCGCTTCCGTCATGCTTGCTCCTTGTGTGACGCTCCAGCTAATTCTAAACTCCACCCCCACCAGCCACCGCCCGCTACCCCTCGGCCCTTTCGGTCTGGCTCTCTCGCCGCGCGAACTCCTCCCGCTTAAGCTTTGGCTCGACTTGTACCCCCGCCGCACAATCGCTCGTGTGGCTTGGTTCCCCCCGGTTTCCACCTACAACACACTGGCCCCCGCTCCCCATCCAATGCTCGATCCCTCCTGTCTGCCTCGGTCGCCCCAATGTCGTCCGTGCATCACTCGCTAAAGCGTTAGCTTTGGGTCGCGTGGCGGGTCCCTTCCCGCCCCTGCATCCGCTCCGGGTCTCCCCTCTTGGCTTGGCGCCTAATTCCACGCCCGGCGATTTCCGCCTTCTCCACAATATTTCCTACCCATCTGGTTCCTCGCGCATAGACTTCATTACCCGGAATTCCCGTCGGTCTCCTACTCGCGGTTTGATGACGCGGTTCACATCGTTCAGCACCTCGGTCGTGGGGCCCTTCTCGGCAAGGGAGACATTTTCTCCGCCTACCGCGCCCTTTCCTTCCACCGTCCGCTTTCGACCAACTTGGGTTCCGGTTCGACGGCCCGTTCTACTTTGACTAGCCACTTCCGTTCGGCTGTAGCATCTCCATCGTCCTTCAACCGCTATTCATCTCGCTACCGCCCCATAAAGTCGTTATTCTGCTCCACTGTTGTCCTCGCCACGGACGCGCCTCCCTTGGGTGCCCTGTGTGTCCCGGTCCCTCCCCTTTCTCCCCTCTGGCCTGGCCCCCGATTTCTCGTCGATGGCGTGACTTCGTCATATGGCGGGGCCTGCTGGTCCGGATCTAACCCGTGAACCACATCCATACATCACATTCATTCCACCGGATGCTGGGCCGACATACCACCAGTATCTGTCGCTCGAGCCGTGTCCCATCGAGCACATCACCGCCATTCACCATTCACATCTGCTCGAGTCGACTCCCATCGGGCTCATCACGTCCATCTACCCAGATGCCTGGGCCGACACACCACCGGCATCTGCTGCTCGAGTCGAATCCCATCGAGCATCACGTCGCATGGAAGACCATCCGGACCGGCAGGCCCTCATTCAACCTCTGTAATCGTTTAAATTATTAAACATGTGGCCATCTCCGCAAAAACACCACTGAGTCTCTCTCAATCCCAACAAACTTAGGAAACAAGGGGCTCTCAATATGGGGTGGGGGAGTCCCCTGAATTAGGCCCGGATACGTGGTAGATAATGTTTAAGACAGTTGGGGTCTTGTATAAGAAGCCACAAGGAATCACCCTTGTGGCAATTTATACAAGCTCAACGTCTTCAATTAAGCGGCAAGTCGCGTGGGCTCCAATAAGCGTAGAATACCGGAGTGACTTCCGAGAGCTACAACATCACTGACAACTAAGGTCACTCATGCCAAATAGAGTTATCCGCTCCGAGCATGCGCAGAAAATATTGTCATTTCCGTCCATTCCATACTTTTGTCCACAGAGCGAGGACGTAAAATTTTCCCCGCCCTCCCACCCTACGGTGGCCATGCCATCGGTTCTATCGGTCGTCCTTCCCCCGGCGGCCGCGCACGGTCGCGTGTCCCTTTCTTGTCGCTGGTGGCTCGCCGCCACGCGCGGCGTTCATAACTCCCCTCGTTTCCCCGTGGTACTCATCGCATCGGCCATCTCTTCTCGGTTCGTGGCTCTTCACCCCCGCTGGTGCTACCCCATCGCGACTGGTGCCTCTCTCCTGCCGCCCCCCCCCCCCTCCCCTCCGCTTCCGCTCTCCCCCCGGCGATGCTTCATCCGCCGCGGTTGCTACTCCTCAGTTTCTGCGCCGCTTGTTGTTTTCTGCTTCACCACCGCGTCCTCCTCAGTCGCCGCTTCCCCCTCTCCCGCCGCCTATCCGTCACCGCCGCCAAGGCCCCAACCGCTGTCTCCCACCCACCCACCCACCGCTCACACCACTCCCGCCGCCACACTGTTTTGTTTTGTTTTTGCTTCACCCCTTGCCCCCCCGCTGTTTCTGTTTTTAACCTGCTTCACATTCGAGTCGTCGCTCAGGCTTCAGCCGCTGCTCCGGTCACCCTCGCCGCCAACGCGTCACACGCTGGTTCTGTCTGGACCCACATTATCCGGCATCTGCTGCTCGTGCCGCATCACGTCGAGCTCTGCGATCCATGCTATCCGAAGACTGGGCCGTCACACCACCAGCTTTGCTGCTCGAGCCGCCTCCCATCGAGCTCTGCATCCGCTGCTCCTGCATAACCGCTGCTTGTATCACCTGCTGCTTGTATCACCAGCTGGTTGTATCACCAGCTGCTTGTATCACCCGCTGCTTGTATCACCCGCTGCTTGTATCACCCGCTGCTTGTATCACCCGCTGCTTGTATCACCCGCTGCTTGTATCACCCGCTGCTTGTATCACCCGCTGCTTGTATCACCCGCTGCTTGTATCACCCGCTGATTGTATCACCCGCTGCTCCGGTATCACCCGCTGCTCCGGTATCACCCGCTGCTCCGGTATCACCCGCTGCTCCGGTATCACCCGCTGCTCCGGTATCACCCGCTGCTCCGGTATCACCCGCTGCTCCTGTATCACCCGCTGCTCCTGTATCACCCGCTGCTCCTGTATCACCCGCTGCTCCTGTATCACCCGCTGCTCTTGCATCTCCCGCTGGCACTGCATCACCCGCTATTCACGGTTCGCCGCTGTTCACGCTTCGCTCGCTGTTCCCACCTCGCCCGTCGCTTCCGCTTCGCCCGTCGCTTACGGTACTTCCGCCGCTTACGCACCTTCCGCCGCTGACGCTCCACCCGCCGCCGCTTCCGCTCCACCCGCTGCTTACGCTCCACCCGCCGCTTACGACCCGCCCGTCGCTTCCCATTACCCCCGCATGCGCTTCCCCAGCCGTATCTCACTCGCCCGCTGCCTCTGCCTCACCTACCGCTTATCCGTTCCCGCCGCCCCTGTCTCTCCCGCTCCCTCGCCTCTCCCGTCGTATCTGGTCTTCTCCGCGTTTCTCTTCGCGTGCTACTTCTGCCTCGCCTTCCGCTTCCGTCCCACCCGCCGGTTCCGCCGTTCCGCCGCTCTCCTCCCACCCGTGGCCACGGTTCACTGCTACTCATGCCTCACCGCCTCTTCAACTCCACATCACGCTTATGCCTGGGTCGGCGTTCCACCGGCATCTGTCGCTCGAGCCGTCTCCCATCGAGCTCATTTCATCCCACACCCGATGCGTTGGCCACACCATCAGCATCTGCTGCTCGAGCCGAACCTCCATCGAGCTCATCTCATCCCGCACCCGCTGTGCTTGGGTCGACACACCACCAGCATATGCTGCTCGAGCGGTACCCATCGAGCTCATTTCATTTCTCTGCTTCACCCGCTGCTTCTCATTCCCGCCGCTTCCGCTTCCCCGCCGCTACCGCCTCATCCGCTGCGTATCCCTCATTGCCGCTCACGCCTCGCCTCCCCTTTTTGCATCTGCCGCTGCCTCCGCTTCCCTGTCGCTTCACTCCTTCCGCCGTTTCGGATTATCCGCCGCTCCTGCCATCGCCCGCCGATCTCGCTTCACCCACTACTCATACCTCACCGCCTCTTCATCCTCATGCGCTGCTTATGCCCGGGTCGACATACCACCGGCATCTGCCCTCGAGCCGCCTCCCATCGAGCTCATCTCATCCCGCACCCTAGCTGCCCGGGCCGCTACCCTCCAGCTTTTGCTGCTCGAGCCGAATCCCATCGAGCTCATCTCACCGTCTGCTTCACCCGCTGCTTTTCATTACCGTCGCTCCCGCTGCCGCCGCCTCCCCCCGCTGGTTATACATCGCCACCGCTTCCGCCTCCCCTCCGCTTGTGCCTCCCCACCGCCTCTGTCCCCCCGCCGCGTTGGCCCCCGCTGTTGCTTCGGCTTCTTCCCCGCTCGCTCTCCCTCCTCCGCTCACGTCCCGCCTGCTTCTTCTGCTTCACCGCATCTTCGCTTCATGCGCTGCTTATGTCCGGGCCGACACCCACCGGCATCTGCCCCTCGAGCCGGTTGCCATCGAGATCATTTCACCGTATCCGCGATGCCTGGGCCGCCGCTCCACCAGCATCGGCTGCTCGAGCCGGATCCCATCGAGCTCACCTCACTTCATCCTCCTCTTCGCCCGCTGCTTTTTATTCCGCCGCTCCGCCCCCCGCTGCCGCCTCATCTCGTCCCATCCACTTCTCTTGTCTCATCGCCTTTTCCACTTCATGCGCTGCTTATGCCAGGGCCGTCATACCACCGGCATCTGCCGCCCGAGTCGTTTCCCATCGGGCTCATCTCATCCCGCATCTCGATGCCTGGGCTACGACCCACCGGCCTCTGCTGCTCGAGTCGAATCCCATCGAGCTCATCTCATCCCGCATCTCGATGCCTGGGCTACGACCCACCGGCCTCTGCTGCTCGAGTCGAATCCCATCGAGCCCATCAATTCCTCCGCTTCACCAACTGCTCATGTCTCATCCGCTGCCTCGGTTTCGCCTCTGCTCCCCCCGCGACTTTTACTCATCCGCGGCTTGCTCCACCCGTCGTTTATGCTTCCCCGTCGTTTCCCAGGGGTCGTGTGTTTTGTTTTGCCGCTCCTGCTGATGTCTTCGTTTCCCTCGCTGTGCTTGTCTAATTTCTCTTTCCAGCTGCTGTGCGGTCACATCGCCGGAGGGCGGGGCCTGCTGGTCCGGATCTAACCCGTGAACCACATCCATACATCACATTCATTCCACCGGATGCTGGGCCGACATACCACCAGTATCTGTCGCTCGAGCCGTGTCCCATCGAGCACATCACCGCCATTCACCATTCACATCTGCTCGAGTCGACTCCCATCGGGCTCATCACGTCCATCTACCCAGATGCCTGGGCCGACACACCACCGGCATCTGCTGCTCGAGTCGAATCCCATCGAGCCCCACATCGCATGGAAGACCATCCGGACCGGCAGGCCCTCATTCAACCTCTGTAATCGTTTAAATTATTAAACATGTGGCCATCTCCGCAAAAACACCACTGAGTCTCTCTCAATCCCAACAAACTTAGGAAACAAGGGGCTCTCAATATGGGGTGGGGGAGTCCCCTGAATTAGGCCCGGATACGTGGTAGATAATGTTTAAGACAGTTGGGGTCTTGTATAATGGTAATTTAGTGCAAAAGTATAGTTATATCGTGTTACAAATGTATCATCTGTTATTGTACTTTAAAGGTACGCAATCAAATCAGATGGTCACCATATCATCCAGTTACAAGCGCAACAACAGTTCTTCTAAGATTTTCCAAAATTTGCTGTTTATAAACATGTTCAAAGATATATGCCGTATTATCACGAATTTGGCCGTCTTACCACTTCATTTTAGAGTTATCCATCTTCATCCGCAATTTTGTCCGAGACCGTCGCCATGACGATATCTTTTCTAGGCAACAAATAAGTACCCATCTTCGGAAATAACAAATTCAAAAATCGATATCTGATCACTCAGAGGAGAAATAACAAATTCAAAAGTCGATATCTGATCACTCAGAGCTTTGATGGGTGGGTTCCTCGACTCGAATCAAATATGTTTAACCCGAAGCCAAAGAACTAGTAATTTGATAGCTTTATTTCGGATAATAAATATTAATTTGATAGCGTTAATTCGGACAATAATAGCAGGTTATATATAACCATTTTTATGTTTGAGAAGATCTGGCGATCGGTTTCATGATTGCCTGCAGTCAGTTTTGGTGGAGACCGTACGTAATGTAATTTATACTTTCGGTCACGTTAGCGGCCTTCCTTATCAGTCGCCATTTAGCAAACCAGTAAGAACTCTCTCTGGACGTGGGAAGGTTATGTAAAAGTTATGTAGTTTAAAATATTATATTAGTAATTCATACACATCTCGGCATCGGTAATTGTTTCTTGACATATTGTCACCGGTTTGTTTCTTGTTCGTGTTTGTATTTTATGGTTTTGCTATCAACTTGAACGAAGCGTCGCGACTTCTTGTGGTTTTCAAACTCTGCGTTGACCTCAATTTTTTGAAACGGTGGAGCTTTTGGTAAATTACTTCCGCCGGTTAGTGGCTGCCTATAGTCGTTCGGTTTCTTACACGCTTCACCATTTGTTGTTCCTTGTGGACACATTTATCGCCTCTGTGTTATATTTTCGTTGGCAGCGTTTACCTGTCCTAATTGCGATTATTTGAACCTGTGCTATTTTTAGCTTGGCAACCAATTTCAATTGCCGATGCCGGGATGTGTCCGGTCTTTGTGGTGGGACACAGCTTTAGTCGACGGCTGATACCTGATCATTTTGGTTTGCCTCGACATACTGCTCATAACTTTTATGATATGTTTTGGTTTTGAAACTGACAGTGGCCGATTTTAGGTCAGTTTGTTCGGGGTCGGCGGGCTGAACATTTTAAGTCCATGTACGCCCAGCTATTGCACTTGTTGGTTATTTTTTTGCCTCATATTACCATTTCAAATTGGAGGCAATGATTTGGCCATGTCGGCAAATAATCCTCTGTATCGCTGTACTTGCACGGCGTTTGGTTCAGGTTCATGGGATGGGGCAGTTTATATTGGCTACCTGTTCCCTCGAACCCGTATTATGGACATAATTTTTTGCCAGGGTGTTCACCCTTTTTCGTCCATCAAATGTGATACCAGTTCATTACAATATGCGGGTCCTTGAGACCACCAGCAAATTGTTTAATTATTATACGCCCCTTTTGAAAATAGGTCGTATTATGTAATCAGTCTGTCCGTCCGTCTGACTGTCTGTGCTCACAAATTGATATGTAAGTGGCTAACATGACACATAAACATCCTTTGTGCTCACAAAATTGCATAAGTGGCACGCCACATTATCAACCTTATTTGACACCTGAAATGTCTTCTCAGTGGCTTGAGGTAGTCACTTGAAAAAAGAAGTTCTTTCAAAAATGGAAACAATTTGTCCATCAATACATGGATGTCCAACCAGTGTTCTATAGGCTAGCCAAATTAGCAACCTTATTTACACATATATAATATTTTTCTTAATCACGCTTTATTTCTTAATGAACTCTCTCGATTGTGAATGAAGGGTTGAAAAACTACAATCTGCTGACTCACATGCGCCAATCTAAATTCACAGAATACTTTGACACTTTATTTGCAGCCACGCAACTAGCAATGCGTGAGAACACTTTTGAAGCCACGAAAGAACGATTTGTCACATAGGTATATAGCCACTCAATTGTGTAGACACGCACGTGGCCATTTGTTGGTACCTGTAGTACCGTCTGTCCGCCTGTCCGTCCGTCCGTCCGTCCGTTAACAATTTTTGTTTCCGATCGATAACTTTAGCTTGGATTATTTGATCTGAACCAAGTTGGTATGGGTATTTCCCAGCTAAAGATACCGGCCAAGTTCGAATATGGGTTCCGTCCAATTAATTTTACATGAGTTACGGCCCCTTTTTCGACTTAGAATATGATCAACTGTTAACAATTTTGGTTTCCGAACGATAACTTCGGTTTGGTTTATTTGATCTGAACCACAATTGGTATGTGTATTTTCCAGCTAAACTTTCAGGCCATTTTCGAATATGGGTTATGTCTAATTATTTGATAAATTGTTATGGCCATTTTTCTACTTCGAATTTTACCGCATTTTGGCATTGAACTTCGGGTTATGTCAGATATTCTTCAAATGTCGGCTCTAAGTATTACTTTATTTTTGCGGTAGCACAATTCGCAATGGCTAATGGTCATATTTTGACACGCCCTAGCGATGCTCTTGGTTCCATTGAACCCAGCTCCCTCGAGGACTTATTGTGGTCGGGGGTCACAAGGGCCTTGGGATGTATGCCATTTGTTATTTGGACTTGTGGGGGGGGGGTCGGTTGAAATTTCTCATAGCGATGGAGCTTGGACTCGATGCCATCTGGGCTGGCTCTACTTTTGATTTACTATTCGCGATAACATGTCATTTGATTTCTTACTTTTCAGTGTCCTGTCATAAATCACGGCTATGTAAGGTGTGATGTTTGCTCCATTGTGGGCCGTTTGCTCCACTGTGGGCCGTTTGCTCCATTGTGGGCCGTTTTAACAGTTTGTCCCATCTATTTCGGCTTTTCGCCTTAGGGTTTTCCCCCTCTATGGTGGCACGTTTTCAGTTTGGGTTTACCCCCTCTTTTTTAAAGACATATTATGTACTTGTGCGGGTATGTGAAACTGATCAGTTCGCATTCAGGCGCTATGTCAACTGGAGGAATGTAGCAATTTAGTAATAACGCCGAATATTTCAAGCAAATCGACCGTACCACTCCATTTAAATCATTGCCTGAACTACCCTCAATTGTAAATATTTACAAAACGGGACGCAACTATCTAATATACAATATTCACCTCCGTCAAAAACCGACATAGACAGCAGGACTAGCAAAGACCGTTACGTTTCCTGGCTTTTGTTTCGATCAGGATATGGTAAACATAAAAGAGCGTTCATTGTTACTGTTTTCCTGCTATGGAAATAATACAGAGCGTTTATATCATTTGTGTGTGATAAACCGATAGAATTGCGCTGTGTTCTGTAAACAGACGCACCACTTCTGTAACACGAGCAAGCTCTTGTTTACGTTCACCATCGTATGGCTTGACGACAATATGATGTTTACGCGCTGATTGTGCTTGGCGTATGATCGGGACTGTACATGTTTTGATGTTCTTTCTGTTGATGGCGATTTGAACAAATCTGAATATTTCTGCAACGAACGCCACCCGTGCCTTTAAGATGGAGCTGCACGTTTTGCCTAAATATAGCCAAAGATGGCATAAGATTTTCAACAAAGTATTTCTTTGGATCTATCTGGCGAAAAATCTTGAATTTGACATATCATCATCTTCATTGTATGTAGAATCTGAGCAGTTATTAAGAGACCACACAAAAACAATGGAATTTAATGCATTTGGGCGGTTGCAAATATTATTTTCTTTGTTGTCCCTTTAGGTACCAAGAACTGCTACAATAATTCATAATTTCACACCAAAATCCAATCATCAAATGGATTATTGTCTTTGCTCTGTGAGAGAAGGTTTTATTTGTATCATAATGTGGAGTTCGATTTTTATTTATTGCATGCTATAGTGTCGTAACCCCATATATTATAATGAAGAATAATGTAGTCAGAAATATTCCAGCCCATGCAATGACAACAACTGTTGACACAACTGTCCACTCAAACAGGGAGCACAACAGATATTAGGCCCCAGTGTTCAGATATATGGTGGTCAGCTTTATTTTGTTATGAAGCCATGACCCAGAACTCATCTCAGCCCAATTTTTCATTGAACAACATGAATGACATGAAAATTCTCCAATACAGCAAATTATTTGTGGGTAGTTGTCCTTCTAAGTGAAAATAATCATCAAATTTAATGAATCAAAAAAATTAAGTCTCCTCTCATGATCTTTAGATATGATATCATGGACATATGATCTGCAATTTTGTAACAAACATAATTTACACAAGTTATTGGTGCCTGAAAACGGTGAAATTTTAAATGTCTTCCATGTCACAAAAATGAAGTCAATGAGATTATAATAACCAATTGTTCGATGGTTCTTAAATATTGCATCACAATAATCGCTTGTACCAAAATTTCACAAATAAATTCCTGCCAGATTTTGAGAAGATCCATTTCCAAATACTAGGAATTTTTGGCCATTCGTGCATCTGTCCCTTGACATGGGTTTTTTCAGCAGTCAGACACTTTTCCGTTTTTCGTAATAACGGGTCAGTTGATTTTACTTTCAGTGCCCCGTTACACAACATGACTCCACGCAGGGCTGTTTTACCACAGTCTGTATCCTTTTTGTCCCAACCGTTACGGCTTTTCGCCTTGGGGTTTACCCCCTTGTTGGTGGCATGTTTCTTTTGGGGTTTACCCCTTTTTCACGCTGATCCTGAGTAGGGCTGCAGCGATACACTATGCCACGAATCACGATACCTGATCATCAATACGATCCCTTTCACGATACCCCTCATGAGAGTTTCCCCACGCTTACCGCCAGAAATATTATAACCAACCAGTTTACGACTGGTAGAGTTCGGTTTAAACTATTTTGGGGTTAGAGCTACTCCACCGTTTCGATGGTCCCTTACCATGAACCTCCATAAAACAACCGCCACAATTTTGGACTTTCCGTTTCAGTTATCAGAATTATAACTTGCCCATACAGATGAGGCTGCCGCTGTCAATTGTCGTTTACAATTGTCCACCAAGTGTTATTTATCAACAAGTTCCTTGATGCAATTTGGATTTATTCTCACCATAAAGCCTTTTGCTTTTAGAGTTATCCTTCATCATCCGCAATTTGATCCGAAACCGTTGGCTCGTCGACTTTTTACTGGGCCACTAAGACGTCCCGATGATGCAAACTAATATATTTCACAACTCGCTATCTAATTACTCTGAGCTTTGATAAGCAGGTTCCTCGACTCGAATCAAATTATTTTGACCCGGAATCCACATAACTAGTATTGAGGCGCGCTTAATCGGAGTATTCATGTTCACTGGGAAATTTGCCAGGCATACCACGTCTTGATTTGATTCAACCATCGTTTGGTTTCTCCTTATTTAAGTAGGTTCAATTTAAGCCTCGACCAAGCATCGGTTCCCCTTTTTACACTAGCCCATCTTCGCACATTACTTGATTCCCGGGATCGCGTTCCACATTCCACGATACGATACGCGCATCGTTTGCCAGTATGTCGCGATATCTTGGTTTCACGATTAAACGTTGCAGCCCTGTTCCTGGGTTACTTGTGTGTTTTGTTTTGTTTCTGATCAACCATGATCACTTCCGTTTTTCGTATACCGAAATTTCCATGTGACATTGTTTACATATTTTCTATAGTTCCTTGGTTATAACAATGTTCGTTGTGGTTGATCGCAACTTTTATTTTACTTTTCCCCAGCTCTATGGCTACCACCAATTCAGCTGCTAAACGTGGGCACTCGGCGAGTTCACCACTGCCGCCTAGTGGGACGAAGCGTGGACGACCTCGGCGCATCCCCGGCATTCCGGCTCCTGTTGTTACCTTATCCGCTGCTTCCATATTGGCTCGACCACGCGTTGGTCACCCGGTGTTTTCGCTGTTGGCATTATTGTCGTCGGCTCCTGTTTCGGACGCCTCTTCGCCATCGTTTTGGAGCTCTCTGGCTGTGCCTGGATAATCACTTGCTGTTTCGGGACTTCCTTCAGCGACTTCAAACAGCCGTTCTCATTCAGCAGTTCTCAGTTACCTGGATCTGCTTCCACTGGACTTTTTACCCCCCGCCGCACCGAAGTTCGGGGGGTATACTGGAATCAGCTTGTCCGTCCGTCATCCGTCCGTGGACACAACTTTGTCCGGAGATTTTCTCAGTCGTTTGTGATCAATTTCCGTGGAACTTGGCTCAGACATAAACCACATGGGGCCCTGTGCACCTGCGATTATGACGTCTGTCGGACTTTTTTTGGAGGAATTATCCCCCCATTTGCGACTTAGACAATTTTTGCAACATGTATCATTTTGTCCGAGCTTTTATTCCTACATTTTTAGGTAAAATTGTTACACACTTGGCACAGATCTTTAGTACCATTGGAACTTGTGCACCTGCGATTATGACGTCTGTCCGACATCTTTAGGAGGAGTTATCTTCCTTTTTTTTACTTAAAAATTGTTTGCAACCTGCATAATTTTGTCCGAGCTTTTATTCCTACATTTTTCATTCAATGTTTTTTAATCTTGGGACTGATATTTAGTACCATGGGAACCTGTGCACCTGTGGTTATGATGCCTGTCCGCCTTTCTTGTGGAGTTATTCCCCCTTTTTCGACTTAGAATTTTTTTTTGCAACCTACATAATTTTGTCCGAGCTTTTATTCCTACATTTTTCGGTCAATATTTTTAAGATTCTGATTCGGGTTGTGCACCTGCTATGGGAACTGTTATTTTATTATTTTACCTACATGGTTACTGACATGACAGAGGCACTCGTCCTTCGGTTAGACACGAGTCTTCCATATTTCTTTCCAACACAAATTTTCGGGTTTGCCAAGAGTCTCTCCCTCTGCTCTTTTGCTAGACAAGAGTCAGTCGTACATAAATTTCGAAGTACAATTGCTAGTCGCGCACGTACGTCGAACGAATGAAACCCTCATTTCCGTTTGCACATACCGGGGAAACCCTGGGAAATCCTGCCACCTGATTGGCTGGCGTCTTTAAAAAGCGCCAGCTTTTGTATACAAATAAACACGTGGAACATCTATTTTTAGCTTATGGGCGTTGATAATCGATAACATAATTACTTCGCGCATGAGTAGTCCAAACAGGAATCTTTTCCGCTTTAAACTGTTTTCACCAGAAAAGCGGAAAATATTTTAGAATAATCTATTAAAGTGTGTTCTACTGCAAATACTACGCACAATGAAGGATATATTTCTATAAATCGCATTATACTATATATGTCCGCTAATTCTTATGGACACAGATATCTAAATTTACGCCATGATTCTGCGGAAGTATTTACGACTTTCGAAACCTAATTTCGTTTCTTGGCACCAAAATGATTGACGTGCATACATTAGTCTATTTTGGGAGTCGCTTGCCATGATGATGACGTCTCCCGCTCTGTGGTTTTTCTACCTCGAGCAAATGACCTTGACTGCATGCCTTTTCCATTAGACGTACCATGCGCGAGTCTGGGAGCAAACAAATGTACGCTAAGTTTACTAAGACTGGACAAGAGTCTACCCAGCTTGGATACTTCAATTGGTTATTAACAATCACTGGGTCAGTCACAAGATAAACTGCCCGTCTGTTAGACAACAGTCTTCCAGATTTCTTTCATTACCACATGTTCGGGTCAGACAAAAGTCTCTCCTTCTGCTACCTTTATGTTCGACAAGAGTCTAACATCCTACATTTTTCAGTGTGCTCCACTGTCCCTGTTTGCCCACTTTTGTTTCCCGCATTGACAAAATGCTCCTATCCGCCTTGCTCGGAAGTTGCTCCTCATTGTGTTCGACAAGAGTCTAACATTATACATTTTTCAGTGTGCCCCACTGTCCCTGTTTACCCACTTTTGTTTCCCGCATGGACAAAATGCTCCTATCCGCCTTGCTACTTGTTGTGTTCGACAACAGTCTAACATCCTACATTTTCCAGTGTGCTCCACTGTCCCTGTTTACCCACTTTTGTTTCCAGCCTTGACACAATGCTCATATCCGCCTTCCTCAGTATTTCAAACCTTTTGCCCCAGCAGTGATTTAATTGTTATTTCTCCACTGTTCTCACTGATAAATTTTAAGTTTTAATATTTGGGTGGTTGCGAAGGGTTCGATGTGTGTTTTTTTTCCTTTCCAGCTTGGTGGGATTTGGGTGGGGCTATAGGCTTTTGCTCATTTTTCATGTTTTCGCCAAGCCTTGTGGCCCTTTTTTGGTCCCCACCTTCACAATTTTATTATTTCGGCTGATTAATGAAGATAATTAAACAGCCATTGAACGAGAAATTGTCTCATGTCTTGTGAACTAGCAAATCCCTCCTCGGGCTCAATATTATGTAATCACAGAATATTTATTTATCCATCTTCTCAGGGCATTATAGCAGGTTATATATAACCATTTTTATGTTTGAGAAGATCTGGCGATCGGTTTCATGATTGCCTGCAGTCAGTTTTGGTGGAGACTGTACGTAATGTAATTTATACTTTCGGTCTCGTGAGCGGCCTTCCTTATCAGTCGCCATTTAGCAAACCAGTAAGAACTCTCTCTGGACGTGGGAAGGTTATTCAAATGTTATGTAGTTTAAAATATTATATTAGTAATTCATACACATCTCGGCATCGGTAATTGTTTCTTGACCCTCCCTCCCGCCCTGTATGGTTATTTTGTTAAGTTTTGTTATTCTCATGTGTTATGATGTTTTATTTCATTTGTTACTCTTGTTTGACTTGTATGGGGCCCTTTTTTGGTCCCCACCTTCACAATTTTATTATTTCGGCTGATTAATGAAGATAATTAAACAGCCATTGAACGAGAAATTGTCTCATGTCTTGTGAACTAGCAAATCCCTCCTTGGGCTCAATATTATGTAATCACAGAATATTTATTTAGCCATCTTCTCAGGGCATAAATAGTAATTTGATAGCGTTAATTTAGATAATAAATAGTAATTTGATAGCGTTAATTAGAATAATAAATAGTAATTTGCTAGCGTTAAATTAGATAATAAATAGTAATTTGATAGCATTAATTCGGATAATAAATAGTAATTTGATAGTAATTTGATAGCGTTAATTTAGATGATAATAGTAATTTGATAGCGTTAATTTAGATAATAATAGTAATTTGATAGCGTTAATTTAGATTATAATAGTAATTTGATAGCGTTAATTTAGATTATAATATTAATTTGATAGCGTTAATTTAGATTATAATAGTAATTTGATAGCGTTAATTTATATTATAATAGTAATTTTATAGCGTTAGTTTAGATTATAATAGTAATTTTATAGCGTTAATTTAGATTATTCATCTTTAACTCGTGTATTGTCCATGGCTATGTTAATAATCCTGTATCGTTGGATTCTGACATATTAATCCTGATTCCGCAGTGCATGATTCCATCGGTGGGAAGCGCCCTATGGGTGGCACTCCATCATTACCTACACTAAATCTGAATTAGCTTCCTTCTTAAAACTAGAAAGTATAGTTAGTTGTTAGTCACTTAGTTAGTCAGCTAGTTAGTTAGTTAATTGGATAGTTAGTTAGTTACTCATGTAGCTAGTTATAGTTAGTTAGCTTGTTAATTAGTTATTAGATATTTACTGAGTTAGTTAGTTAGTTAGTAAGATATTTACCCGGCTGGTCTGGATACGTCGACTCGCCAAGAAGACCGTTTTCTCCATTTGGTAAAAAGGTGATTGCCAGTGCCAAATAGTGAAACAGCATCTTAAAATATAACAGAGAATAAGATGAGATGAGATACGATCAGATATATAACACAATTTATTTAAAGTCGGTGATAATACATCATGCAAACGCACAAGCAAGCTGGTTATAAATAAATAGCATTGTCTGCTTTAAAAATAATATAGCGCATACCTCTTCACTCATATGGTGGGCCTATATAGACTTGAAAATTTAAGAATAAACATATTTCCAAATGCACGTCAGCATCCCTGCCCCATGAATGTGTGTCTCCATCCGGAGCTCTACTATATTTTAATAAAGGGACATTTCTTGTACAGAGGAACATAATGTCCATGGTCATAACAAGGGAATTAGGGGTCCCTGTCGGCTTGCTTCCCTCATATGGCGAACTTATTGACTAAAAATCGGATAACACCCCATATTTTTACATCATCAGCATCCCTGTCCCATGAACGCGTATATCCACTCCGACGCTTCATCGAATTTCATTAAAGGGGGACATCTCCTGCACAGATATATAGCATGTCCAAGACCATAAAAAGTTAGTTATGGGTCATTGTGGGCCTTCTCCCCTCATAATTATGGTGTACTTATTGACTAAAAATCGGATAACACCCCATATTTTTATATCATCAGCATCCCTGTCCCATGAACGTGAATCTCCACCCCGCAGCTTCGGTGAATTTCAGTAAAGGGACATCTCCTGCACAGATATGTAGCATGTCCATGACCATAAAAAGTGAGTTATGGGTCATTGTGGGCCTTCTTCCTCCATATGGTATATACGTCTTTATAAGCCAGTGTCAGTGACAATCGGTGGTCTGTAAAAGCCAGGGTCTGTATGCGTTTGCCAGGGTCCGTATACAAGCCACTTACTAGTCCAGTGCATTAACGGTTTAACCGCAAACTAATTGCAACACAAATTTCTCTGTGGGAATAAGTACATTAACCTATCAGAGACAACATACTAAAAATCAAAAAGAATCAAGAAAGGCGTTATTGGTGAATTGTGTGAAATAAATTTGTCAAAATTCGGTAAAATACTCAATTTATGGCTTTTCAAGAATGTTTATAAAAAAAACTCTATTGAATTTGTAAATCCATTTTTCCTTCCCATATACCTTTAGTAGTTTTCGATTAATTGGGAGTTTGCTTAATTTCAGATCCTCAATTTCTCAAAATTAGCTAAAATCCATGTGTATGGTCTTGTATTTTAAAACCTAAAGAAACAGTATGGGATTTATTATTGTTTTAGTAATTTCTTCTCCAGATTGTACACAACAAATTATTTCTTTTGATTGGGAGGACAATAATATTCTTAAACAGAATGTTTGTTCCATTGTATGGACTTAGCCAAATGTGCCTGTGGTCAAGAACCGGCGTGATGAAATAACATATCTGAGGTCATAAAACTCAAGAAATATATATCCATATTCCATGTATTTCTCATAATCATTTGAGTATGCATGGTTAAATACACTGGGAAGGAATATCCAAAACACATGTTATAGAAATCAATGAATTCTTAGTGTTGAGTCTTTTCTAAAAAATGCCAATTCGGGGAGTTTTTGTCCATTTTTAAAGGTGTTTGTGTATAGATAGTAAAAACAATGTGCGTTTAATGTGTAAAGTCGTTTGAACTTTCGTCCCAAAATACTTTAGTGTTTAAATAATAGCCTTATATTGGATATGTCAATGGATGTCACAGGATTTCACAAATTTTACTGGTAACTGACTCGAAATTTTAATATCGGAAAAATGCGGTAGGGGAAACCATATTAACAAAATCTCAGAAATCTTGGATCTTGATGCCTAAAACTTTACTATCGTCAGCGCCTACAAACCTTAGTCTTTCCTATAGAGTTTACGGCTTCCTCTTTTGATGTCCATATTTAGAGCTACGACCATTTTTGTTGCAACTCGATGGCGAATCATTATTTCTGGATTATTCTATATAACATGCCCACAAACTTGGCATAAAGTCCCAAATAAACCTCCACTAAAGTTCTGAACCTTTTATTCTGCAACAATAAGATCATAAACTTTTGTGATTTCACCTACCCCATTATCAACTTTCAAATTTTGAGTCTGTTTCTTGAATAACATGTGAAATCCAGTGACTGGCATAACCAATGCAATTCTATTTTATCCAACGCTAAGGGATTTAGGGAGAATGTTCAAATGATTTGAAACATTAAAGACCAATTGTTTTCTTTGTTGTTCACTAATTGTGCGCACAAAACACTTTTATAATGGACAAAACACCCCAAAACAGTCCAACATGGCTTTAATTGTTTAATCCTTTACCCAACAAACCGGCCAAAACCGGCCAAATAAAGCTTCAACAGCCTAAAATATCCTCGGTCTGTCTCAATAAAACCATACAAATATGGATATCATTGGAACCGGCTCATTGACCACATTGTGATGGTTACAGTTATACCCTGTGCCAATGCATTCTCTTATATATGCGAGTCGACCATAGGTCGCCTCGCATATATAAGAGAATGCATTGGCCTAAAAATAAATCTTTTTTTAACACTTTTTACCATTTTTTCTTACATTCTTTAACAATTTTATAATTTTTAATGTGTTAAGCCAATGCATTCTCTTATATATGCGAGGCGACCTATGGTCGACTCGCATATATAAGAGAATGCATTGGCACAGGGCCCTTCTGTTTGGGTAAAGGGTTAAAAAGGCAATACAAAGGATTCATGGGATTATAAGCTGATTGTGGCACATATGTGTTTAGCAATTCCAGCAGTTTATTAACCTAGTATAGTTAAGATGTTATGAGAAATACAGGGCATTTGGGTATCAATTTGCATATAAATGAAAGGACTTGTGACTTGGAGTTTTTTCAAAATATTTTTCAATTTCGCCTTTCTTGGTCATTTTTTTTTAGTACGTTGTTTATAATGGGTTAATAGACTTGTTCATGCTAAGAAACATTTTGTTGCTATTAGTGTGAGGTTTTACATTTTTTTCTCATAAATGCACTGGTCTATCTATACCAACACCTGCACGCCAGGATCGGACGCATTTAAACTAGTATGGATACACTTTCTCTAATAACAAAATAATGTATAATTAAATTGCAGCGTGAATTTAAAACTGGAATCGACATTAATTGGTCTTGTGAACATAATATATGTACTGATGACCATGAACATGAATATGAATACATTTTCCATTATAAAAAGTGATACTACAATATTGTTATGTATTTTCTATGACAAGTAGTTAAACAATTAATCAAGCAGTTTTGCAGACGACTACGTACCAATACTATACTGTTATAACTCCGCTGTCTAACTGCATTGCAAATGGACGTGGACCAAATAACGTTCATTATTACTATATTGTTATTTATCATATGACTCAATCATTATTTACGTTGGAAAGTATGTCATAAATAAATTTCATATGAACTACTAGTTCATATCACCTTCCGATAATTTGATTGGTTTGTTGACAAAAAGTGTGTTTTGATTGGCGGAATGGCAGCCGGGGCAGAGCCGTATCTCTAACTAAATGCAGGTCAAATTCATGCGCGTCAATCAACGCGATGCCGAAATTCTCTCAATTATAATGAAATATATAGTTTTGGACATTGTTATACGATAAATAGAATATGTAGTTCGTATTTATCTAATAAACATACGATATAATGTCACAAACTGAGAACAGAATAGCGCACTATATCTTCGCGTGCATATTATTTCTGCTAGTTCATCGGGTGTAATTGGGCTGCAAAGAAGTGACGTCACATTAACCTTTTGCTGCCGATGTCATATAGCTATTTAGTGATGTGTGTGCGTTTTGGACATCATAATCAATTTATAGGTGTCATATGATAAATATAATATGTAATTCGTGTTTCTCTCATATGATATTTATGAAACTCGTCACGAATTTTCAGTTTCTCTCGCCGGAGGCTCGAGAAAACTGAAAATTCTTAGACTCGTTTCATAAATATCATATGAGAAAAACACTCATTTCATATCCTCTATATCTCAAAGTGGGGATTTTACATGTCAAATTGTATTTCCTTTATGATTTTATCGTGTTATCCAAACCATTATAACTTCTTCTGAAACCGGTCACGTGACGTCAAAACTCAAGGTCATTGGCTCTTATAGATATATTATTATAACACAGAAGTTAGTTCACTCTGGTGCTAATTTGTATCATTATTTATTGATGCATCATTATTTCATTATTCTCGTTTGATATAGGTGGGGTCATGAAGAAATGGTGCCCTCGCTCTCATTTTTGGCGAGAGTCGATAAAGGCTCGATCTCAGGAATTACCATGGCAATCGTTAATAATTAGTTCGTCGAGGATGTGGACGAATTTTATGGAAAACATCATTTCCATAACAAAAATAAAACAATGTCTATTTTCGTCAGTTGTTTCGATTTTCGGCCCAAATTTTTTGAATTTTCTGAAAATATCGTTGTATAAATAACTTTATTTGTTAGATATTATCAGATTGGTGGCAATTAAATTTAAGGTGTACATATCTTGCTTTACAAGTTACAATATTGGTGCAAATACTGAATTTGAAGAAATGTTGGGGTATAGTGTTAAAGAAACATTCGCTGCGAGTTGATTGAGGAGTTTGTCGCGGCTTGTAAATGTTTGCAGAATTCAGGAATAAAATAAAGACCATTGACTCACAGGGAATACGTTATTTTAAATTCAAAACGTTTTTTTTTCGTATTTTTTCCGAATTTTCAGTCAAAAATTTCAAAGATGCCTAATAAAATGTTTGCTTTAAATAATCTTCTTTCGTTGTGTATCGTCCAATAGCTCTTAAAGAATACCAATAAAATCGTTTTGCATATAATTTGCTTACATGTGACGATAATCGTGCACAAAATTAAATTGGGAAATTATAGTGGTTGGGTTAAAGAAACCTTCGGCGAGCATCGACCAATGGGTTTGTTGTGGTTTGTAAATGTTTGGAGAACTCAGGAATAACCCCGACAAATTTTGATAATTGACTTCCAGTATATTTCTTCGTCATTGTTCCGATAATTTTGAAGACCTAATAGAATGGGTTTTTATTATCATATTCGTTATGTCGTCAAATAACTATCAAATAATACGAAGCATATGCATTTGAAAAAATGTTATGTGACAACTAACGATAGTAAAATGTTATGTGACAACTAACGATAGTAAAATGTTATGTGACAACTAACGATAGTAAAATGTTATGTGACAACTAACGATAGTAAAATTTTATGTGACAACTAACGATAGTAAAATGTTATTTGACAACTAACGATAGTAAAATGTTATGTGACAACTAACGATAGTAAAATGTTATGTGACAACTAACGATAGTAAAATGTTATGTGACAACTAACGATAGTAAAATGTTATGTGACAACTAACGATAGTAAAATGTTATGTGACAACTAACGATAGTAAAATGTTATGTGACAACTAACGATAGTAAAATGTTATGTGACAACTAACGATAGTAAAATGTTATGTGACAACTAACGATAGTAAAATGTTATGTGACAACTAACGATAGTAAAATGTTATGTGACAACTAACGATAGTAAAATGTTATGTGACAACTAACGATAGTAAAATGTTATTTGACAACTAACGATAGTAAAATGTTATGTGACAACTAACGATAGTAAAATGTTATGTGACAACTAACGATAGTAAAATGTTATGTGACAACTAACGATAGTAAAATGTTATGTGACAACTAACGATAGTAAAATGTTATGTGACAACTAACGATAGTAAAATGTTATGTGACAACTAACGATAGTAAAATGTTATGTGACAACTAACGATTGTAAAATGTTATTTGACAACTAACGATAGTAAAATGTTATGTGACAACTAACGATAGTAAAATGTTATGTGACAACTAACGATAGTAAAATGTTATGTGACAACTAACGATAGTAAAATGTTATGTGACAACTAACGATAGTAAAATGTTATGTGACAACTAACGATAGTAAAATGTTATGTGACAACTAACGATAGTAAAATGTTATGTGACAACTAACGATAGTAAAATGTTATGTGACAACTAACGATAGTAAAATGTTATGTGACAACTAACGATAGTAAAATGTTATGTGACAACTAACGATAGTAAAATGTTATGTGACAACTAACGATAGTAAAATGTTATGTGACAACTAACGATAGTAAAATGTTATGTGACAACTAACGATAGTAAAATGTTATGTGACAACTAACGATAGTAAAATGTTATGTGACAACTAACGATAGTAAAATGTTATGTGACAACTAACGATAGTAAAATGTTATGTGACAACTAACGATAGTAAAATGTTATGTGACAACTAACGATAGTAAAATGTTATTTGACAACTAACGATAGTAAAATGTTATGTGACAACTAACGATAGTAAAATGTTATGTGACAACTAACGATAGTAAAATGTTATGTGACAACTAACGATAGTAAAATGTTATGTGACAACTAACGATAGTAAAATGTTATGTGACAACTAACGATAGTAAAATGTTATGTGACAACTAACGATAGTAAAATGTTATGTGACAACTAACGATAGTAAAATGTTATGTGACAACTAACGATAGTAAAATGTTATGTGACAACTAACGATAGTAAAATGTTGTGACAACTAACGATAGTAAAATGTTATGTGACAACTAACGATAGTAAAATGTTATGTGACAACTAACGATACAACAAAATACAACACGATAACTGCCTGCAGTCAGTTTACAGTTAGAATTACATTATTTCTCTCATTCAAAGTGGTTTTGAAGCCCAACTCATTGCCAAAACACTAAAAAACAAGCCGAATGTTTTTTTTAGTTGCGGAAAAAATTGCTTGTTGGTGGCTTTGACCACCCACACACCCCGGCATACGTGCCGGAATTTTTTGTCACCCCCCCCCCCCCCTGCAATATCCAGAAATCGGATGCCAGAAATCGCAGTTTCAAGAAACTTATCGCACGTAGGAAACTCGTTTCTGTGAATCAGTCTGATCCGGTCACACGTTTGGTTGCTACACACATTCCAGCTTCTGTCGCAAGCGGTTCAGGCACCACGATCGATCATATATTTATACACAAATCAAATCTGCACCGTGTAAACGAAATAAGAGTTATCGACGACTCTGCCACTGATTATTCCAACCACCGTCCTGTCAAAATGCTCATCGAGCTAGGTAATCTTCAGACTCTTCAATGGCTGGTAATCAAAATTGTGTCGATAAACTTCTACCCAATAGTCCCATTACGTACTCTGCTGGTCTTGATCAGTATTACTCGGGCATTATCGAAGCTATTAATTCTGCGTCGTCAATCTTCATTCCAAACAAATTGTACAAATCGCACGTTAAACCATACTGGAATGAAAAGCTGAAGGAACTTCATAATCAAATGCGCAACTTCAAACGTATATGGAACGTTGAAGGTCGCACAAGAGGTCAGGATCACGTCTCGTATGCCCAATATAAAGCAGCGAAGTGTGCGTTCCGCAAGGATCTACGACATAGCAACTTGAAATTCTTATCAAGCCAAAGCGACCAAGTTGACAATGCTGCGGAAATCAACCAAGAGCACCTTTTTCGGTTATTTAACCAAAACAAATATAGAACTAGGGCAACTAATTATAACTTCTTCGAGGTTGACAATGCGACGCTCCGTAATCCAGAAGAAATCACCACTGCGTGGGCTGAGTATTATGAACGATTATATTGCCAACTTGAGTCGGACGCATTCGATCATCATCATTACGATTATGTCAATAATGCAGTTGAATACATTGCATCTAACATAAACACACATGTAGTCTCTACCCCACTTGATAAACATACGTTATATCCTATTTCTATTCAGGAGCTAAAGGAAATTCTCAAGTCAATGAATATGGGGAAAGCTCCTGGTCCGGACATGATATGTTACGAGCACATTGTGTATGGAGGCGAGTCGTTACAGGAACGGTTAGCGTACGTCTTGAGCAAAATTCTAGATCTACAACATATACCCGCTATGGCAAAACATGACCTAATGGTTTCCATGTATAAGGGGGGTGATAAGCCAAAAACTAAATTCGATAGCTACAGGGCAATAACTACCAGTTCTGTATAAGACACTAGAAAAAATAATGTTGTCTCGCATGGAACGCAATACGCGAACTCTAATTAAAGTTCATCCCCTTCAAAACGGTTTTCAGAAAAATGTCAGTTGTCTTATGTCGTCATATGTATTGCATGAAAGCATGAACTTCACAAAATAACAACAGTCTAAACTATTCGCCTGCTTCTTGGATGTACATAAGGCATTCGACACAGTGTGGATCAACGGCTTATTGTTGAAGCTACACCATCGTGGGTTCCAAGGCAAAATATGGCTCCTCCTAAGAGAGTTTTTGAGTAATATATCATGTGTAGTCAAACATACAGACATTCTGTCTAAGTCAATTGCGATAAAACAAGGCGCAAGGCAAGGGAATATTTTATCCCCTCTGTTCTATATGTTGTACATAGATGATCTGTTGTATGAACTTGAAGCTTCAAACTTTGGTTTTCGACTTTTATCCTCCAACTGCTCGTCTCCAACACAAGCTGATGATATGACATTGTTGTCCCTCTCAAGTTACGGCTTACAACGTTTATGTGATATATGCACATCATATAGTCAAAAGTGGCGGTTCATGTATAATCCAAACAAATGTAAAGTCAGGTGTGTGAAGTTGGTTTGACATTGGACGTTGGACGTTGGACGTTCAACAAGAACGATCTAAACACCGCATATTTGCAGATGAAAATTACTGTGAAGTTGGTTTGACATTGGACGTTGGACGTTCAACAGGAACGATCTAAACACCGCATATTTGCAGATGAAAATTACTGAGAAGTTGGTTTGACATTGGACGTTGGACGTTGGACGTTCAACAACAACGATCTAAAAACCGCATATTTGCAGATGAAAATTACTGTGAAGTTGGTTTGACAATGGACGTTCAACAACAACGATCTTAAAACCGCTTATTTCCAGCTGAATCGAATCGCACATAGGCACAGGTAGAACCGCTTTGTTTCGGTCCAAGCAGTATTGCGTGGGAATAATCTATGCTTCATAGGATTTCCCTACCGAAATTTCAAGGCTATTGATCCACTGGTTTTGCCTCTACCCTCTGCACTCACGGCGAACTTTAGCCAAAATTTTCTAAGTCGAACATTCATTTGTTTACCTTTCGAAAGACATTCAAACAGACATTCACATATATGCTTCTGGCCCAATTATAGGGCCCGTTTCGGGTGCCATGGGCGTACCTGGATGTGTAACGAATGAAAATCATCGGCATATCATAATGCTTGCAGTTTGTGAGATAATGGGGGTGATCAAATATTTGGGAATATCGCTGTGAAGTTGGACGGACGTTGGACGTTCGTGGACATTCGCGACACGGTCTGTTTTCAATGAAATACCATAAAGTCGCATTTGTTGATATGACTAACAGCTGCCTTGTGCCCACATAACTCTTATTTTTAAAAATCACACTACCGAAATTTCAAGGTTATTGATCCACTGGTTTTGTCTCTACCCTCTGCACTCACGGCGAACTTTAGACAGAATTTTCTAAGTCGAACATCCATTTGTTTACCTTTCGAAAGACATTCAAACAGACATTCAAATATATGCTTCTGGCCCAATTATAGAGCCCGTTTCGGGTGCCATGGGCGTACCTGGATGTGTAACGAATGAAAATCATCGGCATATCATAATGCTTGCAGTTTGTGAGATAATGGGGGTGATCAAATATTTGGGAATATCGCTGTGAAGTTGGACGGACGTTGGACGTTCGTGGACATTCGCGACACGGTCTGTTTTCAATGACATACCATAGACTCGCATTTGTTGATATGACTAACAGCTGCCTTGTGCCCACACAACTCTTATTTAAAAAAAATCACCCTCCTTGCAAAACATATTTCCATGCAAATAATCAAATTGTTGAATGTCCACGAACGTCCAACGTCCGTCTAACTTCACAGCAGTATTTCCAAAACAAAACAAAACGCAATTTTCAGTTTGCACCAGGAGACTTCTCTAGACCTAATTCGCGCTCTCAAACAGACAAATTTTAAAAAAAAATTTAGAGAATTTTCCGAATGTTTTTTACTTTGAAAAACATTGGACGTTGGACGTTCAACACTGTCGATCTAAAAAAGGGTTACCGGCAGGTGACTCGAATCGAACATGGGCACATGCAGAACTGCTTTGTTTCGGTCCAAGCGGTATTTCGTGGGAATAATCTATGCTCCATACGTCTTCCATGCCGAAATGTCAAGGTCAAATATATGCTTCTGGCCCAATTATAGGGCCCGTTTCGGGTGCCATGGGCATACCTGGATGTGTAACGAATGAAAATCATCGGCATATCATAATGCTTGCAGTTTGTGAGATAATGGGGGTGATCAAATATTTGGGAATACCTCTGTGAAGTTGGAAAGACGTTGGACGTTCGCGTACATTCGTGACAAGGTCAGTTTTCAATAGCATAGACTCGCATGTGTTGATATGACTAACAGCTGCTTTGCACAACTCTTATTTAAATCACCTTCCTACCAAACATATTTCCATGCAAATAATCAAATTGTTGAATGTCCACGAACGTCCAACGTCCATCCAGACTCGCATTTGTTGATATGACTAACAGCTGCTTTGTACCCACACAAAATCGAACATGGATACAGGCAGAACCGCTTTGTTTCGGCCCAAGCGGTTAAAACTAATCCATTCAAAATAAATGATTAATAAATGTTCCTCATTAAAGATGACGACCATTCAGATGTGATTCAGTGTGCAAGTAGAATATCGAGTGTTCAATATAATACCAATGCATACGTTAAAATAGTCTATTAATAATAGATAGCAATTAATTAAATATCATCTTCTTAAAACATGACGACCATTCAGATGTGATTTTATAAGGACCAGTGTGCAATTAGCATATCGATTGCTCAATATAATACCAATATCTACGTTAAAATAGTCTATTAATAATAAATATAAACTATTAATAAATGATCCTCATAAAACAGTACGACCATGTAGGTGTGACCAGTGTGCAATTAACATATCGAGTATTCAATATAATAACAATACTTGCGTTAGAAATAATCTATTCAAAATAAATAGGGATTATTAATAATTGTTCCTCATTAAACATGACGACCATTCAGATGTAATTTTATAAGGACCAGTGTGCTAGTAGCATATCGAGTGTTCAATATAATATCAATACGTACGTTAAAACTAATCTATTAAAAATAAATAGAAATTAATTAAATATCAATTTCTTAAAACATGACGACCATTCAGATGTGATTTTATAAGAACCAGTGTGTAATTAGCATATCGAGTGTTCAATATAATACCAATACGTACTTTAAAAATAATCTATTGACAATAAATAGGAATTATTAATAAATGACCCTCATAAAACATTAGGACCATTTAAATCTGATTTTATAATGACCGGTGTGCAATTAGCATATCGAGTGTTCAATATAATACCATACCAATACATACGTTAAAATAATCTGTTAAAAATAAATCGAAATTATTAATAAATTATCCTCATAAAACATGACAACCATTCAAATATGATGTTATAAGGTCCAGTGTTCAATTAGCATATCGAATGTTCAATAAAATACCAATGCATATGTTAAAATAATCTATTAAAAAATAAATAGGAATTATTAAAACATGATCCTCATAAAAATATGACGACCATTCAAATGTGATTTTTATAAGGTCCAGTATGCAATTAGCATATCGAGTGTTCAATATAATACCAATACATATGTTAAAATAATCTATTAAACATAAATAGAAATTATTAATAAATGATTACCATAAAACATGACGACTATTCAAATGTGATTTAAGGTCCAGTGTGCAATTAGCATGTCGAGTGTTCAATATAATAACAATACTTGCGTTAAAAATGATCTATTGAAAATAAATAGAGATTATTAATAAATCTTCCTCATTAAACGTGACGACCATTGAGATGTGATTTCATAAGGTCCAGTGTGCAATTAGCATATCCAGTGTTCAATATAATACCAATACGTTCGTTAAAAATAATCTATTAAAAATAAATAGCAATTAATTAACTATCTTCTTAAAACATGACGACCATTCAGATGTGATTTTATAAGGACTAGTGAGCAATTAGCATATCGATTGTTCAATATAATACCAATACATACGTTAAAATAATCTATTAAAAATATATAGAAATTATTAATAAATCATCAGCATAAAACATGACGACCTTTCAGATGTGATTTTATAAGATCCAGTGTGCAATTGGCATATCGAATGTACAACATAATACCAATACGTACATGTACGTACGTTAAAAATAAATTACGCAATGTGTTTGTTTTTTGGAGGTACTTAAAATGGATCGCTAGCCCGCCCACAACCGGAAACTACATCTACTAGGCATCTTGGTATATGTGGAGATGACAGATACTCGGCGACTCGATAAAATTCGTATCCGGGGCAAGATACATTCACATACCAAATTTCAAGTCGATAGCTCCACCCGTTTCCGAGATCTCGTCTGCGCATGCGCGAAGCGGGCGCCGCACGGGCTCGGCGACCCGATAAAATTCGTATTCGTGGCAAGATACATTCACACACCAAATTTCAAGTCGATAGCTCCACCCGTTTCCGAGATCTCGTCTGAGCATGCGCGAAGCTGGCGTCGCACGGGCTCGACGACCCGATAAAATTCGTATCCGGGGCAAGATACATTCATATAGCAAATTTCAAGTCGATAGCTCCACCCGTTTCCGAGATCTCGTCTGCGCCTGCGCTGCACGGGCGCCGCACGGGCTCGCCAATACGACAATGACGACCGCCTGGTCAAACTACACACACGTACCAAGTTTCGCCCTGATCGGAGGAGAATCGTAGATTTGTATTAATGACAAACAGACAGAAAAACAGACAGACAGACAGACAGACAGAGGTCTTCAAAATATATATGAGATTGCACGCAGACACACCAAGTTTCAGCTTAAATTTTGGAAAATAAGAGTTTTATCGACATAAATCGATTTGATTGGGAAATCCTATGTTAAATACATTTTAGGGCATTGCGAGTGTTTTCTGAGCTGCTTTTTTTTGGTATGCTTTATTGATAACTCAATCGTACTATTATGCACAAAATATAGAGTCATATATCATATTTACAGTGTATGTACATAATGTGACATTTGGCCGTCGAATTCAGGGTCCTTTGTTTGTGTAATCATCATCATCATTATTATCATCATCATTATCATCATCATCATTATCATCATCACCATCATCATGGTTGTCGTCATCATCACGGTCCTCGTCGTCGTCATCGCCGTCGTCGTCATCGTCATCTATCATCATACATGTAGGTATTTCTGTAAACCTAATTTGTTAAAAATCGTAAAATTCTTCAAAATATATTCATTTTACTCAGTAAGTAACGCATATAATTTGTCATTAGTTGGGAAGTCATAATACTTCCCTGGTAAATATTTGCATCTTAAAGTTCTGAATTCTGGGCAAACTAATATGAAATGGTATTCATCACCAGTTTGCGATTTACAGAATTTACACACTTTTGAATCAGCTGTTTTGCCCACTGTGTAGGAACTGTTACATCGGAAATCGTTCTATCGCCGGTTTGTGATGGTTCTTGACTGATTTGTGACGGTTCCTGATGATCGAAATTATACATTTGCACGACTTTTTGACAGTTAAAACGCAATTTTGAGGCATCTAGGTAATAATTCGATTAGTTATTGTCAATCCCATCACAATCTGTGGCACCACTGAGCGTGTTAATAACGAAACCTTCATTGTGCGAGTCATAACAACGACAAAAACCGCGAATTTTGATAATTGTTTGGGTTCTCTCCTGATTGAGTCGGTTCTCTCCCCATTTAATCGTTCTATACGGGTAAAACTATGGCTAATATTTGCCATGGTACATGGTTCAAACTGCCAATTTTGTGAAAGTATACAAAGATAAACACAACAAACTATGCATTAAGTTGAAATTTGCACCACTTGTCATTAATTTCGATGAATTACACTGCCTGTCTATGCTTATCCAATAAGCTGTGTTACGCCTATCAAAATTCACAAAGCGCCAGCTAGTTTGAAAAATAACGCGTTTTGCAGGCCCAACATTTCAACATTTCAATAGCCGGTTAACAATAGTGAAATTTCATAGCGCTGGATTTCGGAAAGCGTGAACGTAGACGAGATATATATAGTTATCTGTCTTGTATTTTATCTCATATATATTTTGAAGACCTCTGTTTGTCTGTCTGTCTGTCTGTATGTCTGTATGTCATTTATGCAAATATACGATTCTCGACAGATCGGGACGAAACTTGGTACGTGTGTGTAGTTTGATCAGGCGGTCGTCGTTGTCGTATTGGCGAGCCCGTGCGGCGCCAGCTTCGCTCATGCGCAGACGAGATCTCGGAAACGGGTGGGGCTATCGACTTGAAATTTGCTGTGTGAATGTATCTTGCCCCGGATACGAATTTTATCGAATCGCCGAGCCCGTGCGACGCCAGCTTCGCGCATGCGCAGACGAGATCTCGGAAACGGGTAGAGCTATCGACTTGAAATTTGGTATGTGAATGTATCTTGCCCCGGATACGAATTTTATCGGGTCGCCGAGCCCGTGCGACGCCAGCTTCGCGCATGCGCAGACGAGATCTCGGAAACGGGTGGAGATATCGACTTGAAATTTGGTATGTGAATGTATCTTGCCCCGGATTGTTATATGTTCAATCGACCTACAGAAAGAGTCGACAATATCAATACCTGTATCATTCATAGTAAACTTAAAAGTCTCGTTCTGCTTTCTACTGCCAAATATCATAATTTTACTTTTGTCCAAATTTATGCCCAACTTCCAAGATACCGTATAATGATTGTATGCATCTAGTGCTCTCTGCATCCCGTGTGGTGACTCGGCGAATAACACCGTGTCATCGGCATACAACATGCACAGTATTTTCAAATAATCATCGAACTTATCCTCAAACATTCCTCCTACGTATGGTAAGCCCTACATGCAGCAATCATTAAAAAATTCTTCAAGGTCATTTAAGAATATTGTGAATAGAAAAGGAGAAAGACTAACACCCTGTCGTACACCGATACTGCAAGAAAAATAATCGGATTTGTAATTCCCGGCTTTAATACACGACTCTATTCCCTTATACATCCCTTGAATAACTCTAAATATTTTCCCACCAATGTTACTCCTCAAAAGTGTTATCATCAACCCATCCCTCCAAACCGTATCAAATGCTTATCTCAAATCAATGAACGCACAAAAAAGTCTCTTTTTCTTTTTAAGAAAAAGTTCAATCAAAGCATACAAGATAAATATATTGTCGGCTGTTGAGTGGTGCTCTCTGAATCCACTCTGACATTCTGTTATCGTATTCAATCTGTCGGTAAAAGATCGCAGTCGCGAGTTAACTAACGCGGTGAAAACTTTACTCAGAGAACTCAATAATGTTATACCACGATACGAATCTGGTTTCCGTCGGTCGCCGTTATTTTTATATAGCGGCTTTATTATACCAGTTGTCCAACTTTCTGGGAAAATTCCAGTCATATTGGACTCCCGACTGTACAATATGACTTTTCATATTGGACTCCGTGACGTCACGAATTAACTCTATTACGAAATGAATCGGTGAAATTGTGATGCGCGCGCAACATTGATGTATTTTAGCAGACGTTTCACTTCCGCATTGAGTTTTTTCTCACTTCCGTGTTTACTTTTCCAAATCATGCTTTCTGATGATCAATTTATGGTATAGGCTTTTATAGAGAATTAAGTGCCGACAAATACCAAAAATAACCACAAAAGTTTATTTACAAAATTTGGATAAACATACAGATGGATAATAAAAATGTCATTATACAATGTTGTGTACAGTATGAGTTTTTCTTGTACTCGTCCAGGTTGTGGTGAAAAGTCATATTGGACTCGACACTGGCGTGTCTCGTCCAATATGACTTTTCACCACAACCTGGACTCGTACAAGAAAAACACATACTGTACACAACATTGTATAATAACTTTATAAAATACCGATATATAGAAAATTATTTAATGTAATATTGGACACTGGAATTTAGATACCCACTTAACATACATATAAGAAAGCGGATGCTTGCTTTTTGGTCGCGTTTAGTTTCTGGCCAATGTTCAGCATTGGCAAGAAAGTTATATAATCTATGATAAGATATATATTATCAAGTGTGGGGTATAGGGAGAAATTTGGAGATCACAGCATCCTCTTAGTAAATTAGAACTTGGAATATTTAAGGAAATGAGTAGAACACGTTTTGTTGAACAATGGAAAAGTGATATTGAACGGTCATGTAGAGGCGAATTTTATGGACAATTTAAAATGAACTTCGGTATAGAAAAGTATCTATCGATTATACCATCGGGATTATTAACATGTTTAACAATAATAAGAACAGCGAATCACAGGCTACCGATAGAAACAGAAAGATGGAGTAAATCAAAAACAAAAAAGGGCAAAACAGCTGATTCAAAAGTGTGTAAATTCTGTAAATCGCAAACTGGTGATGAATACCATTTCATATTAGTTTGCCCAGAATTCAGAACTTTAAGATGCAAATATTTACCAGGGAAGTATTATGACTTCCCAACTAATGACAAATTATATGCGTTACTTACTGAGTAAAATGAATATATTTTGAAGAATTTTACGATTTTTATCAAATTAGGTTTACAGAAATACCTACATGTATGATGATAGATGACGATGACGACGACGGCGATGATGACGACGAGGACCGTGATGATGACGACAACCATGATGAAGGTGATGATGATAATGATGATGATGATAATGATGATGATAATAATGATGATGATGATTACACAAACAAAGGACCCTGAATTCGACGGCCAAATGTCACATTATGTACATGCACTGTAAATATGTTAAATGACTCTATATTTTGTGCATACTAGTACGATTGAGTTATCAATAAAGTATACCAAAAAAAAGCAGCTCAGAAAACACTCACAAGGCCCTAAAATGTATTTAACATAGGATTTCCAAATCAAATCGCTTTATGTCGATAAAACTCTTATTTTCCAAGATTTAAGCTGAAACTTGGTGTGTCTGCGTGCAATCTCATATATATTTTTGAAGACCTCTGTTTGTCTGTTTGTCTGTATGTTTGTTTGTCTGTCATTAATACAAATCTACGATTCTCGGCCGATCAGGGACGAAACTTGGTACGTGTGTGTAGTTTGACCAGGCGGTGGACGTTGTCGTATTGCGAGCCCGTGCGGCGCCCGCTTCGCGCATGCGCAGACGAAATCTCGGAAACGGGTGGAGCTATCGACTTGAAATTTGCTGTGTCAATGTATCTTGCCCCGGATACGAATTTTATCGGGTCGCCGAGCCCGGGCGACGCCAGCTTCGCGCATGCGCAGACGAGATCTCGGAAACGGGGTGGAGCTATCGACTTGTAATTTGGTATGTGAATGTATCTTGCCCCGGATACGAATTTTATCGGGTCGCCGAGCCCCGTGCGACGCCAGCTTCGAGCATGCGCAGACCAGATCTCGGAAAGGGTTAGAGCTATCGACTTGAAATTTGGTTTTTGAATAGACCGGACAACGTCGGGCTCATCGACTTGAAATTTGGTTTTTGAATAGCCCGGACAACGTCCGGCTCATCGGCTAGTCTACTATATATTTTGAGACTTCCGTATATATGTGTGTATATACTTTATAGAATCGAAAACGGCTGGACTGATTGAGACCAAACTTCCTATCTAAGGGAATGGTCGTCGCGGCGTTTTGGATCAACTCCCATCACCCATTCTCCACTCCCAGTCACAAAAATGGCACTGTGTGGTTAATCGCGTTGATAGTTAAAGAGCGTTCGTATCCACAGTGTCGTTCATAAAGAGCTTATGCGTGTAATGTGATTCTTACGTCTGGTTCCGGACGTGAGCGTGACTATCCAGACATGAGCGTGTTGTGTGATTCTTACGTACCTAGGGCTACCTAGGAATGGGGGAGATTTTCATCGGGTCAGTTTTTCCGCCCGAGGTGATCTTCACCTTGAAACGGGTACCCACAAATGATATATATGTGTGTGTCCTTTATAGACTCGAACCGATTGAGCTCAAACTTGCTACCTACGGGAAGTGTCATGGACGGGTTAAATTGTGACCCCGACCTGGCCTTGACCTTGAAAATGATCAATTCAAGGTCAAATCGGGTAAAACGGGCGGATTTCGACGAAATTTTACACCTAGGTGCACCATACGTGTCTCGGAAGCTGTTCCAAGCGCTTTATCGAACAAAGCCATGAGACGAACCACGCCAGTGGCGGGCTATCCTGCTAGTCTAATATATATTTGAGGAAAGTTTGCGTGTGTGTGTGTCTGTCTGTTTATCCGCGATGGACTCGAAAACGGCTAAACCGATCTTGACGAAACTTCGTACGGGTATGTAGTTTGAACCGAGGAGTAACGTGGGCCTATCCGTTTGTTAGTGTGGCGTGACCTTGAACTCATATCAATGAATCCGCTGAGCCGATTTCCAACAAATTTGGTGGAAACTGGTAGCTTGAGGCGCTGAGAGTGTTGGTGTAGATGGGGATGCCAACACAACGACTCTCCCCGTCAGGACGGGGTACCCAGTTAAATTAGTCTACTACATAATTTGAGACTTCCGTAAATATATATATATATGTATGTGTGTATATATGTGGGTACTCAGAGCACCGATTCTCCCTTCCCAATCATCAAATCACCGCAAACGCCACTTCGGGGGTTAAGGCATCAACGATCTTTATATTGACCATATACGGAGTTGTTAACGACTTTTTGAAAGCCCGGACAACGTCGGGCTCATCGGTTAGTCTATACTATATATGTTGAGACTTCGTATATATATATGTATATATGTATATATGTGTGTGGCTACTTCATAGAATCCAAAACGCGTGTACATATTGAGCTCAAACTTCCTATGTAAGTGTCAAATCCCACCGACACGACCGTGGTCGAGTTTTAGAGAAGCTCATAGCACCCGTTCTCCAATCTCAAATCACCGCAAAGCCACGGCGTGGGTTAATCAAGTGATTATTTAATGAGCGTTTGTTTTTGACGCATCTCTATAAAGAGCGTCTGTTTCCCATTCAACGTTATTAGCATCTGCAGAGTTATATACGGGAACATTGAGTGCTTGCCTATGCGGGGAGATTTATTGGAGCTCTTACAACATCATTGTTATAGTATGTATGACACTTAGGTCAGGGCTTAGGGGGGTAGTTATAGGCATAATGCTTCTCAGAAATCCCGGTTACAAACCAACACTCACAATTTCGTATTTACGCAAACGTTATCGCTCGAAATTTATTCCCTGCGAGCACGGATGGCGCGCTTTGTTTTTACAGTATATACCTTTTATATATACCGAAATCATCCCAGATAATCACGAATATAGCATCAGATTTCTCCCCAGATATACCGTTATAAAGCTACTGGAATCTGCCAATCTATACTATATATTTTGAGACTTTGTATATGTGTGTGTGTGTGTGTGTGTGTGTGTGGGTACTTCATAGAATCCAAAACGCGTGTAAAGATTGAGCTCAAACTTCCTATGTAAGTGTCAAATCCCACCGACACGAACGTGGTCGCGGTTTAGAGAAGCTCAGAGCACCCGTTCTCCAATCTCAAATCACCGCATAGGCACGGCGGGGGTTAATCAAGTGATTATTTAATGAGCGTTTGTTTTTGACGCATCTCTATAAAGAGCGTCTTATTCCCATTCAACGTTATTCGCATCTGCAGAGTTATACGGGAACGCAAACGTTATCGCTCGAAATTTATTCCCTGCGAGCACGGATGGCGCGCTCTGTTTTTACCGGTATATACCGAAATCATCCCAGATAATCACGAATATAGCATCAGATTTCTCCCCAGATATACCGTTATAAAGCTACTGGAATCTGCCAATCTACGGGAAATTCCAGGGAATGCCGATTGAGCTCAAACTTGCTACCTACGGGAAGTGTCATATATATGAGTGTGTCCTTTATAGACTCTAACCGATTGAGCTCAAACTTGCTAAATAAGAAAATAGCCCCCAAGCCGTAAATATCAACAACAACGATATTGCTACCTACGGGGAGCAACGTTATTAGCATCTGCAGAATTATGCAGAGAGAAAGTGCTTTCCTATTTTTAGAACGCGACACATGTTTACGTCGCGTTGGTGATTGAGGTTCACAACGGGGTTAATTGACTGTCCGCTCTTTGCGACGATGAGGTTCACGGCGGGGACTATTGACCAACACTCACAATTTCGTCCTTTGCATCAGATACCGACACCTCGACCGATCGGGACGAAACTTGGTACGTGAGTGTAGTTTGACCAGGTGGTCGTATTGGCGAGCCCGTGCGACGCCCGTGCAGCGCATGCGCAGACGAGATATCGGAAACGGGTGGAGCTATCGACTTGAAATTTGGTATGTGAATGTATCTTGCCCCGGATACGAATTTTATCGGGTCGTCGAGCCCGTGCGACGCCAGATACGCGCATGCGCAGACCAGATCTCGGAAACGGGTGGAGCTATCGACTTGAAATTTGGTTTTTGAGTAGCCCGGTCCTGTACAGGGTTACATTGAAAAACTAAAATTAATGGATCGACCAAAGCCATGGGACGAATGCCGCCAGTGGCGGGCTAACCTGCTAGTCTACTATATAATTTGAGACTTCCGTATATATATATATATATATATATATATATATATATATATATGTGTATATATGTATATATGTATGTGTGTATATATGTGGGTACTTCATAGAATCGAAAATGCGTGTAGGAACGGGCATCCTCACGGCAATGTCGGCTTATAAGACATCTTTACTACACATGACAGCCGATGGACAATTGGTCTCTATATATGTACCAAAATTACGCCGCGTTGGTGACTGGGAAATTCCAGGGAATGCCGATTGAGCTCAAACTTGCTACCTACGGGAAGTGTCATATATATGAGTGTGTTCTTTATAGACTCGAACCGACTGAGCTCAAACTTGCTAAATATTGACTGGGAAATTCCAGGGAATGCCGATTGAGCTCAAACTTGCTACCTACGGGAAGTGTCATATATATGTGTGTGTCCTTTATAGACTCGAACCGATTGAGCTCAAACTTGCTAAATACGGGAAGTGTCATGGACGGGTTCATTGAAAAACAACAAAAAAATCGGGTAAAATTGAAAAACAAAATTAAAAAGGCACAATTAACTCCCTGAAAAACCAAAAAAAATCGGGTAAAATTTAAAAACCAAAAATTAAATTAAAAAATTAAAAAGGCACAATTAACTCATTGAAAAACAAAATAATTAACTCATTGAAAAACCAAAAATTAAATTAAAATTGTCATGTTTCTGACTATTGCCGAAATTTGCTGCAAATGCAGCACAAGTGTCTCGGAACCTGTTGCAATTGCTTATTCGAACAAAGCTATGGGACGAATGCCGCCAGTGGCGGGCTAACCTGCTAGTCTACTATATATTTTGAGACTTCGTATATATATTTGCGTGTATCCTCTATAGACTCGAAAACGGCTGCACCGATTGAGCTCAAACTTCCTACCTATAGGTACTTTTGTCCGAGAAATGTCATGGACGGATCAAATCGTGACCCCGACCTGACCTTGACCTTAAAAATGGTCAATTCAATGTCAAGTCGGGTAAAACTGGCGGGTTTCGACAAAATTTGATACCTAGGGTTAATTCTTTTCCGGGGAGTGTTTTGGACGGGTCAAATCGTGACTCCGACCTGACATTGATCTTCAAGATGGTCAATTCAAGGTCAAATGGGGTGAAACTGGCGGATTTTGACGGAATTTGATGCCTAGATGTACTTTTGTCCGGGGAGTGTTTTTGACAGGTCAAATTGTGACTCCGACCTGACCTTGACCTTCAAAATAGTCAATTCAAGGTCAAATTGGGTAAAACTGGCGGATTTCGACGATATTTTATACCTAGCAGTAACTTTGTCCGGGGAGTGATTTGGGCTGGTCAAATCGTGACCCCGACCTAACCTTGACCTTCAAAATGTCAATTCAAGGTCAAATCGGGTCCAATTTCGCATTCGCCCGTGTCCTTGCTCATAATTGCTCATATACGATAATATAGTCATGTTTCTGACAAAGTCATGGACCGAATGTCTCCAGTTGCGGGCTAATCTGCTGGTACTTATATATTCCTAAAATGACAGGGTCCAACGCGTAATTATTTTTTAGATGGAACAAATGATTTTTTTTTCGATGATAAATTTTAACATATGATTTCCCATTCAAATCGATGTATGTTGATAAAACTCTTATTTTTCAAAATTTCAAGCTGAGACTTGGTGTGTCTGCGTGGAATAGTTATATATTCTTAAAATGAGAAATTCCAACACGTAATTATGTTTTAGTTGGAAGAAATTTATTTTTTTCGATAATAACATTCCAGTGTGGGCTGTGAGTTGATTTATAATTTTGTATAGAAACATTTTCTCAAGTGTCGTATTGGTCAAAATATCGCTTTCTCGACGGGGAGAACTGATCCGAATAATAGCTAAGATGAATTTAGATAGAATTATCGAATTAATTTGACCGATTAGGGTGTATTTTGAGAGAATCGAGTGGAGAAAACTTTTGCATCAAAGACGCCATTTTTGCCTTACAGTTGCACAGTTGCAGACGACCGCTGTCAGATTAATATTCAAGACAACAATTGCAAGCCTCAAACTCACCTTTTTGAAAGGTAAATCCAATAATTAGATATCAAAACAATCCTTCCTAAACACCTTCAAAGATATCCCACACATTTTTAATTCCGATCGCATAATAAATATCCTGTAAAATAAATAAATAATACCACCACCGGTATTCGGATATTTCCGTGACTAAACTACGAGTGACGTAGTTGTGGGAAAGCAAATTAAAAACACAGATTCGGAGCCGGAGTTTATTATGCTGACTACGATGACGTAATCGTAAATCAACCGATACTAAAATGCGGAGTCGTTTGTGCGTGTGTGGTGTATAGATTACGTCGCTATTCAATTTGTTATCTAATTAATAAAGATAGTGTGGCCGCTTTGGCCGTTTATCTGGAATAGAAGACAATAACTATGTGAATAAAGTAATTAGGAGCGCCTAGACTGGTTGATTTTGTAGCCATTAATAACATGCCGGCACGTGTCTGCTTTGGTGAATAGATGGCAGTAATTAGTGCTTTGATTATCTCGTATTCAGTCGGTGATTTGTAATCACTCAGTGACTATTCATCAGTGTCAGTCGCGAACTTGTTTGCACTCTCAAATGCCCCAAAGTGAATATAAAGGACGACGGAGGATCCCATTCACCTGGTCATACATAAGAAGTGTTTTGCTTTTTGTTTTTTTGTTGTTGTTTTACTTTCGATATAAATATCCCGAGTATCTGTCATCTCCACATATACCAAGATGCCTAGTAGATGTAGTGGGTCCGTTGTGAGCGGGCTAGCGATCCATTTTAAGTACCTCCAAAAAACAAACACATTGCGTAATTTGGTATTATGTTGAACGCTCTATATGCCAATTGCACACTGGATCTTATAAAATCACATCTGATTGGTCGTCATGTTTTATGCTGATCATTTATTAATAATTTCTATATATTTTTAATAGATTATTTTAACGTATGTATTGGTATTATATTGAACAATCGATATGCTAATTGCTCACTGGTCCTTATAAAATCACATCTGAATGGTCGTCATGTTTTAAGAAGATATTTAATTAATTGCTATTTATTTTTAATAGATTATTTTTAACGAACGTATTGGTATTATATTGAACACTGGATATGCTAATTGCACACTGGACCTTATAAAATCACATCTGAATGGTCGTCACGTTTAATGGGGAACATTTATTAATACTCCCTATTTATTTTCAATAGATCATATTTAACGCAAGTATTGTTATAATATTGAACACTCGACATGCTAATTGCACACTGGACCTTATAAAATCACATTTGAATGGTCGTCATGTTTTATGAGGATAATTTATTAATAATTTCTATTTATTTTTAATAGATTATTTTAACGTATGTATTGGTATGGTATTACATTGAACACTCGATATGCTAATTGCACACTGGTCATTATAAAATCAGATTTAAATGGTCCTAATGTTTTTATGAGGGTCATTTATTAATAATTCCTATTTATTTTAAATAGATTATTTTTAATTTACGTATTGGTATTATATTGAACACTCGATATGCTAATTGCATACTGGTCCTTATAAAATCACATCTGAATGGTCGTCATGTTTTAAGAAGATGATATTTAATTAATTTCTATTTATTTTTAATAGATTAGTTTTAATGTACATATTGATATTATATTGAACACTCGATGTGCTACTAGCACACTGGTCCTTATAAAATTACATCTGAATGGTCGTCATGTTTAATGAGGAACAATTATTAATAATCCCTATTTATTTTGAATAGATTATTTTTAACGCATGTATTGTTAGTATATTGAACACTCGATATGCTATTTGAACACTGGACCTTATAAAGTCACACCTGAATGGTCGTCATGTTTTATGAGGATAATTTATTAATAATTTCTATTTACTTTTAACAGATTATTTTAACGTAGATATTTGTATTATATTGAACACTCAATATGCCAATTGCACTCTGGACTTTATAAAATCACATTTGAATGGTCGTTATGCTTAATGAGGATAATTTATTAATAATTCCTATTTATTTTTAATAGATTATTTTAACATATGCATTGGTATTATATTGAACACTCTGGATCTTATAGAATCAGATTTGAATGGTCGTCATGTTTTATGAGGATCATTTATTAATAATCCCTATTTATTTTCAATAGATTATTTTTATAGCAAGTATTGTTATTATATTGAACACTCGATATGCTAATTGAACACTGGACCTTATACAGTCACATCTGAATGGTCGTCGTGTTTTATGAGGATAATTTATTAATACTTTCTATTTATTTTTAATAGATTATTTTAACATAGAAATTGGTATTTTATTGAACACTCGATATTCTAATTACACACTGGACCTTATAAAATCACATTTTATGGGGTTCATTTTTTAATAATTTCTATTTATTTTTAATAGATAATTTTAACATATGTATTAGTATTATATTGAACACTCGATATGCTAATTGCACACTGATCGTTATAAAATAACATATGAATGGTCGTCATGTTCTAAGAAGATGATATTTAATTAATTGCTATTTATTTTAGTAGATTATTTTTAACGTACGTATTGGTATTATATTGAACACTCGATATGCTAATTGCACACTGGACCTTTAAAATCACATTTGAATGGTCGTCATGTTTTATGGGAATCATTTATTAATAATTTCTATTTATTTTTAATAGATAATTTTAACATATGTATTGGTATTATATTGAACACTCGATATGCTAATTGCACACTAGTCCTGATAAAATCACATCTGAATGGTCGTCATATTTTAAGAAGATGATATTTAATTAATTTCTATTTATTTTGAATAGATTATTTTTAACGTACGTATTGGTATTATATTGAACACTCGATATGCTAATTGCACACTCGTCCTTATAAAATCACATCTGAATGTTCGTCATGTTTTAAGAAGATGATATTTAATTAATTGCTATTTATTTTTAATAGATTATTTTTAATGAACGTATTGGTATTATATTGAACACTGGATATGCTAATTGTACACTGGACCTTATCAAATCACATATGAATGGTCGTCATGTTTAAAGAGGAACATTTATTAATAATCCCTATTTATTTTGAATAAATTATTTTTAACGCAAGTATTGTTATTATATTGAACACTCGATATGCAAATTGAACACTCGACCTTATAAAGTCACACCTGAATGGTCGTCATGTTTTATGAGGTTAATTTATTAATAATTTGCTATTTATTTTTAATAGATTAATTTAACGTAGATATTGGTATTATATTGAACACTCGATATGCTAATTGCACACTGGACCTTATAAAATCACATTTGAATGGTCGTCATGTTTTATGGGGATCATTTATTAATAATTTCTATTTACTTTTAATAGATAATTTTAACATATGTATTGGTATTATATTGAACACTCGATATGCTAATTGCACACTAGTCCTTATAAAATCACATCTGAATGGTCGTCATGTTTTAAGAAGATGATATTTAATTAATTTCTATTTATTTTGAATAGATTATTTTTAACGCAAGTATTGTTATTATATTGAATACTCGATATGTTAATTGCACACTGGTCCTTATAAAGGCACACCTGAATGGTCGTCAAGTTTTATTAGGATCATTTATTAATAATTTATATTTATTATTAATAGACTATTTTAACGTAGATATTGGTATCATATTGAACAATCGATATGCTAATTGCCCACTGGTCCTTATAAAATCCCATCTGAATGGTCGTCATGTTTTAAGAAGATGATATTTAATTAATTGCTATATATTATTAATAGACTATTTTAACGTATGCATTGGTATTATAATGAATACTCGATATTCTACTTGCACACTGGTCCTTATAAAATCACATCTGAATGGTCGTCATCTTTAATTAGGAACATTTATTAATCATTTATTTTCAATAGATTAGTTTTAACCGCTTGGGCCGAAACAAAGCGGTTCTGCCTGTATCCATTTTCGATTTTCGAGTTGTGTGGGTACAAAGCAGCTGTTAGTCATATCAACAAATGCGAGTCTGGATGGACGTTCGTGGACATTCAACAATTTGATTATTTGCATAGAAATATGTTTGGTAGGAAGGTGATCTTTTTAAATAAGAGGTGTGCAAAGCAGCTGTTAGTCATATCAACACATGCGAGTCTATGCTATTGAAAACTGACCTTGTCACGAATGTACGCGAACGTCCAACGTCTTGCCAACTTCACAGAGGTATTCCCAAATATTTCATCACCCCCATTATCTCACAAACTGCTAGCATTATGATATGCCGATGATTTTCATTCGTTACACATCCAGGTACACCCATGGCACCCGGAACGGGCCCTATAATTGGGCCAGAAGCATATATTTGAATGTCTGTTTGAATGTCTTTCGAAAGGTAAACAAATGGACGTTCGACTTAGAAAATTTTGGCTAAATTTCGCAGTGAGTGCAGAGGGTAGAGGCAAAACCAGTGGATCAATAACCTTGACATTTCGGCATGGAAGACGTATGGAGCATAGATTATTCCCACGAAATACCGCTTGGACCGAAACAAAGCAGTTCTACCTGTGCCCATGTTCGATTCGAGTCACCTGCCGGTAACCCTTTTTTAGATCGACAGTGTTGAACGTCCAATGTTTTTCGAAGTAAAAAAACATTCGGAAAATTCTCTAAAAAAAATTTGAAAATTTGTCTGTTTGAGAGCGCGAATTAGGTCTAGAGAAGTCTCCTGGTGCAAACTGAAAACTGCGTTGTTTTTTTTTTGGAAATACTACTGTGAAGTTAGACGGACGTTGGACGTTCGTGGACATTCAACAATTTGATTATTTGCATGGAAATATGTTTGCAAGGAAGGTGATTTTTTTTAAATATGAGTTGTGTGGGCACAAGGCAGCTGTTAGTCATATCAACAAAAGCGACTCTATGTTATTTCATTGAAAACAGACCGTGTCGCGAATGTCCACGAACGTCCAACGTCCGTCCAACTTCACAGCGATATTTTCAAATATTTGATCACCCCCATTATCTCACAAACTGCAAGTATTATGATATGGCGATGATTTTCATTCGTTACACATCCAGGTACGCCCATAGCACCCGAAACGGGCCCTATAATTGGGCCAGAAGCATATATTTGAATGTCTGTTTGAATGTCTTTCGAAAGGTAAACAAATGGATGTTCGACTTAGAAAATTCTGTCTAAAGTTGCCGTGAGTGCAGAGGATAGAGGCAAAACCAGTGGATCAATAACCTTGAAATTTCGATAGGGATATCCTATGGAGCATAGATTGTTCCCACGCAATACCGCTTGGACCGAAACAAAGCGGTTCTACCTGTGTACATATTTGAATATCAGTTTGAATGTTTTTCAAATGGGAAAGGAACATTCGGAAAATTATGTAAAAAAAAAAGTTTAAAATTTGTGAATTGGAGAGCGCGAATTAGGTCTAGAGAAGTCTCCTGGTGCAAACTGGAAACTGAGGTTTTTTTTTTGTTGGAAATACTGCTGTGAAGTTAGACGGACGTTGGACGTTCGTGGACATTCAACAATTTGATTATTTGCATGGAAATATGTTTGCAAGGAGGGTGATTTTTTTAAATAAGAGTTGTGTGGGCACAATGCAGCTGTTAGTCATATCAACAAATGCGACTCTATGTTATTTCATTGAAAACAGACCGTGTCGCGAATGTCCACGAACGTCCAACGTCCGTCCAACTTCACAGCGATATTCCCAAATATTTGATCACCCCCATTATCTCACAAACTGCAAGCATTATGATATGCCGATGATTTTCATTCGTTACACATCCAGGTACACCCATGGCACCCGAAACGGGCCCTATAATTGGGCCAGAAGCATATATTTGAATGTCTGTTTGAATGTCTTTCGAAAGGTAAACAAATGGATGTTCGACTTAGAAAATTCTGTCTAATGTTCGCCGTGAGTGCAGAGGGTAGAGGCAAAACCAGTGGATCAATAACCTTGACATTTCGGCATGGAAGACGTATGGAGCATAGATTATTCCCACGAAATACCGCTTGGACCGAAACAAAGCAGTTCTGCCTGTGCCCATGTTCGATTCGAGTCACCTGCCGGTAACCCTTTTTTAGATCGACAGTGTTGAACGTCCAACGTCCAATGTTTTTCAAAGTAAAAAACATTCGGACAATTCTCTAAAATAAAATTGAAAATATGTCTGTTTGATAGCGCGAATTAGGTCTAGAGAAGTCTCCTGGAGCAAACCAAAAACTGCGTTTTTGTTTTTTTGGAAATACTGCTGTGAAGTTAGACGGACGTTGGACGTTCGTGGACATTCAACAATTTGATTATTTGCATGGAAATATGTTTGCAAGGAGGGTGATTTTTTAAAATAAGAGTTGTGTAGGCACAAGGCAGCTGTTAGTCATATCAACAAATGCGAGTCTATGGTATTTCATTGAAAACAGACCGTGTCGCGAATGTCCACGAACGTCCAACGTCCGTCCAACTTCACAGCGATATTTCCAAATATTTGATCACCCCCATTATCTCACAAACTGCAAGCATTATGATATGCCGATGATTTTCATTCTTTACACATCCAGGTACGCCCATGGCACCCGAAACTGGTCCTATAATTGGGCCAGAAGCATATATTTGAATGTCTGTTTGAATGTCTTTCGAACGGTAAACAAATGGATGTTCGACTTAGAAAATTATGTCTAAAGTTAGCCGTGAGTGCAGAGGGTAGAGGCAAAACCAGTGGATCAATTACCTGTGCCTATGTGCGATTCGATTCAGCTGCAAATAAGCGGTTTTAAGATCGTTGTTGTTGAACGTCCAATGTCAAACCAACTTCATAGTAATTTTCATCTGCAAATATGCGGTTTTTAGATCGTTGTTGTTGAACGTCCAATGTCAAACCAACTTCACAGTAATTTTCATCTGCAAATATGCGGTGTTTAGATCGTTCCTGTTGAACGTCCAACGTCCAATGTCAATCCAACTTCACAGTAATTTTCATCTGCAAATATGCGGTGTTTAGATCGTTCTTGTTGAACGTCCAACGTCCAATGTCAAACCAACTTCACACACCTTGTAAAGTCATCGTTTTTAACGAAACTTTTCGCCAGAGTTGCAACACAAGTAGACGATGGACTGTCGCTGGCAGTACTTTGATCGAAACAGACGAAATCACTCATTTGGGCATACAAGTAAATAAGTACAGCTTTGTCAAAGAATTTGTTGAAGTCATTGTAGACAAAATCAGGTCAACTTTTTTCCTCTTAAGTAATGCTGGACTTTATGCCGGAGGGATAACTCCGTCGAGTTGCGCAGCTATATACAAAACGATGGTGCTGCCAAAAGGATTATATGGATCAGAATATTGTGGGGATTCATGTTGAATTGCGAATATAAAGAGCGTTCGAGATCAATATATCACTAATATGTGAGTTTGCGGCATCACCTCGTCCATCGGGATCTCCTGTTGAAGAGTAACGGGAATATTATCAGGAATAGACAGACCACGAACGCTCCTCGTTGTTTCGTGTTAAAGAATACGAGAGTGTTTTGTTTGTTTGTACATTCTATGAACCGATTAACTTATCCTAGGCATATACACTTTAAATATGTATGTGAGTGATTCGTATTTAATAACTTACTCCGATGCATATAATTTAAATTCGACATATCAACATCACGTAAAAATACAGACCCCCTCACCACCCATCAACGTCATGCAAAAGTATAAGCGCTCTTTATGTTTTCGATATAACAGAACACGATATTGTTAACAGAAATAGACTGAACACGAACGCTCTTTACTTTTCGCCATACAATGAATAGACTGATCACGAACGCTCTTTATTTTCGCCATACAAGGAATAGACTGACCACGAATGCTCTTTATTTTCGCCATACAAGGAATAGACTGATCACGAACGCTCTTTATTTTCGCCATACCAGAAACAGACTGATCACGAACGCTCGTTAGTTTCGCCATACAAGGAATGGACTGACCACGAACGCTCTTTATTTTCGCCATACAAGAAATAGACTGATCACGAACGCTCGTTATTGTCGCCATACAAGGAATAGACTGATCATAAACGCTCTTTATTTTCGCCATACAAGAAATAGACTGATCGCGAACGCTCTTTATTTTCGCCATACCAGAATACGGGAATTTTAACAGGAACAGACTGACGAAAACGCTCTTTATTTTCGTCATACCAGGACTAGATATTTAACGAATTATCTTATTTCCCACCATACGCTCTTTGTGTTCACGGTACCAGTAATAGACTGACAAAGAACTCTCTTTATTTTCGTCATACCAGGTATTTAGGCAATAATTGAATGTCAACCCGCTTAATGTCGCTCTAAATATATAGACCATTTTAATAAAGATAAATGTATTAAAGCTCAGATCATGTTAACCTATCTAGTTTGTGTCACCTTTATAGTACGGGTCTCTTGAAATACTACATATATAAGACTCAGATTCAACATATTTTATTATTGCCGCCTTAGCACGCGGTGAATTTCATAAAAAAAACGAGCTAGAAACAAATTAAATTAAATGGGGGCCCACTTTAATAAATTCCATATATATTGATATAATGTTATATAAATGCGTTTGTTATATTGACCTGTTATTAATTTTGATTTTATTTTGCATTTAAGTTTTTCTCGCTTTCTTACCGACAACAACACCCTGATGATAAGCGTGTGGCATATAAAGAGCGTTCGTGGTCACAGTATATCTAAGATATATTTGTTAACATTATGCAGCATCAAAATGTTAAATTAGAAGGGGCGCTGGTGGCTCCAAATTGGGCGGCATACTTTTTCAACCATGTTTGTCGATTTTTGTGCAGACCCCGCCCACCTAACAGCTTCTCGTAAAAGTATTGCCTGTTTCCCAGTTTTCGCGCAGAAATGAGAAATAAAAGGATCTTTATTTTCGCAATACCAGAATCGACCGACAATAGACGCTATTTATATTAGCCATACAATAATATGCTGAAATGAACGCTCTTTATATGCGCATTACAGTAATATGGTGACATGAACGCTATTTATATTAGCCATACAGTAATATTCTGATATGAACGCTCTTTATATTCACCATACAGTAATATGCTGAAATGAACGCTCTTTATATTAGCCATACAGTAGAACGCTCTTTATATTAGCCATACAGTAATATTCTGAAATGAACGCTCTTTATATTCACCATACAGTAATATGCTGAAATGAACGATCTTTATATTAGCCATACAGTAATATTCTGACATGAACGCTTTTTATATTAGCCTTACAGTACTATGCTGAAATGAACGCTCTTTATATGCGCATTGTAGTATTATGCTGAAATGAACGCTCTTTAAATGTGCCTTACAGTAATATACTGATACAAACGCTCTTTATATCACCATACGGTAATATACTGATATAAACGCTCTTTATATTCGCCATACAAAAATATACTGGCATGGACGCTCTTTATATTCCCCACACAGTAATATACTGACATGAACGCTCTTTATATTCGTCTTACAGTAATATAATGACATGAACGCTCTTTGTAATCGCCTTACAGTAATATACTGATATACACGCTCTTTATATTCGTCATACAGTAATATACTGACATGAACGCTCTTTTTATTCGCCTTACTAAGAATGCTCTTTATTTTCTCACACACCAGTAACTAAATAACCAAAATGATTCATATTGAAGTCCTAAAATAAAGAGCGTTCGTCTTCACAATATTACTAAGACATGTGTTTACATTATTCGGCATCAAATCGGAAAAATTATATGGTGGCTGGTATTATATGGGGGCTAGTATTATATGGTGGCTGGTATTATATGGTGGCTGGTATTATATTGGGACATTTTCCGCAATGTGTGGATTTTATTTTGGGGCAGAACTTCTTGCCACCCATCAACGTCACGTAAAAAGTAATAGACTGACACAAACGCTCTCTATGGTCACCATACCATTAATAGGCTCATCACAAACGCTCTTTATGGCCACCGTACCAAGAATATACATGTAACTAACACTCTTTATCTTCGACAAACAAGGAACAGCCTAGCCAAGAACGCTCTCTATTTTCACCCTACCAGAAATAGACAGACAAATAACGCTCTTTATTTTCGCCATGCCAGGTATTTAGGCAATAATTAAATGTACACACGCTTAATGTTGCACTAAATGAAGTGATCAAAATATACACAATTTTAATAAAGATAAATTGAATGTCAGATCATGTGAACATAGATAGTTTATGTCACCTTTATAGTATGGGTCTCTTGACATACCTACTACAGATATATGACTGATTCAGCATACAGAATTAAGAGGGGCGCTAAAAATTAGTTATGGGCGTTATCGAGAAACACACTCAGTTCATATGATACACACAGAGAGCCCCACACAGACAGGAGCAGACGACACTCTTCTATATGCTTCTATATATGTGTGGGGCTCCCTGCAGGGTTATTGACACTCTGGATGTTTTTTTTATTTTATGTAAGTTGGAAGAGTAGTAATACCCTGTGCCAATTCATTCTCTTATATATGCGAGTCGATCATAGATCGCCTAGCATATATAAAAGAATGCATTGGCCTAATAATTTTGTATCATTTGTTATTATTTTTGACAATTTTTTACAATTTTAATATTTCTTTCTTATATTCTTTAACAATTTTATAATTTCACCCATACAGAGCCCCAGACACACATGAGCAGCCGACACTCAGTACACATGCTTCTATATATGTGTGGGGTTCCCTGCAGGGTTATAGACACTCTGGATTTTTTTTTTATGTCCTAAAAATTGTTAATGAATGTAAGACAAATTTATAATAAAAAAAATTATAAAAAATTGTTAGTTCAATGCATTCTCTATTATATGCGATGCGACCTATGGTCGACTCGCATATATAAGAGAATGCATTGGCACAAGGTCAAACTTGCACTAAACCTGAATTATAACAAGCAGTTTAGTTTATGGACGGTTATCCAGAAACACACCTATTTTTGTTTTGCCTTAGCTAGCTGGGGCTTTCGTTAAAGGTACGGTTGGCCTTGGCGGTGTGTTTCGGCATCACCACGTTCACCGGTAATTCATGTTGAATTGCGAAAATAAAGAGCGTTCGAGATCAATATACCACTAAGATGTGTTTTTGCGGCATTACCACGTTCACCGGTGATTCGTGTTGAATTGCGAAAATAAAGAGCGTTCGAGATCAATATACCACTAAGATGTGTGTTTGTGGCATCATCTCGTTCATCGGTGTCTCAGGTTGAATTGCGAAAATAAAGAGCGTTCGAGATCAATATACCACTAAGATGTGTGTTTGTGGCATCATCTCGTTCATCGGTGTCTCAGGTTGAATTGCGAAAATAAAGAGCGTTCGAGATCAATGTATTACTAAGAAGTGTGTTTGCGGCATCATCTCTTTCATCGGTGTTTCACGTTGAATTGCGAAAATAAAGAGCGTTCGAGATCAATGTATCACAAAGATATGTGATGTGTTTGCGGCATCACCTCGTTCATCTGTGTTTCATGTTGAATTGCGAAAATTGAGAGCGTTCGAGATCAATATATCTCTAAGATGTGTGTTTGCGGCATCATTTCGTTCATCGGTGATTCGTGTTGAATTGCGAAAATAAAGAGCGTTCGAGATCGATGTATCACTAAGATGTGTGTTTGCGGCATCATCTCTTTCGTCGCTGTTTCATGTTGAATTGCGAAAATAAAGAGCGTTCGAGATCCATATATCACTAATATGTGAGTTTGCGGCATCACCTCGTCCATCGTTACACATCGTTACACATCGTTACACATCCAGGTACACCCATGGCACCCGAAACGGGCCCTATAATTGGGCCAGAAGCATATATTTGAATGTCTGTTTGAATGTCTTTCGAAAGGTAAACAAATGGATGTTCGACTTAGAAAATTCTGTCTAATGTTCGCCGTGAGTGCAGAGGGTAGAGGCAAAACCAGTGGATCAATAACCTTGACATTTCGGCATGGAAGACGTATGGAGCATAGATTATTCCCACGAAATACCGCTTGGACCGAAACAAAGCAGTTCTGCCTGTGCCCATGTTCGATTCGAGTCACCTGCCGGTAACCCTTTTTTAGATCGACAGTGTTGAACGTCCAACGTCCAATGTTTTTCAAAGTAAAAAACATTCGGACAATTCTCTAAAATAAAATTGAAAATATGTCTGTTTGATAGCGCGAATTAGGTCTAGAGAAGTCTCCTGGAGCAAACCAAAAACTGCGTTTTTGTTTTTTTGGAAATACTGCTGTGAAGTTAGACGGACGTTGGACGTTCGTGGACATTCAACAATTTGATTATTTGCATGGAAATATGTTTGCAAGGAGGGTGATTTTTTAAAATAAGAGTTGTGTAGGCACAAGGCAGCTGTTAGTCATATCAACAAATGCGAGTCTATGGTATTTCATTGAAAACAGACCGTGTCGCGAATGTCCACGAACGTCCAACGTCCGTCCAACTTCACAGCGATATTTCCAAATATTTGATCACCCCCATTATCTCACAAACTGCAAGCATTATGATATGCCGATAATTTTCATTCTTTACACATCCAGGTACGCCCATGGCACCCGAAACTGGTCCTATAATTGGGCCAGAAGCATATATTTGAATGTCTGTTTGAATGTCTTTCGAACGGTAAACAAATGGATGTTCGACTTAGAAAATTATGTCTAAAGTTAGCCGTGAGTGCAGAGGGTAGAGGCAAAACCAGTGGATCAATTACCTGTGCCTATGTGCGATTCGATTCAGCTGCAAATAAGCGGTTTTAAGATCGTTGTTGTTGAACGTCCAATGTCAAACCAACTTCATAGTAATTTTCATCTGCAAATATGCGGTTTTTAGATCGTTGTTGTTGAACGTCCAATGTCAAACCAACTTCACAGTAATTTTCATCTGCAAATATGCGGTGTTTAGATCGTTCCTGTTGAACGTCCAACGTCCAATGTCAATCCAACTTCACAGTAATTTTCATCTGCAAATATGCGGTGTTTAGATCGTTCTTGTTGAACGTCCAACGTCCAATGTCAAACCAACTTCACACACCTTGTAAAGTCATCGTTTTTAACGAAACTTCTCGCCAGAGTTGCAACACAAGTAGACGATGGACTGTCGCTGGCAGTACTTTGATCGAAACAGACGAAATCACTCATTTGGGCATACAAGTAAATAAGTACAGCTTTGTCAAAGAATTTGTTGAAGTCATTGTAGACAAAATCAGGTCAACTTTTTTCCTCTTAAGTAATGCTGGACTTTATGCCGGAGGGATAACTCCGTCGAGTTGCGCAGCTATATACAAAACGATGGTGCTGCCAAAAGGATTATATGGATCAGAATATTGTGGGGATTCATGTTGAATTGCGAATATAAAGAGCGTTCGAGATCAATATATCACTAATATGTGAGTTTGCGGCATCACCTCGTCCATCGGGATCTCCTGTTGAAGAGTAACGGGAGTATTATCAGGAATAGACAGACCACGAACGCTCCTCGTTGTTTCGTGTTAAAGAATACGAGAGTGTTTTGTTTGTTTGTACATTCTATGAACCGATTAACTTATCCTAGGCATATACACTTTAAATATGTATGTGAGTGATTCGTATTTAATAACTTACTCCGATGCATATAATTTAAATTCGACATATCAACATCACGTAAAAATACAGACCCCCTCACCACCCATCAACGTCATGCAAAAGTATAAGCGCTCTTTATGTTTTCGATATAACAGAACACGATATTGTTAACAGAAATAGACTGAACACGAACGCTCTTTACTTTTCGCCATACAATGAATAGACTGATCACGAACGCTCTTTATTTTCGCCATACAAGGAATAGACTGACCACGAATGCTCTTTATTTTCGCCATACAAGGAATAGACTGATCACGAACGCTCTTTATTTTCGCCATACCAGAAACAGACTGATCACGAACGCTCGTTAGTTTCGCCATACAAGGAATGGACTGACCACGAACGCTCTTTATTTTCGCCATACAAGAAATAGACTGATCACGAACGCTCGTTATTGTCGCCATACAAGGAATAGACTGATCATAAACGCTCTTTATTTTCGCCATACAAGAAATAGACTGATCGCGAACGCTCTTTATTTTCGCCATACCAGAATACGGGAATTTTAACAGGAACAGACTGACGAAAACGCTCTTTATTTTCGTCATACCAGGACTTGATATTTAACGAATTATCTTATTTCCCACCATACGCTCTTTGTGTTCACGGTACCAGTAATATACTGACAAAGAACTCTCTTTATTTTCGTCATACCAGGTATTTAGGCAATAATTGAATGTCAACCCGCTTAATGTCGCTCTAAATATATAGACCATTTTAATAAAGATAAATGTATTAAAGCTCAGATCATGTTAACCTATCTAGTTTGTGTCACCTTTATAGTACGGGTCTCTTGAAATACTACATATATAAGACTCAGATTCAACATATTTTATTATTGCCGCCTTAGCACGCGGTGAATTTCATAAAAAAACGAGCTAGAAACAAATTAAATTAAATGGGGGCCCACTTTAATAAATTCCATATATATTGATATAATGTTATATAAATGCGTTTGTTATATTGACCTGTTATTAATTTTGATTTTATTTTGCATTTAAGTTTTTCTCGCTTTCTTACCGACAACAACACCCTGATGATAAGCGTGTGGCATATAAAGAGCGTTCGTGGTCACAGTATATCTAAGATATATTTGTTAACATTATGCAGCATCAAAATGTTAAATTAGAAGGGGCGCTGGTGGCTCCAAATTGGGCGGCATACTTTTTCAACCATGTTTGTCGATTTTTGTGCAGACCCCGCCCACCTAACAGCTTCTCGTAAAAGTATTGCCTGTTTCCCAGTTTTCGCGCAGAAATGAGAAATAAAAGGATCTTTATTTTCGCAATACCAGAATCGACCGACAATAGACGCTATTTATATTAGCCATACAATAATATGCTGAAATGAACGCTCTTTATATGCGCATTACAGTAATATGGTGACATGAACGCTATTTATATTAGCCATACAGTAATATTCTGATATGAACGCTCTTTATATTCACCATACAGTAATATGCTGAAATGAACGCTCTTTATATTAGCCATACAGTAGAACGCTCTTTATATTAGCCATACAGTAATATTCTGAAATGAACGCTCTTTATATTCACCATACAGTAATATGCTGAAATGAACGATCTTTATATTAGCCATACAGTAATATTCTGACATGAACGCTTTTTATATTAGCCTTACAGTACTATGCTGAAATGAACGCTCTTTATATGCGCATTGTAGTATTATGCTGAAATGAACGCTCTTTAAATGTGCCTTACAGTAATATACTGATACAAACGCTCTTTATATCCACCATACGGTAATATACTGATATAAACGCTCTTTGTATTCGCCATACAAAAATATACTGGCATGGACGCTCTTTATATTCCCCACACAGTAATATACTGACATGAACGCTCTTTATATTCGTCTTACAGTAATATAATGACATGAACGCTCTTTGTAATCGCCTTACAGTAATATACTGATATACACGCTCTTTATATTCGTCATACAGTAATATACTGACATGAACGCTCTTTTTATTCGCCTTACTAAGAATGCTCTTTATTTTCTCACACACCAGTAACTAAATAACCAAAATGATTCATATTGAAGTCCTAAAATAAAGAGCGTTCGTCTTCACAATATTACTAAGACATGTGTTTACATTATTCGGCATCAAATCGGAAAAATTATATGGTGGCTGGTATTATATGGGGGCTAGTATTATATGGTGGCTGGTATTATATGGTGGCTGGTATTATATTGGGACATTTTCCGCAATGTGTGGATTTTATTTTGGGGCAGAACTTCTTGCCACCCATCAACGTCACGTAAAAAGTAATAGACTGACACAAACGCTCTCTATGGTCACCATACCATTAATAGGCTCATCACAAACGCTCTTTATGGCCACCGTACCAAGAATATACATGTAACTAACACTCTTTATCTTCGACAAACAAGGAACAGACTAGCCAAGAACGCTCTCTATTTTCACCCTACCAGAAATAGACAGACAAATAACGCTCTTTATTTTCGCCATGCCAGGTATTTAGGCAATAATTAAATGTACACACGCTTAATGTTGCACTAAATGAAGTGATCAAAATATACACAATTTTAATAAAGATAAATTGAATGTCAGATCATGTGAACATAGATAGTTTATGTCACCTTTATAGTATGGGTCTCTTGACATACCTACTACAGATATATGACTGATTCAGCATACAGAATTAAGAGGGGCGCTAAAAATTAGTTATGGGCGTTATCGAGAAACACACTCAGTTCATATGATACACACAGAGAGCCCCACACAGACAGGAGCAGACGACACTCTTCTATATGCTTCTATATATGTGTGGGGCTCCCTGCAGGGTTATTGACACTCTGGATGTTTTTTTTATTTTATGTAAGTTGGAAGAGTAGTAATACCCTGTGCCAATTCATTCTCTTATATATGCGAGTCGATCATAGATCGCCTAGCATATATAAAAGAATGCATTGGCCTAATAATTTTGTATCATTTGTTATTATTTTTGACAATTTTTGACAATTTTAATATTTCTTTCTTATATTCTTTAACAATTTTATAATTTCACCCATACAGAGCCCCAGACACACATGAGCAGCCGACACTCAGTACACATGCTTCTATATATGTGTGGGGTTCCCTGCAGGGTTATAGACACTCTGGATTTTTTTTTTATGTCCTAAAAATTGTTAATGAATGTAAGACAAATTTATAATAAAAAAATTTATAAAAAATTGTTAGTTCAATGCATTCTCTATTATATGCGATGCGACCTATGGTCGACTCGCATATATAAGAGAATGCATTGGCACAAGGTCAAACTTGCACTAAACCTGAATTATAACAAGCAGTTTAGTTTATGGACGGTTATCCAGAAACACACCTATTTTTGTTTTGCCTTAGCTAGCTGGGGCTTTCGTTAAAGGTACGGTTGGCCTTGGCGGTGTGTTTCGGCATCACCACGTTCACCGGTAATTCATGTTGAATTGCGAAAATAAAGAGCGTTCGAGATCAATATACCACTAAGATGTGTTTTTGCGGCATTACCACGTTCACCGGTGATTCGTGTTGAATTGCGAAAATAAAGAGCGTTCGAGATCAATATACCACTAAGATGTGTGTTTGTGGCATCATCTCGTTCATCGGTGTCTCAGGTTGAATTGCGAAAATAAAGAGCGTTCGAGATCAATATACCACTAAGATGTGTGTTTGTGGCATCATCTCGTTCATCGGTGTCTCAGGTTGAATTGCGAAAATAAAGAGCGTTCGAGATCAATGTATTACTAAGAAGTGTGTTTGCGGCATCATCTCTTTCATCGGTGTTTCACGTTGAATTGCGAAAATAAAGAGCGTTCGAGATCAATGTATCACAAAGATATGTGATGTGTTTGCGGCATCACCTCGTTCATCTGTGTTTCATGTTGAATTGCGAAAATTGAGAGCGTTCGAGATCAATATATCTCTAAGATGTGTGTTTGCGGCATCATTTCGTTCATCGGTGATTCGTGTTGAATTGCGAAAATAAAGAGCGTTCGAGATCGATGTATCACTAAGATGTGTGTTTGCGGCATCATCTCTTTCGTCGCTGTTTCATGTTGAATTGCGAAAATAAAGAGCGTTCGAGATCCATATATCACTAATATGTGAGTTTGCGGCATCACCTCGTCCATCGGGGTCTCCTGTTGAAGAGTAACGGGAGTATTATCAGGAATAGACAGACCACGAACGGTCCTCCTTGTTTCGTGTTAAAGAATACGAGAGTGTTTTGTTTGTTTGTACATTCTATGAACCGATTAACTTATCCTAGGCATATACACATTAAATATGTATGTGAGTGATTCGTATTTAATAACTTACTCCGATGCATATAATTTAAATTCGACATATCAACATCACGTAAAAACACAGACCAACTCACCACCCATCAACGTCATGCAAAAGTATTAGCGCTCTTTATGTTTTCGCCATAACAGAACACGATATTGTTAACAGAAATAGACTGAACACGAACCCTCTTTACTTTTCGCCATACAAGGAATAGACTAATCACGAATGCTCTTTATTTTCGCCATACAAGGAATGGACTGACCACGAACGCTCTTTATTTTCGCCATACAAGAAATAGACTGATCACGAACGCTCGTTATTGTCGCCATACAAGGAATAGACTGATCATAAACGCTCTTTATTTTCGCCAAACAAGAAATATACTGATCACGAACGCTCTTTATTTTCGCCATACCAGAATACGGGAATTTTAACAGGAACAGACTGACGAAAACGCTCTTTATTTTCGTCATACCAAGACTTGATATTTAACAAATTATCTTATTTTCCACCATACGCTCTTTGTGTTCACGGTACCAGTAATAGACTGACAAAGACCTCTCTTTAGTTTCGTCATACCAGGTATTTAGGCAATAATTGAATGTCAACCCGCTTAATGTCGCTCTAAATGTATAGACCATTTTAATAAAGATAAATGTATTAAAGCTCAGATCATGTGAACCTATCTAGTTTATGTCACCTTTATAGTACGGGTCTCTTGAAATACTACAGATATAAGACTCAGATTCAACATATTTTATTATTGCTGCCTTAGCACGCGGTGAATTTCATAAAAAAAAGAGCTAGAAACAAATTAAATTAAATGGGGCCCCACTTTAATAAATTCCATATATATTGATATAATGTTATATAAATGCGTTTGTTATATTGACCTGTTATTAATTTTGTTTTTATTTTGCATTTAAGTTTTTCTCGCTTTCTTACCGACAACAACACCCTGATGATAAGCGTGTGGCATATAAAGAGCGTTCGTGGTCACAGTATATCTAAGATATATTTGTTAACATTATGCAGCATCAAAATTTTAAATTATAAGGGGCGCTGGTGGCTCCAAATTTGGCGGCATAAATTTTCAACCATGTTTGTCGATTTTGTGCAGACCCCTCCCACCTAACAGCTTCTCGTGAAAATATTGCCTGTTTCCCAGTTTTCGCGCAGAAATGAGAAAATAAAGGATCTTTATGTTCGCAATACCAGAATCGACCGACAATAGACGCTCTTTATATTAGCCATACAATAATATGCTGAAATGAACGCTCTTTATATGCGCATTACAGTAATATGGTGATATGAACGCTACGCTCTTTATATTCACCATACAGTAATATGCTGAAATGAACGCTCTTTATATTAGCCATACAGTAATATTCTGACATGAACGCTCTTTATATTCACCATACAGTAATATGATAAGATGAACGCTCTTTATATTAGCCATACAGTAATATTCTGAAATGAACTCTCTTTATATTCGCCATACAGTAATATACTGAAATGAACGCTCTTTATATGCGCATTGCAGTATTATGCTGAAATGAACGCTCTTTGTAAGCGCCTTACGGTAATATGCTGAAATGAACGCTCTTTATATGCGCCTTACGGTAACATGCTGACATGGACATTCTTTATATTCGCCATACAGTAATATGCTAACATGAACTCTCTTTATATTCGCCATACAGTAATATACTGACATGAACGCTCTTTATATTCGCATACAGTAATATACTGATATAAACGCTCTTTATATCCACCATACGGTAATATACTGATATAAACGCTCTTTATATCCACCATACGGTAATATACTGATATAAGTGCTTTTTATATTCGCCATACAATAATATGCTGGCATGGACGCTCTTTATATTCGCCATACAGTAATATACTGACACGAACGCTCTTTATATTCGTCTTACAGTACTATACTGACATGAACGCTCTTTGTAATCGCCTTACAGTAATATACTGATATACACGCTCTTTATATTCGTCATACAATAATATACTGACATGAACGCTCTTTATATTAGCCTTACTAAGAATGCTCTTTATTTTCTCACACACCAGTAATTAAATAACCAAAATGATTCATATTGAAGTCCTAAAATAAAGAGCGTTCGTCTTCACAATATTACTAAGATATGTGTTTACATTATTCGGCATCAAATTGGAAAAATTATATGGTGGCTGCTATTATATGGTGGCTGGTATTATATGGGGCCATTTTCCGCAGAACTTCTTGCCACCTATCAACGTCACGTAAAAAGTAATAGACTGACACAAACGCTCTCTATGGTCACCGTACCATTAATAGGCTTATCACAAACGCTCTTTATGGCCACCGTACCAAGAATATGCATGTAACTAACGCTCTTTCTATTCGACAAACAATGAACAGACTAGCCAAGAACGCTCTCTAGTTTCACCCTACCAGAAATAGACTGACAAATAACGCTCTTTATTTTCGTCATGCCAGGTATTTAGGCAATAATTAAATGTACACACGCTTAATGTTGCACTAAATGAATTGATCAAAATATACACAATTTTAATAAAGATAAATTGAATGTCAGATCATGCGATAATAGATAGTTTATGTCACCTTTATAGTATGGGTCTCTTGACATACCTACTACAGATATATGACTGATTCAGCATACAGAATTAAGAGGGGCGCTAACAATTAGTTATGGACGTTATCCAGAAACACACTCAGTACATATGATACACACAGAGAGCACCACACAGACAGGAGCAGACGACACTCTTCTATATGCTTCTATATATGTGTGTGTGGCTCCCTGCAGGGTTATTGACACTCTGGATGTTTTTTTATTTTATGTAAGTTGGAAGAGTAGTAATACCCTGTGCCAATTCATTCTCTTATATGTGCGAGTCGATCATAGATCGCCTAGCATATATAAAAGAATGCATTGGCCTAATATTTTTTTTTATCATTTGTTATTATTTTTTACAATTTTTTACAATTTTAATATTTCTTTCTTATATTCTTTAACAATTTTATAATTTCACCCATACAGATCCCCAGACAAACAAGAGCAGACGACACTCAGCACACATGCTTCTATATATGTGTGGGGCTCCCTGCAGGGTTATTGACACTCTGGATTTTTTTTTATATCCTAAAAATTGTTAATGAATGTAAGACAAATTTATAATAAAAAAAATTATAAAAAATTGTTAGTTCAATGCATTCTCTATTATATGCGAGGCGACCTATGGTCGACTCGCATATATAAGAGAATGCATTGGCACAAGGTCAAACTTGCACTAAACCTGATTTATAACAAGCAGTTTAGTTTATGGACGGTTATCCAGAAACACACCTATTTTTGTTTTTGCCTTAGCTAGCTATAGCTTTCGTTAAAGGTACAGTTGGCCTTGGCGGTGTGTTTGCGGCATCACCACGTTCACCGGTAATTCGTGTTGAATTGCGAAAATAAAGAGCGTTCGGGATCAATATACCACTGAGATGTGTGTTTGCGGCATTAGCACGTTCACCGGTGATTCGTGTTGAATTGCGAAAATAAAGAGCGTTCGAGATCAATGTATCACTAAGATATGTGTTTGCGGCATCATCTCGTTCATCGGGGTTTCATGTTGAATTGCGAAAATAAAGAGCGTTCGAGATCAATGTATTACTAAGATATGTGTTTGCGGAATCATCTCGTTCATCGGGGTTTCATGTTGAATTGCGAATATAAAGAGCGTTCGAGATCAATGTATCACTAAGATATGTGTTTGCAGCATCATCTCGTTCATCGGGATTTCATGTTGAATTGCGAAAATAAAGAGCGTTCGATATCAATGAATCACTAAGATGTGTGTTTGCGGCATCATCTCGTTCATCGGTGTTTCGTGTTGAATTGCGCAAATAAAGAGCGTTCGAGATCAATGTATCATTAAGATGTGTGTTTGCGGCACCACCTCGTTCACCGGTGTTTCGTGTTGAATTGCGAAAATAAAGAGCGTTCGAGATCAATGTATCACAAATATATGTGATGTGTTTGCGGCATCACCTCGTGGTGATTCATGTTGAATTGCGAATATAAAGAGCGTTCGAGATCAATATATCACTAAGATGTGAGTTTGCGGCATCACCTCGTCCATCGGGGTCTCCTGTTGAAGAGTAACGGGAGTATTATCAGGAATAGACAGACCACGAACGGTCCTCCTTGTTTCGTGTTAAAGAATACGAGAGTGTTTTGTTTGTTTGTACATTCTATGAACCGATTAACTTATCCTAGGCATATACACATTAAATATGTATGTGAGTGATTCGTATTTAATAACTTACTCCGATGCATATAATTTAAATTCGACATATCAACATCACGTAAAAATACAGACCAACTCACCACCCATCAACGTCATGCAAAAGTATTAGCGCTCTTTATGTTTTCGCCATAACAGAACACGATATTGTTAACAGAAATAGACTGAACACGAACCCTCTTTACTTTTCGCCATACAATGAATAGACTAATCACGAATGCTCTTTATTTTCGCCATACAAGGAATGGACTGACCACGCTCTTTATTTTCGCCATACAAGAAATAGACTGATCACGAACGCTCGTTATTGTCGCCATACAAGGAATAGACTGATCATAAACGCTCTTTATTTTCGCCAAACAAGAAATATACTGATCACGAACGCTCTTTATTTTCGCCATACCAGTATACGGGAATTTTAACAGGAACAGACTGACGAAAACGCTCTTTATTTTCGTCATACCAAGACTTGATATTTAACAAATTATCTTATTTTCCACCATACGCTCTTTGTGTTCACGGTACCAGTAATAGACTGACAAAGACCTCTCTTTAGTTTCGTCATACCAGGTATTTAGGCAATAATTGAATGTCAACCCGCTTAATGTCGCTCTAAATGTATAGACCATTTTAATAAAGATAAATGTATTAAAGCTCAGATCATGTGAACCTATCTAGTTTATGTCACCTTTATAGTACGGGTCTCTTGAAATACTACAGATATAAGACTCAGATTCAACATATTTTATTATTGCTGCCTTAGCACGCGGTGAATTTCATAAAAAAAAGAGCTAGAAACAAATTAAATTAAATGGGGCCCCACTTTAATAAATTCCATATATATTGATATAATGTTATATAAATGCGTTTGTTATATTGACCTGTTATTAATTTTGTTTTGATTTTGCATTTAAGTTTTTCTCGCTTTCTTACCGACAACAACACCCTGATGATAAGCGTGTGGCATATAAAGAGCGTTCGTGGTCACAGTATATCTAAGATATATTTGTTAACATTATGCAGCATCAAAATTTTAAATTATAAGGGGCGCTGGTGGCTCCAAATTTGGCGGCATAAATTTTCAACCATGTTTGTCGATTTTTGTGCAGACCCTTCCCACCTAACAGCTTCTCGTAAAAGTATTGCCTGTTTCCCAGTTTTCGCGCAGAAATGAGAAAATAAAGGATCTTTATGTTCGCAATACCAGAATCGACCGACAATAGACGCTCTTTATATTAGCCATACAATAATATGCTGAAATGAACGCTCTTTATATGCGCATTACAGTAATATGGTGATATGAACGCTACGCTCTTTATATTCACCATACAGTAATATGCTGAAATGAACGCTCTTTATATTAGCCATACAGTAATATTCTGACATGAACGCTCTTTATATTCACCATACAGTAATATGATAAGATGAACGCTCTTTATATTAGCCATACAGTAATATTCTGAAATGAACTCTCTTTATATTCGCCATACAGTAATATACTGAAATGAACGCTCTTTATATGCGCATTGCAGTATTATGCTGAAATTAACGCTCTTTGTAAGCGCCTTACGGTAATATGCTGAAATGAACGCTCTTTTATGCGCCTTACGGTAACATGCTGACATGGACATTCTTTATATTCGCCATACAGTAATATGCTAACATAAACTCTCTTTATATTCGCCATACAGTAATATACTGACATGAACGCTCTTTATATTCGCATACAGTAATATACTGATATAAACGCTCTTTATATCCACCATACGGTAATATACTGATATAAACGCTCTTTATATCCACCATACGGTAATATACTGATATAAGTGCTCTTTATATTCGCCATACAATAATATGCTGGCATGGACGCTCTTTATATTCGCCATACAGTAATATACTGACACGAACGCTCTTTATATTCGTCTTACAGTACTATACTGACATGAACGCTCTTTGTAATCGCCTTACAGTAATATACTGATATACACGCTCTTTATATTCGTCATACAATAATATACTGACATGAACGCTCTTTATATTAGCCTTACTAAGAATGCTCTTTATTTTCTCACACACCAGTAATTAAATAACCAAAATGATTCATATTGAAGTCCTAAAATAAAGAGCGTTCGTCTTCACAATATTACTAAGATATGTGTTTACATTATTCGGCATCAAATTGGAAAAATTATATGGTGGCTGGTATTATATGGTGGCTGGTATTATATGGGGCCATTTTCCGCAGAACTTCTTGCCACCTATCAACGTCACGTAAAAAGTAATAGACTGACACAAACGCTCTCTATGGTCACCGTACCATTAATAGGCTTATCACAAACGCTCTTTATGGCCACCGTACCAAGAATATGCATGTAACTAACGCTCTTTCTATTCGACAAACAATGAACAGACTAGCCAAGAACGCTCTCTAGTTTCACCCTACCAGAAATAGACTGACAAATAACGCTCTTTATTTTCGTCATGCCAGGTATTTAGGCAATAATTAAATGTACACACGCTTAATGTTGCACTAAATGAATTGATCAAAATATACACAATTTTAATAAAGATAAATTGAATGTCAGATCATGCGATAATAGATAGTTTATGTCACCTTTATAGTATGGGTCTCTTGACATACCTACTACAGATATATGACTGATTCAGCATACAGAATTAAGAGGGGCGCTAACAATTAGTTATGGACGTTATCCAGAAACACACTCAGTACATATGATACACACAGAGAGCACCACACAGACAGGAGCAGACGACACTCTTCTATATGCTTCTATATATGTGTGTGGCTCCCTGCAGGGTTATTGACACTCTGGATGTTTTTTTTATTTTATGTAAGTTGGAAGAGTAGTAATACCCTGTGCCAATTCATTCTCTTATATGTGCGAGTCGATCATAGATCGCCTAGCATATATAAAAGAATGCATTGGCCTAATAATTTTTTTTATCATTTGTTATTATTTTTTACAATTTTTTACAATTTTAATATTTCTTTCTTATATTCTTTAACAATTTTATAATTTCACACATACAGAGCCCCAGACAAACAAGAGCAGACGACACTCAGCACACATGCCTCTATATATGTGTGGGGCTCCCTGCAGGGTTATTGACACTCTGGATTTTTTTTTATATCCTAAAAATTGTTAATGAATGTAAGACAAATTTATAATAAAAAAAATTATAAAAAATTGTTAGTTCAATGCATTCTCTATTATATGCGAGGCGACCTATGGTCGACTCGCATATATAAGAGAATGCATTGGCACAAGGTCAAACTTGCACTAAACCTGATTTATAACAAGCAGTTTAGTTTATGGACGGTTATCCAGAAACACACCTATTTTTGTTTTTGCCTTAGCTAGCTGGGGCTTTCGTTAAAGGTACAGTTGGCCTTGGCGGTGTGTTTGCGGCATCACCACGTTCACCGGTAATTCGTGTTGAATTGCGAAAATAACGAGCGTTCGGGATCAATATACCACTAAGATGTGTGTTTGCGGCATTACCACGTTCACCGGTGATTCGTGTTGAATTGCGAAAATAAAGAGCGTTCGAGATCAATGTATCACTAAGATATGTGTGTGCAGCATCATCTCGTTCATCGGGATTTAACGTTGAATTGCGAAAATAAAGAGCGTTCGATATCAATGAATCACTAAGATGTGTGTTTTCGGTATCGTCTCGTTCATCGGTGTTTCGTGTTGAATTGCGAAAATAAAGAGCGTTCGATATCAATGTATTACTAAGATATGTGTTAGCGGAATCATCTCGTTCATCGGGGTTTCATGTTGAATTGCGAAAAGAAAGAGCGTTCGAGATCAATGAATGACTAATATGTGTGTTTGCGGCATCACCACGTTCATCGGTGTTGCATGTTGAATTGCGAAAATAAAGAGCGTTCGAGATCAATGTATCACTAAGATGTGTGTTTTCGGTATCGTCTCGTTCATCGGTGTTTCGTGTTGAATAGCGAAAATAAAGAGCGTTCGAGATCAATATATCACTAAGATGTGTGTTTGCGGCATAATGCCGTTCATCTGTGTTTCATGTTGAATTGCGAAAATAAAGAGCGTTCGAGATCAATGTATATCACTAAGATGTGTGTTCATCTGTGTTTCGTGTTGAATTGCGAATATAAAGAGCATTCGAGATCAATGCAAGATGTATGTTTGCGGCATCATCTCGTTCATATGTGTTTCGTGTTGAATTGCGAAAATAAAGAGCGTTCGGGATCAATATATCACCAAGATGTGTGTTTGCGTATAATACCGTTATCTATGTTTCATGTTGAATTGCGAAATAAAGAGCGTTCGAGATAAATGAATCACTAATATATGTGTTTGCGGCATCACCACGTTCATCGGGGTTGCATGTTGAATTGCGAAAATAAAGAGCGTTCGAAATCAATGTATCACTAATATGTGTGTTTGCGGCATCACCACGTTCATCGGGGTTGCATGTGGAATTGCGAAAATAAAGAGCGTTCGAGATCAATGTATCACTAAGATGTGTGTTTTCGGTATCGTCTCGTTCATCGGTGTTTCGTGTTGAATTGCGAAAATAAAGAGCGTTCGAGATCAATATATCACTAAGATGTGTGTTTGCGGCATAATGCCGTTCATCTGTGTTTCATGTTGAATTGCGAAAATAAAGAGCGTTCGAGATCAATGTATATTACTAAGATGTGTGTTTGCGGCATCATCTCGTTCATCTGTGTTTCGTGTTGAATTGCGAATATAAAGAGCATTCGAGATCAATGCAAGATGTATGTTTGCGGCATCATCTCGTTCATATGTGTTTCGTGTTGAATTGCGAAAATAAAGAGCGTTCGAGATCAATGTATTACTAAGATATGTGTTTGTGGCATCATCTCGTTCATCTGTGTTTCGTGTTGAATTGCGAATATAAAGAGCATTCGAGATCAATGCAAGATGTATGTTTGCGGCATCATCTCGTTCATATGTGTTTCGTGTTGAATTGCGAAAATAAAGAGCGTTCGAGATCAATGTATTACTAAGATATGTGTTTGCGGCATCATCTCGTTCATCTGTGTTTCATGTTGAATTGCGAAAAGAAAGAGCGTTCGAGATCAATGTATCACTAAGATGTGTGTTTGCGACATCACCACGTTCATCGGTGTTGCATGTTGAATTGCGAAAATAAAGAGCGTTCGAGATCAATGTATCACTAAGATGTGCGTTTTCGGTATCGTCTCGTTCATCGGTGTTTCGTGTTGAATTGCGAAAATAAAGAGCGTTCAAGATCAATATATCACTAAGATGTGTGTTTGCGGTATAATACCGTTCATCTGTGTTTCATGTTGAATTGCGAAAATAAATAGCGCTATGGATCAATGTATCACTAATATGTGTGTTTGCGGCATCATCTCGTTCATCGGTGTTTCGTGTTGAATTGCGCAAATAAAGAGAGTTCGATATCAATGTATCACTAAGATGTAGGCTTGCGGCATCATCTCATTCATCTGTGTTGCATGTTGAATTGCGAAAATAAAGAGCGTTCGAGATCAATATATCACTAAGATGTGTGTTTGCGGCACCACCTCGTTCACCGGTGTTTCGTGTTGAATTGCGAAAATAAAGAGCGTTCGAGATCAATGTATCACAAATATATGTGATGTGTTTGCGGCACCATCTTGTGGTGATTCATGTTGAATTGCGAATATAAAGAGCGTTCGAGATCAATATATCACTAAGATGTGAGTTTGCGGCATCACCTCGTCCATCGGGGTCTCCTGTTGAAGAGTAACGGGAGTATTATCAGGAATAGACAGACCACGAACGGTCCTCCTTGTTTCGTGTTAAAGAATACGAGAGTGTTTTGTTTGTTTGTACATTCTATGAACCGATTAACTTATCCTAGGCATATACACATTAAATATGTATGTGAGTGATTCGTATTTAATAACTTACTCCGATGCATATAATTTAAATTCGACATATCAACATCACGTACAAATACAGACCACCTCACCACCCATCAACGTCATGCAAAAGTATTAGCGCTCTTTATGTTTTCGCCATAACAGAACACGATATTGTTAACAGAAATAGACTGAACACGAACCCTCTTTACTTTTCGCCATACAAGGAATAGACTAATCACGAATGCTCTTTATTTTCGCCATACAAGGAATGGACTGACCACGAACGCTCTTTATTTTCGCCATACAAGAAATAGACTGATCACGAACACTCGTTATTGTCGCCATACAAGGAATAGACTGATCATAAACGCTCTTTATTTTCGCCAAACAAGAAATAGACTGATCACGAACGCTCTTTATTTTCGCCATACCAGAATACGGGAATTTTAACAGGAACAGACTGACGAAAACGCTCTTTATTTTCGTCATACCAAGACTTGATATTTAACAAATTATCTTATTTTCCACCATACGCTCTTTGTGTTCACGGTACCAGTAATAGACTGACAAAGACCTCTCTTTAGTTTCGTCATACCAGGTATTTAGGCAATAATTGAATGTCAACCCGCTTAATGTCGCTCTAAATGTATAGACCATTTTAATAAAGATAAATGTATTAAAGCTCAGATCATGTGAACCTATCTAGTTTATGTCACCTTTATAGTACGGGTCTCTTGAAATACTACAGATATAAGACTCAGATTCAACATATTTTATTATTGCTGCCTTAGCACGCGGTGAATTTCATAAAAAAAGAGCTAGAAACAAATTAAATTAAATGGGGCCCCACTTTAATAAATTCCATATATATTGATATAATGTTATATAAATGCGTTTGTTATATTGACCTGTTATTAATTTTGTTTTTATTTTGCATTTAAGTTTTTCTCGCTTTCTTACCGACAACAACACCCTGGTGATAAGCGTGTGGCATATAAAGAGCGTTCGTGGTCACAGTATATCTAAGATATATTTGTTAACATTATGCAGCATCAAAATTTAAAATTATAAGGGGCGCTGGTGGCTCCAAATTTGGCGGCATAAATTTTCTACCATGTTTGTCGATTTTTGTGCAGACCCCTCCCACCTAACAGCTTCTTGTAAAAGTATTGCCTGTTTCCCAGTTTTCGCGCAGAAATGAAAAAAAAGAGGATCTTTATGTTCGCAATACCAGAATCGACCGACAATAGACGCTCTTTATATTAGCCATACAATAATATGCTGAAATGAACGCTCTTTATATGCGCATTACAGTAATATGGTGATATGAACACTATTTATATTAGCCATACAGTAATATTCTGAAATGAACGCTCTTTATATTCACCATACAGTGATATGCTGAAATGAACGCTCTTTATATTAGCCATACAGTAATATTCTGAAATGAACGCTCTTTATATTCACCATACAGTAATATTCTGAAATGAACGCTCTTTATATTCACCATACAGTAATATGCTGAAATGAACGCTCTTTATATTAGCCATACAGTAATATTCTGACATGAACGCTCTTTATATTCACCATACAGTAATATGATAAGATGAACGCTCTTTATATTAGCCATACAGTAATATTCTGAAATGAACTCTCTTTATATTCGCCATACAGTAATATACTGAAATGAACGCTCTTTATATGCGCATTGCAGTATTATGCTGACATGAACGCTCTTTGTAAGCGCCTTACGGTAATATGCTGAAATGAACGCTCTTTATATGCGCCTTACGGTAACATGCTGACATGGACATTCTTTATATTCGCCATACAGTAATATGCTAACATGAACTCTCTTTATATTCGCCATACAGTAATATACTGACATGAACGCTCTTTATATTCGCATACAGTAATATACTGATATAAACGCTCTTTATATCCACCACACGGTAATATACTGATATAAACGCTCTTTATATCCACCATACGGTAATATACTGATATAAGTGCTCTTTATATTCGCCATACAATAATCTGCTGGCATGGACGCTCTTTATATTCGCCATACAGTAATATACTGACATGAACGCTCTTTATATTCGTCTTACAGTACTATACTGACATGAACGCTCTTTGTAGTCGCATTACAGTAATATACTGATATACACGCTCTTTATATTCGTCATACAATAATATACTGACATGAACGCTCTTTATATTCGCCTTACTAAGAATGCTCTTTATTTTCTCACACACCAGTAATTAAATAACCAAAATGATTCATATTGAAGTCCTAAAATAAAGAGCGTTCGTCTTCACAATATTACTAAGATATGTGTTTACATTATTCGGCATCAAATTGGAAAAATTATATGGTGGCTGGTATTATATGGTGGCTGGTATTATATGGGGCCATTTTCCGCAGAACTTCTTGCCACCTATCAACGTCACGTAAAAAGTAATAGACTGACAAAAACGCTCTCTATGGTCACCATACCATTAATAGGCTTATCACAAACGCCCTTTATGGCCACCGTACCAAGAATATGCATGTAACTAACGCTCTTTCTATTCGACAAACAATGAACAGACTAGCCAAGAACGCTCTCTAGTTTCACCCTACCAGAAATAGACTGACAAATAACGCTCTTTATTTTCGTCATGCCAGGTATTTAGGCAATAATTAAATGTACACACGCTTAATGTTGCACTAAATGAATTGATCAAAATATACACAATTTTAATAAAGATAAATTGAATGTCAGATCATGCGATAATAGATAGTTTATGTCACCTTTATAGTATGGGTCTCTTGACATACCTACTACAGATATATGACTGATTCAGCATACAGAATTAAGAGGGCGCTAACAATTAGTTATGGACGTTATCCAGAAACACACTCAGTACATATGATACACACAGAGAGCACCACACAGACAGGAGCAGACGACACTCTTCTATATGCTTCTATATATGTGTGTGGCTCCCTGCAGGGTTATTGACACTCTGGATGTTTTTTTTATTTTATGTAAGTTGGAAGAGTAGTAATACCCTGTGCCAATTCATTCTCTTATATATGCGAGTCGATCATAGATCGCCTAGCATATATAAAAGAATGCATTGGCCTAATAATTTTTTTTATCATTTGTTATTACTTTTTACAATTTTTTACAATTTTAATGTTTCTTTCTTATATTCTTTAACAATTTTATAATTTCACCCATACATAGCCCCAGACAAACAAGAGCAGACGACACTCAGCACACATGCTTCTATATATGTGTGGGGCTCCCTGCAGGGTTATTGACACTCTGGATTTTTTTTTATATCCTAAAAATTGTTAATGAATGTAAGACAAATTTATAATAAAAAAAATTTAAAAAAATTGTTAGTTCAATGCATTCTCTATTATATGCGAGGCGACCTATGGTCGACTCGCATATATAAGAGAATGCATTGGCACAAGGTCAAACTTGCACTAAACCTGATTTATAACAAGCAGTTTAGTTTATGGACGGTTATCCAGAAACACACCTATTTTTGTTTTTGCCTTAGCTAGCTGGGGCTTTCGTTAAAGGTACGGTTGGTCTTGTCGGTGTGTTTGCGGCATCACCACGTTCACCGGTAATTCGTGTTGAATTGCGAAAATAAAGAGCGTTCAGGATCAATATACCACTGAGATGTGTGTTTGCGGCATTAGCACGTTCACCGGTGATTCGTGTTGAATTGCGAAAATAAAGAGCGTTCGAGATCAATGTATCACTAAGATATGTGTTTGCGGCATCATCTCGTTCATCGGGGTTTCATGTTGAATTGCGAAAATAAAGAGCGTTCGAGATCAATGTATTACTAAGATATGTGTTTGCGGAATCATCTCGTTCATCGGGGTTTCGTGTTGAATAGCGAAAATAAAGAGCGTTCGAGATCAATATATCACTAAGATATGTGTTTGCGGCATCATCTCGTTCATCGGGGTTTCATGTTGAATTGCGAAAATAAAGAGCGTTCGAGATCAATGTATTACTAAGATATGTGTTTGCGGAATCATCTCGTTCATCGGGGTTTCGTGTTGAATAGCGAAAATAAAGAGCGTTCGAGATCAATATATCACTAAGATGTGTGTTTGCGGCATAATGCCGTTCATCTGTGTTTCATGTTAATTTGCGAAAATAAAGAGCGTTCGAGATCAATGTATATCACTAAGATGTGTGTTTGCGGCATCATCTCGTTCATCTGTGTTTCGTGTTGAATTGCGAACATAAAGAGCATTCGAGATCAATGCAAGATGTGTGTTTGCGGCATCATCTCGTTCATATGTGTTTCGTGTTGAATTGCGAAAATAAAGAGCGTTCGAGATCAATGTATTACTAAGATATGTGTTTGCGGAATCATCTCGTTCATCGGGGTTTCATGTTGAATTGCGAAAATAAATAGCGTTCTGGATCAATGTATCACTAAGATGTGTGTTTGCGGCATCATCTCGTTCATCGGAGTTTCGTGTTGAATTGCGCAAATAAAGAGCGTTCGATATCAATGTATGGGGGCATTTTCCGCAATGTGTGGATTTTATTTTGGGGCAGAACTTCTTGCCACCTATCAACGTCACGTAAAACGTAATAGACTGACATAAACGCTCTCTGTTGCCACTGTACCATTAACAGGCTCATCACAAACGCTCTTTATGACCACCGTACCAAGAATATACATGTAACTAACGCTCTTTATCTTCGACAAACAAGGAACAGACTAGACAAGAACGCTCTCTAGTTTCACCCTACCAGAAATAGACTGACAAATAACGCTCTTTATTTTCGTCATGCCAGGTATTTAGGCAATACTTAAATGTACACACGCTTAATGTTGCACTAAATGAAGTGATCAAAATATACACAATTTTAATAAAGATAAATTGAATGTCAGATCATGTGAACATAGATAGTTTATGTCACCTTTATAGTATGGGTCTCTTGGCATGCTACAGATATATGACTGATTCAGCATACAGAATTAAGAGGGGCGCTAAAAATTAGTTATGTACGTTATCCAGAAACACACTCAGTACATATGATATATATAGAGAGCCGCATACAGACAGGAGCAGACGACACTCTTCTATATGCTTCTATATATGTGTGGGGCTCCCTGCAGTGTTATTGACACTCTGGATGTTTTTTTTTTACTTTTATGTAAGTTGGAAGAGTAGTAATACCCTGTGCCAATTAATTATCTTATATATGCGAGTCGACCATATAGATAGCCTCGCATATATAAGAGAATGCATTGGCCTAACAATTTTTCATCATTTGTTATTATTTTTTACAATTTTAATAACTCTTTCTTATATTCTTTAACAATTTTATAATTTCACCCATACAGAGCCCCAGACAAACATGAGCAGACGACACTCAGTACACATGCTTCTATATATGTGTGGGGCTCCCTGCAGGGTTATTGACACTCTGGATGTTTTTTTGTTATTTTATGTCCTAAAAATTGTTAATGAATGTAAGACAAATTTATCCAAAAAAAAAAATATTAAAAATTGTTAGTTCAATGCATTCTCTATTATATGCGAGGCTACCTATGGTCAACTCGCATATAAGAGAATGCATTGGCACATGGTCAAACTTGCACTAAACCTGAATTATAACAAGCAGTTTAGTTTATGGACGGTTATCCAGAAACACACATATTTTTGTTTTGCCTTAGCTAGCTGGGGCTTTCGTTAAGAAAGCGAGCCAGAAAAAAGTTAAATTAAACAAAATCAAAATTAAAATTGGACTATCCAATTTAATAAATTGCATATATATTGATATAATGTTATATAAATATGTTTGATAACGTGGGGCATCTGGTATTAACTGTGATTTTAATTTAAGGTGTGCTTGCTTTCTCAACGACAATGAATAAGCTATGGATAAGCACGGGGCATAAATGGCATTGTCGAGTATGAGATGAAATTTAAAATCTTCAAGTGCTTTTAGAACAATCCAAATGGTCTCGAATGTTAACGCGATTATAAAATAGAGGAAACTGTTAAAGGTACTCAATCCGATTAAGCACCCCATAATTACTATTTCTTTGGCATCGGGGGGGGGGGGGGGGTAAAAAATATTTCATTCGAGTCGAGGAACCCACCCTTCAAAACTCAGAGTGATCATATATCGATTTTTAAAATTTGTTAATTTTTCAGATCTGGTCCACTTACACGTGCTCAAACGGACAAACTGCGGGTGTAAGGTGGATAACTCTAGACTCAAGTGGTTATTATTGTTAGTAGTAACTACTTGATTTTAGAGTTACCCATCTTACACCCGCAGTTTGTCCGTAATTTGTCCGTTTGAGCACGTGTAAGTGGACCAGATCTTAAACATTATCAAATTTCAAAGATCGATATCTGATCACTCTGAGCTTTTAATGGTGGGTTCCTCGACTCGAATCAACTAATTTTTACCCCCGAATCCAAAGAAATAGTAATTTATGGGTGCTTAATCTGATTGAGTACCTTTAAGGGTTGGTGTCTGACCCCATCTCAATTTGAGTCATGTGCAGATATGTTACTGTTCAACGTTGCTGACAGCATCAGTTTGGTATTTCACATCGAAAATAAATTGGCATTGTTCTCATATTTTGATTCTCCATCCAGTATAAACAACCGAGATTTTCTTCGTGTTTGGGCATTCAAACTGAATTGCCGTGACAAATCAGGTTTCATATCATCATATCGTTATTTTAGTTACCATGCAATATCCATCAAAATCTAGACGCTACAGTGAGTAAAACCAATAGAATCGCCATTTAAAAGTCACGCGATGGTTCGTTTTCCGATAAAAAACGAATCGTCGCGTGTCTTTTAGCGGAAAAGGAACAATCGCGTGACTTTTAAATGGCTATTCTCTTGTTTTTAGTCACTTAAGCGTCTAGATTTTGATGGATATTAGTAACTTAAATAACGATATGATGATATGAAACCTGAGGGGTCGCCGAAATTCCATTTGAATGCCTGTCCACGAAGAAAATCTCGTTTGTCGCCGAAAACGAACTGTCTTCAGATCGAATAGCCACCGTCTCGTTTATCGGATTTCCACCGTCTCTTTATCGAAATGCAACCGATCTTCATGTCGCAGTCCCCCCCCCCGTGATTTTGAAAATTTCAAATTAATTGCATCACTCACCGTGTCAGCTTGAAAATTGGAAACTTTAATGTTTACCAGTTTGAAAATTCCAACCCAATTAACCCAGGCGAGAAATATATTTTCGGGGAATTTGTGTCCGGTTCAAGAGGGGTGTATTTAGAAATGCCAAGTTGGACACCACAGCGTGGACTTTCTGGTCACGTCCATGTAAACAGTTCGTGGATAATCGGAGGGGAGGGGGTCGGTCATTAAAGTCCAGTGTTTGTTTGAACCCAAAATGTATGCCCCTCCTAATTTGTTACACCCCGGTATCCATGGAATCACAATATGTCGTGGAATACGTTTAACATTTTTGTACAGCCTTTACATATGGCACAAAAAGGCTTACTTGAATTTCTGACTCGAATACCTTAATCAAATGGCTTACTCGGATGGTTTATAATCGAATGGCTTACCCGGATAATAAAATTTATAAAACCCGGGTCCCCGATTGTTTCTTCAGCACGGAACAATGGAGGATTAGAGGGCGTTTCTTGTTAGTCTATTCCTGATATGGTAACAATAAAGACCGTTTATGAAAAATTTACAAAACACTTTGCAAGTTATGTTGAGAGTATATACAACCAGTATATAGATTGATATGTCGCGTATTTATTCACCAATCTGATTCAATCTGTCAAATTACGTAAATAGTATGTCGGGGGGGGGGGGGCGTTATTTAAGCCAAGTCCATTTAAAATATAAACTTACCTTTAATGGTTGGGTTTCTCTTAAGAATTTATTCACGATCCTCACATTCCAGAGTTCTGATATATACGCCCCCTTGTAAATTATCAACGATATCGCTGGACCAGTAATCCGATATAAGGTATTCCTATAGCCTATAGTGTTTCTCTCTGAACAGTTCGTAAACACATAGTCTAATTAGTGATAATATCGACAGAGAAACGCGGAGTTTTGCCGGGCGTCGTGCGCATGTCCAATTGTCGCGCTCTCATTTTATTTTAATAGATGGATGTGGGTTCACATAATACCATTTAATTTCGTATCGTTAATATAATAATATATACATTATGATTTGATTTCCTCTTGTGAAGCAATGTGAAGCAAAATAGAAAGAAAATGTATTTCATATTTATACGAAGTTGCATTGGCTTCAGGGGGTGACTGGGGTATTGGATGCCCAGAGTTTCGTCGTTCAAGTTGGCCGTTGGGGTGGGCGTGTGACACACTCATATAATTTATGCAGAGTTACATTGGCTTCAGGAAGGTTAATAGAGGGCCGTTGTTTGAAGCGGGTGACATACTCATATGCGGATACATACATACATTGGCTTCAGGGAAATGGCTAGATGATCATCGGTGTGGGGTGGGGTGACACACTCGTATGCGGAGTTACATTGTCTAACCACTAGTGAATAGAGGGTCGTCGTGGCGGCATGTTACGGAGTTACACATTTGCTTCAGGAATGTGACTAAAGGATCTTCGTGGGATGACACACTCATATATGTGTAGTTATATTGACTTCGGGAGGTGGTTATAGAATGTAGTCTTTGAGAAGGTGGCTTCAGGGATGTGACTAAGAGTTTGTCTTTATGGGGGGTGACACGCCCATATATGCCGAGATACATTAGGTTCATGGCAGTGACTAGAGGGTTCGTCTTGATTGGGGGGGGGGGGTGACACACCCATATATTTGGAGATATATTGGGTTCATGGCGGTGACTAGAGTGTCGTCGTGTGGGGAGGGGTGACACTCATATGCGGAGTTAAATTGCCTTCAGGGACGCAAATGATGTCGTCGTGCATGGGGAGTCATGGCACACTCGTATGCGGAGTTACATTGTACGTCACACTGAATTCTAAGTTGTTAAATTAAACCGAAAAGTAGTAAATTTATACTACTTATAGTTCGTATTCATCACACTACATTGGGAGGTTATTTTTACTAACTGGTGGGTAGTTAAAAATTCAAATTCCTTCGGTAGCTAAATCAACTGCCATGCATAAATAAATTAACGACCTTTAGGTAGTTAAAATAACTACATTTGGGGGCTATTTTAACTGCCCAACAGTAGGCTAAAATTTAACTACTTTGGGTAGAAGGTTGAATACAAACTTCCCAGTAGTTAATTTTACTACCTGCGGGTGGTTGCAATTTTTGCTACCTATGGGTAGTTAATCTGATGATTACTATTGGTGGGAAAGCATTCTACCTTGAGTGGTTATTTGAATTGGTATTCAAATGTGTACATTCCGTAACTTTTTACTATGGGCGTTATTGTTACGCGAATTCTACCCACAATTACATGTTCATGTGGACCATTGATATGAAGTATTCACAGTCAAGATGGCGGCCAGAAATTTAAAAGAAGTTGAAATTGTCACGTACCAATTTCAACTTTTTATCATAATATCAATATGTGTGGATTGGACGAAACGGTACATGAGCCATCTATTAGTTCCAACATAGGTCGTAGCCTTCTGGAAGGATGAAAACCCACAATAATCGCAATGTAGCATACTGAAATCCATTCTCTACTAAGCGCCCTTAATATAATGGCCGTAACCATATATGGGTGCAGCTGAATAGTCATTTTACAACTTCCAAGAATCAAAAGAACAGTACCTGAACTTATTCTGATTTGCCACATTCAGCATTGTCTGGACCAGCATCCGTCTCTTCGTCACACTAATCCAGCTCGCTCACACCAACACAGTTGTCTACACTTCTTGGTAGAAGAGTCCCACTAATCGGAATGTTTCAAACAAACATTGGCCGCCAGCTAGATGGACGGACGGATGGCTAGACCTCTGGTGTGTGATTGCTATAATTGAGGCCCCCCACCCCCTGGAATACGGAATACCACTTAACACAGAGGATGGAACACGGAATACCAGTTAACAGCCATATGGAATACATTCAAATATATGAAAACTTCATTTTTTGGAAGATCGGCGTACGAATACCGGTATTTTTGGAATACTGAATACCTCCCAACAGAGGGGCCGGAATATGGCATACCTCATAACAGGGCATGGAATACGGCGTACGAAAAGGGGGGGGGTGGGAGCCTCTTAATTACCAGCCATCACAGGATGTGCTAAAACTGTCAAAATCAGCCCTCAAATCTTATGTGAAGGAGCATTCTTCAGAATGTGAGAAGTAAGCTGTGAATGTGATGAACATTGTTAATTTATTTGGTTCTGATTTTCAAAGTAAACAAGTCTGCTGGTGGCCCAGGGTGAGAACTTCACTTTGTTATCTTGTAAAATGAGCCCCGATATATCACTATTTAAAAAAAAGTGCCCTGTTCTAGAGTTTTTCTCCAGTCCTAAAATTGAACCTTTTGCAGAACCTTACAATATGTGCGAGATTTCCTATGAATGGCAACAATCCCCAAAAATTGCCCATAATACTGCTGTGTTTAAGCTCCCCAAGAGCTTTCCGATGAATGGCAACAAGCCATATTTCCGACTAAATCCTGAAAAAGTTACACATAATTATGCTGTGGTTAAGGAGTCGATTATTTAGAGCATAACAGTATGTATACAAATGATTTTTCACAGTTTTATTACATAGAATAAATATTATAGTCTGATTCTGTCATCTCTTTTTATTCTTTGGCATCTTCTCCAAACCCTGGATATATTTCTTTGGAATTTTGTAGTTATCTGAAATATAGAAGGAAGAAGTGTTGAATGTTTCCATATATAAATATTCTAGCCTGCTCATACCGGTAGCTAAATCTGTGTTTACAGCTAGACAAAACTAGAGGTGTGACTGTCCCAGTTTATGTGTTTGTTTTTAAAACACTAAGATGTTTCACATGTCAATAAACATTTAGTTAAAATAATAAAATAACAGATTCCCATTACAGGTGCACAACACTAAGCCCTAACCCTAATCCTAAACCTATTGACTTAAAAATGGAGGAATTAAAGCTCGGACAAAATTATGCATGTTGTGAAAATATTCTAAGTCGAAAAATGGGAATAAGTCCACAATAAAAAGGTGGACAGATGTCATAATCGCAGGTACAGAGGTTCCCATTGTACTAAATATCTGTGGCAAGTTTTTAAAAAATTGACCTAAAAATGTAGGAATAAAAGTTCGGACAAAATTATACATGCTGCAAAAAAATTCTAAGTCGAAAAAGGGGGGATAACTCCAACAAAAAAGTCCATCAGACGTCATAATCGCAGGTGCACAGGTTCCCATTGTGGCCGATGTGTGTGCCAAGTTTCAATGAAAATGATGAAAAAACGACTTAGAAAAACTCTGGACAAACTTGTGTCCACAAACGACGGATGGATGGATGTCATTTTTATGTGTAGAACAGTCTTCTCCCTTCTGTACTTTGTAATGAGCAAGCCTTGAAATAGTTTGTCTGTCATTTGCAGAATGAGGTCCCCAGAGGGTGAGTTTAGTGATGCTACCCCCGCATAGCGGGATAGCATCACCAAATTCACCCTCTGGGGACCTCATTCTGCTTACACCTCATCAGAATGAGGTTCCCAGAGGGTGAATTTGGTGATGCTAGCCTGCTATGCGGGGTAGCATCCATAAATTCACCCTCTGGGGACCTCATTCTGCATATGACAGACACGCTATTTCAAGGCTTTGTAATGAGTATGATTTTGGTGTGCAGTATTCCTGTGTAAGTAATTCAAAGTTATCCTTTCAAGGTACTCAATCCGATTAAGCTCCCCTAAATTACTATTTCTTTGGCTTCGGAGGTAAAAAATATTTGAATCGAGTCGAGGAACCCACCCTCAAAGCTCAGTGACCAGATATCAATTTTTTAATTTTTGTTAATTTTTTGAGATGTGGACCAGAACCATATGCTCAAACAGACAAATTGCAGGTGTAAGATTGATAGCTCTAAAATCAAGTGGTTATTATTGTTAATAGTAACCACTTGATTTTTGAGTTATCCATCTTACAACCGCAATTTGACGTTTGAGCACTTAGTTCTGGTCCACATCTCCAAAAATTAACAAACTTCAAAACTAGATATCTGATCACTCTGAGATTTGATGGGTGGGTTTCTCGACTCGAATCAAATATTTTTACCCCCAAAGCCAAAGAAATAGTAATTTAGGAGCGTCTGATCGGATTGAGTACCTTTAATGGTACACAATCTGATTTGGTGGTCCCCGTATTATCTAGTATAACAACGGAATTTCACCAAAAAGCCAATTTAGTTATCCAAATTAGTTTACTACCAATAGATACTCACAACAATACCAATGACGATATCATATTTGCCGTAAAATTCCTACAATAACGATTTTTTTTGCCAGTTTGGAGGTGAGCGAGTGTTGTTTATAACTTCCATATATGGTGATCCGTAATTCAAATTGGAATTCCCCCAACAAGTGTTGTCACGAATGTAAACACATAGTATTTCCACATGTAGCTAGTATGGTGCCATATAAAATGTCTATTTGCATGGGTAAAACATAATTACCGATTCTTATGCATAAGTATGATGCATGTATCCACACGTCAACTATCACACTAAGAGCTCTTTCCATGATTTTCTGCCCTCTGCCAATGCATTCTCTTATATATGCGAGTCGATCATAGGTCGCCTCGCATATATAAGAGAATGCATTGGCCTAACAATTTTTTTTAATAAATTTTTCTTACAATTTTTAGGACATAAAATAAAAAAATCCATTATCCTGCAGGGAGCCCCACACATATATAGAAGCATATAGAAGAGTGTCGTCTGCTCATGTTTGTCTGGGGCTCTGTATGGGTGAACTTATAAAATTGTTAAAGAATATAAGAAAACATTATTAAAATTGTAAAAAATTGTAAAAAATAATAACAAATGATAAAAAATTGTTAGGCCAATGCATTCTCTTATATATGCGAGGCGACCTATGGTCGACTCCCATATATAAGAGAATGGATTGGCACAGGGCTCTTAGAGCTCTTTCCATCAATGTATCGCATTATTATAATCAATAAATTTGAAAAATGATCAAGGAAATATAGTTTGATACAAAAATCGGACTTGGCACTGAAAGCGTAGCCGTTAATGGTGTTTAATCAGATAAGGCATTTTTAACCCTTGCATCATGAGAGCCACGCTGGTGCAGCATTAAAGACCATGCGCCAGTGCATTCTCTAATATATGCGAGTCTCCCTATAAGAGAATATGCTGGCTTACCAGGTAAAGGTAAATATTGTTAGGCCAATGTATTCTCTTATATATGTGATGCTCCCAATGGGGCACTCGCATATATGATAGAATGCATTGGCACAGGGTTTTTCACAAAATTTCTTAAGCTCCAGTCATAGAAGGGTTAAAGTGATGTGAAACACTCCGGTAGGTGATCAAATTGAAATGTAGATTAATCTTGTTCAAAGTAGGTATTTTTACAAATATTATATCCAAATTAACAATAAACACCGTCATTCTTATATATTAATTCAATGCAGTGACTCTCGATGGCAAAATCATTTTCGTCAGTTTATCACTGATTGATGCGCCCAGAATCGAGTAGTAAATATTTACAATTGAGCGTTGTTCAGACAATGTTTTCTATGGAATGATACAGTCGATTTGCTTCAGATTTACGGTGATGTTAGTAGAATGCTAAATTCCTACAGTTGGAATGGCGCCTGGATACTATCTTATCAGTTTCACGTACCCGAACAAGTACATAACATGTCTTTAACCCTTTCAGTGCCAGAGGTCGATCTCATCGGCCCTAATTTACGGTCTGTAAAATCGGCCCAAAAAAATAAAAAAATAAAAAGCATTTAAAAAAAAAAGATTTTTAAGACTTTTTTTAGGTTGAATTTTTTTTGGGTAAGCTTAAGCATGCTATAGCGAATTTAAAAACAAACTGGATAAAACCTTAGGGCATGTTATAACTCAAAACTATCACCAAGTATTCATAGTAATAATTTTGATGCCCATGAAAAACGTAAGATTCCCTGGCACTAAACCTACTAAATAAGTCTGTTAAAGAATATAAGACAAAATTATTAAAATTGTAAAAAATTGTAAAATATAATAACAAATGATGAAAAATTGTTAGGCCAATGCATTCTCTTATATATGCGAGGCGACTCACATATATAAGAGAATGCATTGGCACAGGGTATATGGGTTGATACAAAAATCGGACCTGGCACTGAAAGGGTTAATAAAGAGCGTTTACTACTTACTGATGAGGAGATCTGCGACATAACCGATCTGATTTCCCTGCACCATAACCTGCATTCCGGCATTCTTCGATGGGAGTGGTGTGACGGATGTGCTACACGCCACGGCCACCTGAACTTTATGAGCGAATTCTTCAGGAGATATTCCAAACAATTCGAGTTTCTCAATGAGTGTGACCTGCAGCAGAGATATTAGTCAGGGGAGATAATGAGGCCTGAAAATATGGCACGGGACATTTGCAGAATGAACTTGGATGGTGAGATTAGTGATGCTACCACACACAGTAGAATGAGGTCCCCAGAGGGTGAATTTATGGAAGCTATCCTGCATAGTGGGCTAGCATCACTAAATTCACCCTCTGGGGACCTCATTCTGCTAACACCCTCAAATGCTATGGCAGAACTAGATCAGATTGAAGTTCCCCAGTTGAAGTTGATGATGTTGACCCATTGCGCACCTCAATTATGAATTTTATCTTCTGCCAATTAGGGGATATCAAACTTACTAGAAGGGAAATGTAACTAAAAACAATGTTAATTTGAAACTATAGATACTTCCCAGAAGATGAGGCCTAAGCAGAATGATGTCTCCAGAGGGTGAATTTGGTGATGCTAGCCTGCTATGCGGGATAGCGTCACCAAATTCACCCTCTGGGGACCTCATTCTTTTTTTCTTTTTTTAAATTTTTTTTATTGATAAAGAAGAATAATAACAAAAGAAAGAGACAAAATATATTCACTCATTCATGCTCTCTGTCCAAAACATGGAAGAGTTTTACTCTTCCATGCCCTGGCCTACTGTCTTACCTGTGACATGCAATTAGAAAATATTTAAAGCCACACTATGTGTTAGGACATTTTTAACAGTCATCGTTCAACTTAAAAGCAAGACCAATAATTGATACTAGGTACTACCTTGATATATTTTTTGCATGAAAAGGACTTTCTTTAGCAACAACAATGATAATAAAAAACAATAGATTGTTTGTTTAGTCTTCAGAATAACATTAAATTTCCCTTATTAACCGGCTAAAGTGGTCGATGGTTTGCAATATTTAAGGTTTGCAGATTCAATGTTCCAACACTATGTGCAGCTTTAATTGATTTAAGTTCTGAATTTAACATAAACAGTTTAACCCTTTACCCAACAGAATGGCCCTGTGCCAATGCATTCTCTTATATATGCGAGTCGACCATAGGTCGCCTCGCATATATAAGAGAATGCATTGGCTTAACACATTAAAAATTATAAAATTGTTAAAGAATGTAAGAAAAAATGGTAAAAAGTGTTAAATTTTTTTTTTTTAGGCCAATGCATTCTCTTATATATGCGAGGCGACCTATGGTCGACTCGCATAAATAAGAGAATGCATTGGCACAGGGCATAACTGTAACTATCACAATGTGGTCAATGAACCGGTTCCAATGATATCCATATTTGTATGGTTCTATTGAGACAGACCGAAGATATTTTAGGCTGTTGAAGCTTTATTTGGCCGGTTTTGGCCGGTTTGTTGGGTAAAGGGTTAATTAGTAAAATTAACCATATTGAGAACCTCATTCTTATGGCTCATCTGCTATGGGAGCCCTAGACTCAGATTTATGTTCTCAGATGGTGAATATTGTGATATGCACCCATTGGGCACCTCGATTATGCATTGTGTCATCTGCCAATTTTGGGAATATAGACACTAAACTAAAAAATAATAAGAGCATCGCTAGGGCGTGGCAAAATACGCCCTTTAGACATTTCGAATTGTACTACCGCAAAATAAAATAATACTTGGAGCTTACATTTGAATAAAATCTGATATACCCCTAATTTCAATGCCAAAATCCAGTCAAATTCTAAGTCGACAAATGGCCGTAACTCATGTGAAAATAAGTAGACATAACCTATATTCGAACTTGGCTTGTAGTTTAGCTGGGAAATACACATACCAGCTTTGGTTCAGATCAAATAATCAAAACTGGAGTTATCGGTCAGAAACCGAAATGTTTTGAAATTGGTCAAATTCTAAGTCGAAAAAGGGCCGTAACTCATGTACCAACTTTGGTTCCGATCAAATAATCCAAACTGGAGTTATCAATCGGAAACCAAAAATGTTAACAGACGATCAAATTCTAAGTCGAAAAAGGGCCGTAACTCATGTAAAAATAATTGGACGGAACCCATATTCGAACTTGGCCTTTATCTTTAGCTGGGAAATACACATACCAACATTGGTTCAGATCAAATAATCCAAACTGGAGTTATTGATCGGAAACCAAAAATGTTAACGGGCGGACGGACGGACAGACAGACAGACAGACGGACGGACGGCTCGACAGACTGATAACATAATACAACCTTTTTTCAAAAGGGCGTATAAAAAGAAACTTTCTAAAAAAAACTTAATATTAATAAAGATACTTTCCAGAAAGGATGAAGCCTATGCAGAATGAGGTCCCCAGAAGGTGAATTTAGCGATACTAGCCCACTGGGTGGGGTATTGTCACTAAATTCATCCTCTGGGAACTCATTCTGCAAATGGTTTCTAACTTACATCATATTCAGATAGAACTAGAGGTGGTCCTGTCCCCAATGGGACTAAGCATATGTGTGTGCAAATATGTACTGTGTGTGCATATACAGTGCAAATGGAGGTGGTATTGTCCCAGTCTGTCATTTTCGGCAGGGTACCATATGAAACATAGAAAAAATTAATATTTTATTTTATAAACTGTTTTGGCCCCGTGCCCTCTGAATTCGAAAACTAGAGTAATTTTCTCATACGAAAATGATTGTCGCAAAAATTTCCACAATGTGCAACACCTACCCCCAGCACCGCCTTGACTATGACATTACCTCGGGCTAATATCTAGGTCGATATCAAACTAACCAAGATATAACCTTTATTTACCTTTTTGTTACTGGCTCGTTGCCATCATTATACAATCCGTCTATTTACCTTTTTGTTACTGACGCGTTGCCATGGTTATACAATCCGTATATTTACCTTTTTGTTACTGGCTCGTTGCCATGGTTATACAATCCGTCTATTTACCTTTTTGTTACTGGCTCGTTGCCATGGTTATACAATCCATCTATTTACCTTTTTGTTACTGGCGCGTTGCCATGGTTATACAATCCGTATATTTACCTTTTTGTTACTGGCGCGTTGCCATGGTTATACAATCCGTATATTTACCTTTTTGTTACTGATGCGTTGCCATGGTTATACAATCCGTATATTTACCTTTTTGTTACTGATGCGTTGCCATGGTTATACAATCCGTATATTTACCTTTTTGTTACTGGCGCGTTGCCATGGTTATACAATCCGTATATTTACCTTTTTGTTACTGGCGCGTTGCCATGATTATACAATCCGTATATTTACCTTTTTGTTACTAGCGTATTGCCATGGTTATACAATCCGTATATTTACCTTTTTGTTACTGGCTCGTTGCTTTAGTTCCATGGTTATACAGTCCATCTTTCCCTTTCGTATCACCGGTCGCTGACCTTTAAACTCAACCTTCGTCACCTGTTGTAACTTGTTCAGCAATCTGTTGTTGGGAAAGAGTGGAATATTTCTGAGTTATTAAAATATTAAAGGTACTCAATCCAATTCGATGGTCCCCATATCATCAGATTCCAACAACAACAACATTTCTTGAAATGCTGCTTAAGTTTTCAGAATTGATTAATTGCCCAAAAATAATGCTAAAAACAGTCAACAATAGTATAAAATAGCCCAGAACCTGTTAATTATCAACATTTTGTTCTACAAAATCTTTTGCCGGGTTGTCAAATATCTGACACAAAAAAGCCACTTGATTTTAGAGTTATCCATCTTCATTCGAAAAAATTATTAAAATTGTAAAAAATAATAACAAATGATGAAAAATTGTTAGGCCAATGCATTCTCTTATATATGCGAGGCGACCTATGGTCGACTCGCATATATAAGAGAATGCATTGGCACAGGATATATGGGTTGATACTAAAATCGGACTTGGCACTCAAAGGGTTAATTATGTACCACGAATGCATGAGTATACTGTCCACATGTGGTATAAGTAGGTTATATCATCGTGATAATCATCGTGATAATCATTGAACACATATCGACCAGGCATGTGAAAATTCATACAAGCAATCGCCCGTTTCCATGCGATCTTTGAAATATATCATTCACCCATAGAGAGCCCCACATTGACTGGAGCAGACAACACTCTACAGTGCATGCTTCCATCTGTGTGAGGCTCCATGTAGGTTAATTTTTATTTTTATGAAAGTTGGAAGAATAGTAATACCCTGTGCCAATGCATTCTCTTATATATGCGAGTCGACCATAGGTCGCCTCGCATACATAAGAGAATGCATTGGCCTAACAATTTTTTATCATTTGTTATTATTTTTTATAAAAAATTGTAAAAAATAATAACAAATGATGAAACATTGTTAGGCCAATGCATTCTCTTATATATGCGAGGCGACCTATGGTTGACTCGCATATATAAGAGAATGCATTGGCACAGGGTATTACTCAAACAAGTGTGACTTCATTCAGTCTGCGGGAGATCGGCAGTATATGTATTTAAAGTGAATCTTGATGATAAACATTCACTTTAACAAATCACTTAATGCTAATTCTTTAATTTTGTTCAAATATACCTGTTAAATATACCTGTTAAATATACCTGTTAAATATACCTGTTAAATATACCTGTTAAATATACCTGTTAAATATACCTGTTAAATATACCTGTTAAATATACCTGTTAAATATACCTGTTAAATATACCTGTTAAATATACCTGTTAAATATACCTGTTAAATAGATCATCCCATTTCAAGAAAGGCACATCACCTTCCGACCTCGTGAGGGCACAGTCCGCAAGATGTGGGTCCAGCCGCACAAATCTGTGTAAATAAAATATCATTCACATATAAGGACCATGACGGGAGTTGCGCTGGTGCAGCATTAAATATCATGTACCAGTGCATTCTCTTATGTATGAGAGTCTCCCATAGGAAGCTTCATTTAACATATGAGAATGCACTGGATTACAAGTTCTTGACGGGAGCTGTGCTGGTCCAGCATTGAAGATCATGTGCCAGTGCATTATTTTATGTGGTCTAACCTGCTCAGTCTAACACCTTGCCGAGACTCGCAAAACAAACAAGTAGACCTGAATAGACTCTCTCTTTATATAATATCCGAACCACCTTGTATTCAACAGAATTATCATCATTTAGCCACGCCTCATGCAATCGTAAGTGGAGGAATCGGGCCCGACGAGATCGTGGATAGTTTGTTCAGATGATTGCGATGCCATGGTACATTATGATATCATAGGTTGTTCCTAAAGCATGTGATTGCCTACCCTACGGTCATTTCCAGCTAAGATTTTTACATACACAAGACTGCGATTACGTCGCAAGTGGAGGTATCCAAGGATACGCCACGATTTCGCATCTAAAATCAAACAGCGCTTGATATTATTTTTTTATCTACGATTTTGATGTGAGCCTGCGCAATCCAGCTACCGGTTACTTCCTACGACGGAAATCTTTCCACTTACGTTTGCATCATGCTCGTCTTAACCCTTTACCCAACAGAACGGCCCTGTGCCAATGCATTCTCTTATATATGTGAGTCGACCATAGGTCGCCTCGCATATATAAGAGAATGCATTGGCTTAACACATATTAAAAATGATAAAATAGAATGTAGAAAAATATTATAAAAATTGTTAAAAAATGTAAGAGAAAATTATAAAATTGTTAAAGAATGTAAGAAAAAATGGTAAAAAGTGTTAAAAAAAAGATTTTTTTTAAAGCTGTTGAAGCTTTATTTGGGCATTTTTGGCCGCTTTGTTGGGTAAAGGGTTAACGTACACTAATTACAGAACAAAGTTGCCAATTACAGAAATGAATCTGAAATTTGAATTGTGAAACAGGTTCAATCTCGGGTCTGCACAGATTTGTATAAAAACAGGTATGTTCAATCTCAGGTCCGCACAGATTTGTATAAAAACAGGTGTGTTCAATCTCAGGTCCGCACAGATTTGTATAAAAACAGGTATGTTCAATCTCAGGTCCGCACAGATTTGTATAAAAACGTACTGCAATTATTTTGTACCGATTTATATAATTTTTTATTAACATGATTAAATGGTTGCATGTGCTGGATTTTGAGACCATACTTGTGCATGAGAAACGAGAAATTGACTTTATGTGGCCTAACCTGCTCAGCCTAACACCTTGTCGAGACTCGCTGAGTGGCCCAACACAAACATGTAGACCTGAATATACTCTCTATTTATATAATATCCGAACCACATTGTATTCAACAGAATTATCATCATTTAGCCACGCCTCAGTTAAGCCTGCATATAGCGTGTCTGTCATTTGCAGAATGAGGTCCCCAGAGGGTGTATTTAGTGACGCTACCCTGCTTAGCAGGCTAGCATCACCAAATTCACCCTCTGGGGGACCTCATTCTGCTTAGGCCTCATCTTCTGGGAAGTATCTATGGTATCAAATTAACATTGGTTTTAGTTACGTTTTCCCATCTGGGAAGTTTCTATATCCCCTAATTTTCAGAAGATAAAATCCATAATCGAGGCTCCCAATGGGTGAACATCACCAACTTCAACTGGGGAACTTCAATCTGATTCTAGGTGTGCCATAGCAGCTAAGGGCCTAAGCAGAATGAGGTCCCCAGAGGGTGAATTTAGTGTCACTAAATTCACCCTTTGGGGTAGTCCAAGTCTTCTCGTACTAAACCAGCTAAGATATTGGTAGGGCGAGATGCTGGATTTAGTCCAAGCCCGCCTGCATAGGCTTCTTATAACACGACTTACGCCCAGGAACTGTGGCGGGAATTTGTGGTGTATTTTACTCGATTAACCTAGCAAATCAATACGTGATGCTATATGCATCGGAAAGGGTGACATCTTATGGTCATAATGGTGTATAATAATCTAACTTTAATGTTAAATTACACATAGAATATTCCGGTTGATTGCCACAAACATCGCTTTGTTTCTGTTTGTTTACGTTTTAACTGAAAGCCGAAGTGGTCCGAATAACTTCGGCATAATCCGCTGGGTATTCTAGTTTCCGTTTCTATATATAGCGCGGGGTTTTCCGAACAAAATGGCGAAAACCGATCGCCCCAAAGTCCAGTTTCCTATGTGCTTTGAGAACAATTCCCGCACTAAAAACTTAATGACATAATGGAGGATCAGAACGGTAGTTTTGTTGACAATTTTCGCAAGCAACTTGTCAAAATTGGAGCAAATTAGAACTCTTATGTCTGACTTGCCATGCGTGTGATGTGCATTTTGACTTTTGTGTTGATAAAATAATTGGAGAACCGAATCACACAGTTTCGAAATATAGTTCTTCCGTTTTAGTGGGACTTTTCAAACTTAAGGTTCAAAATTTATACAATTTTTTTTTGATTTTGTGTGTGCTTAACAAGAGACATGATATTGCCCTGTTGGCTTAGTATATATCTTAATTTCGCGGAAGTCCACCAAATGTGGCACCATATAAGGCATTTTATTTATTCGAATGCTCGTTGTGTTTACACTGTTTTAAACTTTGAGAGGGTTGTAATTCCCGTAATTTATTTAATGTATTACATTTATATCTCCAATGTTTAATTAATCTATTTATTTTTTATTTATTGACACACATAATTACGATTACAATGGAGAATTCATCGTAATTTGCGTTGTTAGTCCAAAATCTACGGAATATTTTCAACGGAAAATGACGAACACAGTTCGCGAGGTCAACTGAGTTCGCATACTTTTAAAAAATTGTAAACATTGCGGTAAATGTCTCTTTTCGCATTAAATTACCGCTTTCAATTCACAACTGATGTGGGTTTCAGATCAAATAGCATGTCTTCTGCGGAAAATATCCGTTTATTGTCGCAATTGTGATATTTTATTTCATATAATTATGGTTTTATTTGAGCGGGTCACTAACGCTTAAGTCATGTCATAAGAGAGCATACCGGACGATCTCGGACTAAATACCAGCATCTCCATCCCAATATCTTAGCTGGTTTTAGTACGAGAAGACTTGGACTACCTCTGGGGACCTCATTCTGCAAATGACATACACGCTATTTGCAGGCTTGGCCTCAGCAATGTTCTTGTTTATTAACCCTTTGAGTGCCAGGTCCGATTTTTGTATCAACCCATATACCCTGTGCCAATGCATTCTCTTATATATGCGAGTCGACCATAGGTCGCCTCGCATATATAAGAGAATGCATTGGCTTAACAATTTTAGTTTTTTTTTTTTTTTTACAATTTTAATATATTTTATTATATTCTTTAACATACTTATTGTGTAGGTTTAGATCCGATAATATCGGCCCCTGGCACTCAAAGGGTTAATTTCAACGCACCCTTTGTGATCCTCATCTTGTGAGCAGTTGGCCTTGACATAATCCGTCACAATTCTCCGGAAATCAGCAACAGTGACAGCAGTACCTTTACTGAAGATATTTACAAATGGAGGAAATTATAGAGATCCGGGGGGGGGGGGGGGGGGGGGGGGGGGTGTGTGGGGGAACACCACAGAATACAAGGGTAAACCTGTCTTCGGTAACATGGACAAAGGTGATCATTATCTAGGTACACATTGCGAAGCGCCATTAGGACAATTCCATAGTCAGTAAAATTAAAAACAGGAGCATAATAGAGGTATGCCTGGTGTTTTGAAATTTGGAAAATATAGGTATACATATGACAGAGTATGCGTACCAGTATCGTAGAATCACGCACTAATATAAATGAACTAGTTATACGTAGAGTATTAAAATATTTTTTTAGTTTCATGATTGTCCCATACCGGTAATTTCAGTAAAAGATGGGAGCGTGGTACATAGTTAGGTGTTACAAATTTAGAAATTAGGAACGTAAGCATAGGCCGCGAGTTTTCGAAAGGGTTAATTTTGAAATTTATAGTTATGTACATGAGTGAGCAGTTGTAGAATGTAAGTGTAGGTGTAAGTCTGAAGTAAAATGCTAAATATCACTGGAATCGTCGTCAGTTATGTACCTGGTGATGGAGTGTTTAAACAACAGACCACCGCTTTTCGACACTTTTTACTGAAGATATTTACAAATGGAGAAAATTATGTAAAATTCAACACTTACCCATAAGAAATGAAAGTGTCAATGGCACTGTAGCTCAACATTGGTAGGGGAATAATTTAATGGTTGACAGTAAATGGAGGAATTAGGAAAGCTGCTAATTGAAATGTCTACGTAAGACAAGATGTAAATGTGAAGAGAGACAAAAAATAAATATAGGTGGAAGTAGAGCCTGTAGCCAGCGTCAATGGATTCAATTTTGAAATCCAAGATGGCTGCCACCGGCCATGTTTTTTGGCTGAATGACCCCCAAAATGACTCGTTCATATCTACATGTCAATATCAACATTCATGAAAAGTTTCATAATGATCCGATCAGGGATGTGGTCTGTAGGGTGTGCTAAAGTATTTTGTGAGGCAAAGAGTAAATTCTAAAATGGCCACCGGCGGCCATGTATTTTAGCCGAATGACCCCAAAATGACTCGTTCCCATCTACATGTCAATGTCAACATCCATGACAAATTATGAAGATCATGAAGATCAAACAAACAGATCGTCTATAACCCATGCTAATGGATTTTGTAGAAATATTTAGTCATACAAAGACTAAAATCCAAAATGGCCATTGGTGGCCATATTATTTTGCTGAATGACCCCAAGATGAGTCGTTCCCATCAAGATGTCACCCTGATGATCCAAATGACGTTTGGTGATGATCAGATCAGGGATGTGGTATGTAGGGTGTGTCAAAGTATTTAGTGATGCAATGAGTAAAATCCAATATGGCTGCCATGTTTTTTGGCCAAATGACCCCAAAATGAACCGTTCCCATCTAGAGGTCACCCCGATGATCCGTATGAAGTTTGGTGATGATCAGATCAGGGACGTGGTTTGTAGGATGTGTCAAAGGATTTAGTGATGCAAAGAGTAAAATCCAAGATGGGCACCATCGCCATGTTTTTTGGCCGATTATTCTTAAAATGACTCGTTCCCATCTACATGTAAATGTCAACATTCATGACAAAATTTTATGATGATCAGACAAACAGTACAGCCTCTAGCCCGCGCCAATGGATTCAATTTTGAAATCCAAAATGGCCACCAGCGGCCATGTATTTTGGCCGAATTACCCCAAAATGATTCGTGCCCAACTAGGGGCCACCCCAAATTGCCAATGAGGAATATGAAGTTTGGTGATGATCGGATCAGGGTTGTGGTCTGTAGGGTGTGTGAAAGTATTTAGTGATGCAAAGAGTAAAATCCAAGATGGCTCACGGCGGCCATGTTTTTTGACCAAATGACCCCAAAATGACTCGTTCTCATCTAGAGGTCACTCCAATGATCCATATGAAGTTTGGTGATGATCGGATCAGAGATGTGGTCTGTAAGATCAGGCCTCAGCTCACAAGGCGACTCGGGCGAGATTGTCGCCTTACTGTCGCTGACTTCGCCCTGTCGTCGCTCTAAGGCGAAATCGAAGTCGCCTTCAAATTTAGGGGGAATTTTTTTTTTTCTTAATTTTTTTTCTAGTTTTTTTTCCGGACATGTCCGTATATAGATGAATTGTGGCGGCCACCCCAAAAAGAAACAGACGATGCAGAGACAAAGACCCAAGTGTTTAAAATAAACGAGAGGCCGATCACGATCGGCAGATGTTTAACCCATACCTTGGCGATAGCGACTAGCCGTAACTGATAATTTTTCAAAGATATGATCACAGGAATTAATCCATATATCAGTACCCAACTTGAAATCAAAAGCTCAAATAATTTGTCTTAAGAAAGGGTTAAAGTATTTGGGTTGGGGAGGAGTAGTTTTAAATCTCATAACTCTGTCCCTATTCACACAAGGACCTCTCACTGTGAGATCGAATGGTTTAGTGATTTCGGAGGACTTGTTTAGGAGTTTAAGTTAACTCATTGGAAGCAAAAGTGATAAATCCCTATCTTTGCCACTTTTGACATGCCAGATATTCAAAATTTATTATTCACTTCTAAAGAGAAATTATAATTGTTGACAAGCCAGACTGCTTAGAACGACATATATGTAGGGGATTCCATCTCGTATTTAAATGGTAATTTAATTACCCCACCCCCTTCCCCCATTCTCCCCAGTTATTTGTTTATCAAACATGGACAGATATAAGATCAGATCTGACCTGTGTATTAAATAAGATTAAGTGTTTCATAACAGGGGTGTATGGTTTTCAAAAATATATGTAGTTTGTACAATTCAAAAGTATTATCTATATAATGTTATACAGACATAATATGATGGGGATGCTGGCCCCTATGACCACTAAATCGTTCATATAAAAGAAAGTAAGTTAGCCCTCATTTGAATGGTTTCACACATTACAATGTTTTACAAGTAGCTTGGGCACTAAAAGCCACAACCTTCAATGTTAATCTTCTAAAATTCAATCAACCATGAAAATGTGAACAAATGGGAAAATAAGGTTCCTGGAAATACTAACATCTACCATATTGATTTTCAAAACAAGTCATCACTTACAATAGTCATGTATATTTATCTGCCTGTTTCCCATTGTATAGATAAATCATATTGGCTATCAGCTGTTGTTTTAATTTCAAATTGAAAGCATGTGTCTGAAGGGTTAATATATTTTTCATAAATCAATTAATCAGTCAATACCAAAATTGATAGAAGTGAATAGTGTGCAAAGATACCCAATAGATATTAAGAGATATGAGGAAGAGTCCATGTACATTATAGCATGTGTCTATGGAAACCTTGGAAAGGGTTAATTATTTTTGAAGCAAATTAATGGAATTTAGAAGACACTTATATAGGTGAGGGGGGGGGGGGGGGCCTTATCTCACCCTGTAATGAAATTTCAAGAATAGGAAAAACACCAGTCTTGTGCTGCCATTAATCAATTTGACAGTTAGAATAAACAAACAGCCAGCCACCAGTGTTGTTTATCTTGCTTGACCCACCAGAGCTCTGTATCATATGTCATCACTCATTTCATAAAAGATTTCACTTGGAATGACAACATCTATAAAAATCCTCTCATATACTCTGGATGTTGGTTGATCACATGGTAATTTATTGATATCATTATATTACATGAAACTATTGCAATAAAATCTTCATATCTTCAAAACAGGATATCACACCTAATTAATCGTATAAAACTAAAATAAATGAAAGCGTCAATTTTTTTTTTATTGTTATTAAAGTTCAAACAAAATTTAATATTTGTATATGCTAAATTTAGCAAGGAGCTAAATCTAAAAAAATTGAATTTAAAAACAAAACAAAAAAATCTCGAAAAAGGGTCATAACTCCTTTAAAATTAATCGAATCAAACCCATATTCGGACTCGATCTGTATTTTGGGCTGTGAAACGCACATACCAAATTTGGTTTCGATCAGATAGAAAATGTTTGAGTTATCGCATTACTCGTCAAGTGTCTACGGACAGACATACGGACAGACAGACAGACAGACAGACAGACAGACAGACAGACGGACGAACGACGAGTGGTCAATCCGGGCAACGACACTATGTTTACCATACTATGGTATGGGTAAACATAAAAATAAAATATGACCTATTGTTTTGTTATTCAGTCGCCTTTGTTCGATCCCTTTGCGGTAATGAATGTTAATCACAAATGTTTTGACACGCTGAAAACACGATGAGATGTTCGCATCTGTGTTGTTACTGACCATCGTGAGTGTCACAAATAAATGTTTTAATTAACTTAAAAGACCGCCGTCCCGCTTTTCAGATATAAAACAATTACAACATTATCAGAGTATGTACCAGGCGCTTCGGAAGTTCGTTTCGGTAACGCGTCGGACTTTTTGAAGAGACCGCGTCGGACTTTTTGAAGAGACCCGCTTCCGTAAATAAACTAATGTCAAGTTTATTGCTTTAATCGGATTATACCAGTGATGTTGGCATTAATTAAGGGAGGCCATTAATTAATAAAAGCTTTTGCAACTCCTTTGTTAGTTAGTCCTTATTGTTTATTTTAGCGGACACCCACATTACAGCCGTGATCAAATTAAACTTACAAAGTTACATGCATCATAATTCAGACTGTACAAACGTATCTTCCAGGCTGCAGTCTAGGAAATTATACTACTTTCATTTAGTTAAAAAATTAACTACTACTGTAGCTTGATAATTGTCTTGCTTAAATGATAGCTAAACATTTCCAAAAATTTAAAATGTATAATAACATTTAATTAAGCTAATTTCAGATAAAGTCAAATTTTTTTAGTTTTATTTCATCTTTTAAATTTTGTATTGTCAGATGTTATAAAATAAAGCGATATTTGAAAATTGTCAATTTTTGGTAGTCTCCCCACTTCTCCCTGAAGTCTCCCTAAATTTCCTGAAGTCTCCCAAAATTTCCTGGAGGGAGAATTAAAGGCTCCCTGTTCTGGACCCCTAGGCTGAGGCCTGTGTAAGATGTGTCAAAGGATTTAGTGATGCAAAGAGTAAAATCCAAGATGGCCACCAGCGGCCATGTTTTTTGGCCAAATGATCCTAAAATGACTCGTTCCCATCTAAATGTAAATGTCAACATTCATGACAAATTTCATAAAGATCCAACCAAAGATACGACCTGTAGCCTGTGCGAAAGTATTTAGTGATGCAAAGAGTAAAATCCAAGATGGCTGACGGCGGCCATGTTTATTGGCCAAATGACCCCAAAATGACTCGTTCCCATCTAGAGGTCGCCCCGATGATCCATATGAAGTTTGGTGATAATCGGATCAGAGATGTGGTCTGTAGGATGTGCCAAAGGATTTAGTGATGCAAAGAGTAAAATCCAAGATGGTCACCAGCGGCCATGTTTTTTGGCCGAATTATCCTAAAATGACTCGTTCCCATCTACATCTAAATATCAACATTCGTTAAAATTTTTATGATGATCACACAAACAGTACGGCCTGTAGCCCGCGCCAATGGATTTAATTTTGAAATCCAAGATGGCCACCAGCGGCCATGTTTTTTGGCTGAATGACCCCAAAATGACTCGTTCCCATCTACATGTCAATGTCAACATTCATGACAAATTTCATAAAGATCAGATGAAAAATACGACCTGTAGCCCGCGCCAAAGGAAATTGTTGAGAGAAACACGCACACACGGACGACGGACGCCAACCCATGGCAATAGCTCAAACTTACAAAGTAAGTTGAGCTAAAAAGATAAGGCATTTGTTTCCAAAACTATACCTAAGTTGCACCTACAGTGTTGTTGAATCAACAATGAAATTACCCCAGAAAACCTCTTGCTCATAGATGAGCCACCATACAGTAATGCTCTAAATAATCGACTACTTAACCACAGCAGAAATATGGGTAACTTTTCAGGATTTAGTCGGAAATATGGCTTGTTGACATTCATCCGAAAGCTCTCAGTCCATAGACAAGTATACATAAGAGAATGTACTGGCTTACAAGGTCAAGGCAAATATTGTTTAGCCAATGTAATCTCTTTATATATGTGAGTCTTCCTATGGGAGACTCACATATATAAGAGAATGCATTGGCACAGGGTTTTCAGGAATTATATAATTATGTCACGCTGGTGCAGCAATAAAGATCCTGTGCCAGTGCATAAGACTTTAGTCCTTATATGTGAATGATATTATATTTACACAGATTTGTGCGGCTGGACCCACATCTTGCAGATTGTGCCCTCACAAGGTAGGAAGGTGATATATTTATGGGCCTATTTCAACAATTTAATTGTCCCAGGCTACAGCCAATGTAGCGTTTACCATTTTTACACCACAGCCACTGGTATGGTGGTAACTAAATATTGTACCCCAAACTTGGAATGTGGTTGATAGATATATCAGCATAATGTTCCGTAATTACTCTTAGTCTATAATATGGGTGAAGGTCATTTGACATCCAAACCAAATGACGGTTAGCCATAAATTTAAATCATACCTATGTTGGCTTCAATCCTTATAGTTCATTATATTCATTTTTTACGTAAAATGTATATTTAAAAAAAATATATATATACATTTTTCAGAAAACATATATTACAAAAAACTAGAAATATACAGTAATGTCCTAATTAATCGACTTAATGGCTTGTTGTCCATATTTCCGACTAAATCCTGAAAAGTTACCCATAATTCTGCTGTGGTTAAAGAGTCGATTAATTAGGGCATTACTGTACTGTAGACCTCCATCTGGACTTCGGTTCATGCACCCAAATGTCCATCTGTGGGGCTCTCTATGGGGGTAGCCATATATAGTACAGATTCATAGGATGATCTACAGTAATGCCCTAAGTAATCGACTCCTTAAACACATCAGAATTATGGGTAACTTTTCAGGATTTAGTCGGAAATATGGCTTGTTGCCATTCATCAGAAAGCTCTCCCCGAGAGCTTTCCGATGAATGACAACAAGCCGAGAGCTTTCTGATGAATGGCAACAAGCCATATTTCCGACTAAATCCTGAAAAGTTACCCATAATTCTGCTGTGGTTATGGAGTCGATTACTTAGGGCATTACTGTAATACAATGATACATACGTCAGTCCAGCTGGTCTTACTATTGGTAATACAGCTGCTGTAACAGAGTACATTTCTGTGATGACGGGCGGATGGTACGCATTGGTTGCTCCCAATTCATCGTCACCCAAAATAACCTCTGGTATGTCCAAATCTCTCAAGCTGGGAGACAGAAAGTAACATTACTATAAATAAACTATAATCTCTGGCATGTCCAAATCTCTGAAGCTGGAGAGACAAAAAGTTACATAACCATAAACTATAACCTCTGGTACATGTGTTGTACATATATAGAGATCCAGGGGGCTGGGAACACCACAGAATACAGGGGTAAACCTGTCTTCGGTAACATGGACAAAGGTATACAAAATCTATGAACACATTCCGAAGCGCCACTTGGACAATTTAGTAGTTAGATAAATGAAAAACAGGAGCATAACAGAAGTATGCTTGGTGTTTTTAAATTTAGAAATTAAAAGTATACCATATGACAAGCGTATGCATACCAGTATTGTATAATCACGCACCATCATAAAGGAAATTATTATACGTGGTAAGTTAAAACTTTAAAGCATCATGATTGTCCCATACCGGTAGTTTCAGTAAAAATTGGGAATCTGGTACATAGTTGGGTTTTACAAGTTTAGAAATTAGGGACGTAAGCATATAGTGGGCTAGCATCATTAAATTCACCCTCTGGGGACCTCATTCTGCTTAGACCCTCAACTGCTATGGCAGACCTAGGATCAAGTTTAAGTTCCCCAGTTGAAGATGGTGATGTTCACCCATTGGGCGCCTCGATTATGGATTTTATCTTCTGCAAATTAGGGGATAGAAACTTCCCAGATGGGAAAACGTAACTAAAAACAATGTTAATTTGATATCATAGATACTTCCCAGAAGATGAGGCCTAAGCAGAATGAGGTCCCCAGAGGGTGAATTTAGTGATGCTAGCCCGCTTTGCGGGATAGCGTCACTAAATTCACCCTCTGCGGACCTCATTCTGCAAATGACAGACACGCTATTTGCAGACTTGACAGCAAGCGCAACACAAAACGTGACATATGCCCCCCCGACACTCAATTTAGTGAGTGGGCTATACTAAATATGTGTATGGCTGGAAAATGTTGTTATTTTCTAAATCCAAGAAGTGGGTATCCTTTCCCCCTAGACACACCAAAGCACAAGCAAATCCGACGATCGAGACAAAAGTTACAAGCTGAAATTTTGATAAGGGCACGAAATTAAGAAATTAAGAAATTCCCAAGTCAAGCAAGGGCTAAAATGAAGGAACAAAACCCATAGTATGCGAGTAACACTCCCATATGGAGCCCCACACAGACCCAAGCAGACGACAGTCATCATGCATTCTTATCTCTGTCTGGGGTTCCATAAAGGGTTAATCATATTGTTGTATGTGAGTAGTCAAGTCTGAACAAAACCCATAGTATGTGAGTAACATATGGAGCCCCACACAGATCATTACATTCTTCTCTCTGTCTGGGGCTCTATAAAGGGTTACTCATATCTATAACCCCACAGACAGCACAACGACGTCGGCCTGACGTCGGCCCAACCGTCGGTATGTCCATCGGGGCGACGTCGGCCCGACGTCGTTGTGGAATATATATGGTCGGCAACAGGTCGGCACCCGACGTTACTAGATTTCGCCAGAACTGGAGGTCGGCATATTGTCGGCTGCCGACCGGAAACTGACCAGTGATAAATAAATCGCGGAATATTTATATATCACGTACCATATTGATGCCCGAAGTCGTATATTAATCTTTGCTACATAAATTCCACCCTTGAAAGTTTATTGCACGTTCCATGCTTTTATAGTAGTTTTTGAAGTGATTGTCGTTGTTTTCATACATTGGTCAGTAAAACGTCGGTTGCCAACCGAAAACGTCATTGTCGCTAATATGACATCGTTGTACGTCTCGTCTGCTGCGTCAATTTGAAAGCTTCGGTCCCATTATATTGCTGATTGGAGCCTAACATTATTATTTCTTCTCTGATGTGGAAAATGAATCACAATCGGTGTTAATGATTACGCAGAGGACTATACGTGCATGGATACATTTCCTGGGCGGAATAATATAGGTAAGTTTAATATTTTTCCAAAATTTATTGCCCACTCATGGCAATCATCCGAAGTTCCGGGCTCGATTGGTACCCATAAATAAAACAGCTTAATAATAGCCACATTTGTCTCTATTATATAGTTTCTCATTGTATCAAACAGATTGTTACATTTTAGACTTGTAGTATGTTAACACACCAACATTTATTGAATTTTAGTCTATTGTCAGCGCAGTCGGCAACCCGACGTCGGTCCGACATTGGCCCGATGTTGGCAATCGACGGTGTCGTATTTATTAATTTTTATCAAATCAGGTACATACTTACATATACTGGTGTGTAATGTCTAAAAGGTACTTGAATGTCAATCGAAGGTCCAAATTATGTTCTATTTTATTACATCGCGGCCCAGTTCTGGAGGGATCAACAAATTAGGTCTACAAATACAGGTATGCTTAACATTAACGTTATATTCGGCCTCTTTATGCCACAGCAAGATTACTTTTAGCGATATAATTCGGAATGTTTGGGTCCAGAACTTTCTTCGGCATTGATGAATAAAGAGTTTCTTCAACTTCCTTTTTACGATCTAGTCCTCACATGGTACATGTATAAATAAAGGGCATGCATGTAGATTGAACCTAGTTCTGACATTAGCAGGATTGTTCACGGCATATGCAGTAACTGTTGGTATGGCGTATGGATCAACATAATGTCACCTTCTTCCAAATCACGTCAACAAACGTTAGAAATTTTAATGAGCCATGTCCGTTTAAATTATTGTAATGTATTCTATTTATGTAACCGTTACATGTATATTCCTGGATTGGATATTAGGGCAACAGTCTCTTTTGTTTAAAAAAATGCATGTTAAAATTTAATATATGCATGATGAAATGTGAAGAGCGTTTAGCAAGCGCTATTTTGAATTGCACGAATAAACTATTGGTGAAAATAATGTTTACATTGACATGCCACGTCGGTACTCCCGCCCATCTGTCCCAGTAGATAACTCGGCCATGCATATATTAGTATTATATGTCATCAGATATCTTTAAACATTGAAAGGTATGCTGCCCAGCATTAGAGTCGATCGGGTACGTTCAAGTGTGCAAGTGTGTTTAGTATTCCCCTCTCTATCTTTACAGGACCACTGTTGGATATGGTAATAACTAATAACAGCATATGACACCCGTGGATGGAGTTGTTGGTGTGTGAATGGGACATGGATGTAAACGGTTGTCTCAAGGAAACATGCAATGTCGGTCGTCATAAAACTTGCTGCATGATGGTGATAAATTAATTTTATATTAGAAGCAGGATACATGTATCAGAGAATTAAAATGGATCGAGACACGGACTCAGTGTATATGAGTGTTGACGATTGCTTCAAATGCGCTTGCTTCAGTGAGTGAACAAATTCTCATTTCTTATCGAAATGGCTATGTATCGATCGAAATGGCACATTGAGATGTCCCTCAGTTCTGATCAACCTTGAAGATCGGTCCCGATTTTCGCATATGTCGGGGTTCAAATCATGACAACCTAATCTAGCCCAGATTGCGATGATCTATAGGAATCGTTCACGATACATCTGGGAGATTTCCGTATGCTGCATGGTGTTTGTCATTTTGTATGTTGCTCCCCGAATAGGAGTATCACATTACGTATACGTATGTGACATGAGGTGTGAATCCACAGTACCTACATGCATGTGAAAAAGCCAATCATGCATTATGTGAGTAAAGGGGGGATGCCCTATAGCAGAAGAGTCCACAATTAGAGGTACCATGTCTTACCCACCGGAAGCTGACATAAGCTAATGATAGGTAGAGCACTCTGCTGTATAGGCAGTTTCTGATATAGTCATAAAGAGTAGGAAAATAAAAGATAGCAGAAACCCAGAGAACACATACAAATTTCGTGTTATGATTTATATTTCATAATAATATTTAATTTAATCATTGTATGATCAAAGTTATGTGATAAAGAAATAATCAAAAAAGCGAGGCCCCCTGGTCATTTCTGTAAATTTAGTACCCGTGAGGTCTCCATGTCGTTACTGTACATTTATTAACCACGAGTTTCCCAGTCCGGATCCCCCGTATTTGTAAAATAATTGCGCTTAACATGTATATGCATATGAAAAAGCCAATCATGCAGACTGAACTCTCGGTCGAACAATATGCGTAGATATATATATGATGTGAACTGGAAAGTTAATTTCAGAGTATTGGAGCTTCGTGGTACAGAGTTTTGGACATCCGGGCAATCAAACCCAAGAAGATTAAGCCGGAAAAATCTTAGTACAGGAAACACTGGGATATAAAATTTCAAATTCAAAATTCCAGACATTTATAATGTCTAAAGCAAGTCTGACGAATTTCACAGAGAACTATACTTACAGGCTGATTTATTAGAGACAAGTTAAGCTCCATTTCGGACACCGTTGTATAAATATTTAACACTACAGAATCGTGTACTGATCGATCCACTATAAGTGTATACCGGTACATAATAAATACCGTTATACATGCTTTTGTGTTGATTTTTAACATTAAAAATTGTTGGCAGCTATTTGCGGTCTGGATCGTATACTATACGCAATCCTATAATATTCCACTTGAATTATATCCCAATCAATATTAATAGCTTTGTTTGATTTTTAATGTATAATTATATCAACACGATTACACATTGACAATTAACCATTTTTCTTCTGGCATTTATAACCGTTTCAAAATTTGTTTTGTGACTTCTTGGTTAACCGGAAATTCACAGAGAATTGCAATCGTTTTAGTCTTGTTAGTTTAGTTTGCTATTATAGTATATACTATATATATCATCATCATCATCCTCAGCATCATCGTCTTCAACATCATCATCGTCATCATCATCACCGGCATCATCACAACAATCATCATCAGCAGCATCATTATCTCCTCGCCACAATCTTCATCATGATCCTCACCATCACCATCATCATTCTCACCGCCACCACCACCACCACCACCACCAACAACAACAACACCATCATCATCATCATCACCATCATCATCACCATCAGCAGCATCATTATCATCCTCACCACAATCTTCATCATCATCCTCACCACCACCATCATCATCATCATCATCATCCTCACCACCATCCCCCTCCTCATCATCATCCTCATCATTATCATCGTCATCAAAATCATTAAATTATCATCAAGTATATATATAATTCTTTCAATTTCCACCACATGCATATTACAACAAGAATACACTATATTATACAGAAAAATATGTGTATATTCTCTTCCTCTGCAATGTACCATACTGTGATACGACTGTGGTCGGCTGCCAACCATATGCCGACGGCCACGCCGATCGTCGGCCCGACATCGGCAAATGATATCGACCCGATGGTGGTCGGCATGGCGTCGGCTGCCGACCATATGCCGACGTCGACTACCGACATCGGGCCGACGTCATAGCCGATGGCCACGCCGACCGTTGGCCTGACGTCGGGTGGCTATCTGGGACACTCCCATATGGAGCCCCACACAGACCCAAGCAGACGACAGTCATCAGTGCATTCTTATCTCTGTTTGGGACTCCATAAAGGATTACTCATACTGTAGTATGGGAGTAGTCTTTACCAGATGCAGGGCTATCATCATAACAAAGCACACAAGTCTGCCATTTGCAGAATGAGGTCCCCAGTGGGTGACGCTCTCCTTCATAGTGGGTTAGCATCACCAACTTCACCCTCTGGGGACATCATTCTGCATGGCCTCATCTGCTATGGGAGACAGAGACTCAGACTGAAGTTCCCAAATGGTAAACATTGTAATATACACCCATTGGGAACCTCAATTATGCAACATTTCGTCTGACAATTTGGGGATATAGAGAAACTAAATTTAAAAAAAATAGAATCTATGTGAAGAAGATTCAATAGAAATTTGATAATAAAGAAAATTTCCAGAGAAGATGAGGCCTAAACAGAATGAGGTCCTCAGAGGGTGAATTTAGTGATGCTGGCCTGCTATGCGGGATACCATCACTAAATTCAACCTCTATGAAACCTGTAGTAAGTCAGCATCCTTTCCCCTGAGCTGTGCTAGCATCATATATGATGACCCTGTGCCAATGCATTCTCTTATATATGCGAGTCGATCATAGGTCGCCTTGCATATATAAGAGAATGCATTGGCCTAACAATTGTTCATCATTTGTTACAATTTTTTATAATTTTAATAATTTTTTTCTTATATTCTTCAACAATTTTATAATTTCGCCCATACAGAGCCCCAGACAAATATGAGCAGACGACACTCAGTACACATGCTTCTATATATGTGTGGGGCTCCCTGCAGGGTTATTGACACTCTGGATGTTTTTTTTATTTTATTTTCTAAAAATTGTTAAAGAATGTAAGAAAATTGGCACAGGGTATCATATATGATAAATAACACATGAGTTACAAGATGAAACGACACAAAATTCACATATTTCCAAGTCAAACAAGAGCAGTAACACTGGTATAAATTGATGGACAAAACCCATAATTTGTGGGTATCCTTTCTTCCAACGTGTGCTATCAACCTGACACATGGACAACGGAATCAGATAAATTAGGCTTGAGTTACAAGTTGAAATGATCATACAGACACAAAATTCACAAATTTCCAAGACAAACAAGGGGCGTAACCCTGGTAAAAGTGAAGGAACGAAACTCGCAGTATGTGGTTATCCTTTCCCCTAACCTGTGCTATCACCATGACTATGATTATTTATTCATAACTCAATATAACATATATTTTTTACACAATTAATGTACAAAAACAATGACTTATTGGGGACGGCATAACCTGTAAAGGCTGTCCTCCTGCAGTCCCCAAAACCGGAGGATATATAGAGGATCTCCAATGAGTTATGTTTGGATATAAGATTTTATGAAACGAGTTTGATAACTTTGATTCACAACGAGTCGTAGACGAATTGTGATTAAAATTTATGAAACGAGTTTCATAAAATCTTATATCCCAACATAACGAGTTGAAGATATTGTATATCACATGAAAAAAACTAAAGCTTTATGCCTTTTTAACAAAATCAACTCTGTAGAGAACACGCAAACTGTATATAAGTCTTGTGTTGGCTCAGACGCTTCACCACTATACGTCAGTACTGCGCTACATGCGCAACGAAATATAGTCCCTTTCAGTTTCGTCTTTATTTGACGTCTATTGGGTTATTTATTTGTAACATTTGTCAATAATATAATTTTAATCAAAACAAATAATCAGTTTTCAATAGTAATTCACAGAATGGTAAGGAATCAAAATTACGTCACGCGCGCAGGTATACAATGAATGTGATTACCGCTTGGACTATTAGCCACTAGTGACAGATAAGAAAATATGTAATGGATTTTTCAATGATATTATAGGGGTTTCATGTGATATAAAGAAATCATAGAATTATTTTAATTATTTAAATAAAAAATAGAATGTTTACATTTGTTTCAAAAAGAAGAAACATTCAAGTAATAATATTCGTCCATCGATCAGCTAATAACATAGAATGTATAATATATCAGTGCAATGTTTTGAGGAGATGAGGTCAAAGGACAGTGTTTTGAGGAGGTGAGGTCAAAGGACAACGAAATCTGATAAATAACACACGAGTTACAAGCTGAAATATTCGTACCGACATAAAATTAACAAATTCCCAAGTCAAACAAGAACAAGGGGCGTAACCCTGGTAAAAGTGAAGGAACGAAATCCGCAGTATGTGGTTATCCTTTCTCCTAACCTGTGCTATCACCATGACTATGAAATCCGATAAATAACACCCGAGTTACAAGCTGAAATGTTCGTATGGACAAAATATTCACAAATTTCCAAGACAAACAAGAGCCGTAACTCTGGTAAAAATTAATAGACGAAACTCATAGTATGTGAATATCCTTTCGCCCTACCAGTGCTATCACCATGACAAAGGACCACAAAATCTGATAATTAATACCTGAGTTACAAGGTAATATGTTTGCCCGATCGGCACACAAGACTCGTCTATATGTCCCGAACCTCATAATTGTGGGCATAATAATCAATGGCATGTTCAAATATTTCAACCGGGGTAATAAGACCATATATCAACTCAAAACAAATTCATCTGCAGATAAATTATGCCACAAAGGGAAAATAAGACATGTCTGTCATTTGCAGGTTCCCAGAGGGTGAATTTAGAAATGCTATCCCGCACGGTGGTCTAGCATCACCAAATTCATACTCTGTGGACCTCATTCTGCTGAGGCCTCAACTGCTATGGGAGACCTACAATCAGATTGAAGTTCCCCAATTGAAGTTGGTGATGTTCTCTCATTACTCACCTCGATTATGCATTTTATCTTTTGCAAATTAACCCTTTACCCAACAAACCGGCCAAAAACGCCCAAATAAAGCTTCAACAGCCCCAAATATCTTCGGTCTGTCTCAATAACACCATACAAATATGGATATCATTGGAACCGGTTCGTTGACCACATTGTGATGGTTACAGTTATGCCCTGTGCCAATGCATTCTCTTATATATGCGAGTCGACCATAGGTCGCCTCGCATATATAAGAGAATGCATTGGCCTAAAAAAAATCTTTTTTAAAACTTTTTACCATTTTTTCTTACATTCTTTAACAATTTAATAATTTTTTCTTACATTTTTTAACAATTTTTATAATATTTTTCTACATTCTTTGACAATTTTATCATTTTGAATATGTGTTAAGTCAATGCATTCTCTTATATATGCGAGGCGACCTATGGTCGACTCGCATATATAAGAGAATGCATTGGCACAGGGCTGTTCTGTTGGGTAAAGGGTTAAGGGCTATAGAAACAGAAGTAACTAAAAACAATAATATTTTCAGATTATAGATACTTTTCAGAAGATGAGGCCTAAGCAGAATGAGGTCCCCAGAGGGTGAATTTGGCAATGCTAGCCCACTGTGTATTTCAAGACTTTGGGGTATGTTGAAATTTATATTGAAAATCTTACCCTCTGTGAGAACTGTCCACTTACACAATACTGTGCGAGCCTTTTAATAATCTTACCCTCTGTGAGATCTGTCCGCTTACACAATACTGTGCGAGCCTTTTAATAATCTTACCCTCTGTGAGACCTGTCCGCTTACACAATACTGTGCGAGCCTTTTAATAATCTTACCCTCTGTGAGACCTGTCCACTTCCACAATACTGTGCGAGCCTTTTGATAATCTTACCCTCTGTGAGACCTGTCCACTTCCACAATACTGTGCGAGCCTTTTAATAATCTTACCCTCGGTGAGATCTGTCCGCTTACACAATACTGTGCGAGCCTTTTGATAATCTTACCCTCGGTGAGATCTGTCCACTTACACAATACTGTGCGAGCCTTTTAATAATCTTACCCTCGGTGAGATCTGTCCGCTTACACAATACTGTGCGAGCCTTTTGATAATCTTACCCTCGGTGAGATCTGTCCACTTACACAATACTGTGCGAGCCTTTTGATAATCTTACCCTCTGTGAGACCTGTCCACTTACACAATACTGTGCGAGCCTTTTGATAATCTTACCCTCTGTGAGATCTGTCCACTTACACAATACTGTGCGAGCCTTTTAATAATCTTACCCTCTGTGAGACCTGTCCACTTCCACAATACTGTGCGAGCCTTTTAATAATCTTACCCTCTGTGAGATCTGTCCGCTTACACAATACTGTGCGAGCCTTTTAATAATCTTACCCTCTGTGAGATCTGTCCGCTTACACAATACTGTGCGAGCCTTTTGATAATCTTACCCTCTGTGAGATCTGTCCGCTTACACAATACTGTGCGAGCCTTTTGATAATCTTACCCTCTGTGAGACCTGTCCACTTCCACAATACTGTGCGAGCCTTTTGATAATCTTACCCTCTGTGAGACCTGTCCGCTTACACAATACTGTGCGAGCCTTTTGATAATCTTACCCTCTGTGAGATCTGTCCACTTCCACAATACTGTGCGAGCCTTTTAATAATCTTACCCTCTGTGAGACCTGTCCACTTACACAATACTGTGCGAGCCTTTTAATAATCTTACCCTCTGTGAGACCTGTCCACTTACACAATACTGTGCGAGCCTTTTAATAATCATACCCTCTGTGAGACCTGTCCACTTACACAATACTGTGCGAGCCTTTTGATAATCATACCCTCTGTGAGACCTGTCCGCTTACACAATACTGTGCGAGCCTTTTAATAATCATACCCTCTGTGAGATCTGTCCGCTTACACAATACTGTGCGAGCCTTTTGATAATCTTACCCTCTGTGAGATCTGTCCGCTTACACAATACTGTGCGAGCCTTTTAATAATCATACCCTCTGTGAGATCTGTCCACTTCCACAATACTGTGCGAGCCTTTTGATAATCTTACCCTCTGTGAGATCTGTCCGCTTACACAATACTGTGCGAGCCTTTTGATAATCTTACCCTCTGTGAGATCTGTCCGCTTACACAATACTGTGCGAGCCTTTTGATAATCATACCCTCTGTGAGATCTGTCCGCTTACACAATACTGTGCGAGCCTTTTGATAATCTTACCCTCTGTGAGATCTGTCCGCTTACACAATACTGTGCGAGCCTTTTAATAATCATACCCTCTGTGAGATCTGTCCGCTTCCACAATACTGTGCGAGCCTTTTAATAATCATACCCTCTGTGAGATCTGTCCACTTCCACAATACTGTGCGAGCCTTTTAATAATCTTACCCTCTGTGAGATCTGTCCGCTTACACAATACTGTGCGAGCCTTTTAATAATCATACCCTCTGTGAGATCTGTCCGCTTACACAATACTGTGCGAGCCTTTTGATAATCTTACCCTCTGTGAGATCTGTCCACTTCCACAATACTGTGCGAGCCTTTTAATAATCTTACCCTCTGTGAGATCTGTCCGCTTACACAATACTGTGCGAGCCTTTTAATAATCTTACCCTCTGTGAGATCTGTCCGCTTACACAATACTGTGCGAGCCTTTTAATAATCATACCCTCTGTGAGATCTGTCCGCTTACACAATACTGTGCGAGCCTTTTGATAATCTTACCCTCTGTGAGATCTGTCCGCTTACACAATACTGTGCGAGCCTTTTGATAATCTTACCCTCTGTGAGATCTGTCCGCTTACACAATACTGTGCGAGCCTTTTAATAATCATACCCTCTGTGAGATCTGTCCACTTCCACAATACTGTGCGAGCCTTTTGATAATCTTACCCTCTGTGAGATCTGTCCGCTTACACAATACTGTGCGAGCCTTTTAATAATCTTACCCTCTGTGAGACCTGTCCGCTTACACAATACTGTGCGAGCCTTTTAATAATCTTACCCTCTGTGAGATCTGTCCACTTACACAATACTGTGCGAGCCTTTTAATAATCTTACCCTCTGTGAGACCTGTCCACTTACACAATACTGTGCGAGCCTTTTAATAATCATACCCTCTGTGAGACCTGTCCACTTACACAATACTGTGCGAGCCTTTTAATAATCTTACCCTCTGTGAGATCTGTCCACTTCCACAATACTGTGCGAGCCTTTTAATAATCATACCCTCTGTGAGACCTGTACACCTCCACAATACTGTGCGAGCCTTTTAATAATCATACCCTCTGTGAGACCTGTCCACTTACACAATACTGTGCGAGCCTTTTGATAATCTTACCCTCTGTGAGATCTGTCCACTTACACAATACTGTGCGAGCCTTTTAATAATCATACCCTCTGTGAGACCTGTCCACTTACACAATACTGTGCGAGCCTTTTGATAATCATACCCTCTGTGAGACCTGTCCACTTACACAATACTGTGCGAGCCTTTTGATAATCTTACCCTCTGTGAGATCTGTCCGCTTACACAATACTGTGCGAGCCTTTTAATAATCATACCCTCTGTGAGACCTGTCCACTTACACAATACTGTGCGAGCCTTTTGATAATCTTACCCTCTGTGAGATCTGTCCACTTCCACAATACTGTGCGAGCCTTTTAATAATCATACCCTCTGTGAGATCTGTCCACTTACACAATACTGTGCGAGCCTTTTGATAATCTTACCCTCTGTGAGATCTGTCCACTTCCACAATACTGTGCGAGCCTTTTAATAATCTTACCCTCTGTGAGATCTGTCCGCTTACACAATACTGTGCGAGCCTTTTAATAATCTTACCCTCTGTGAGATCTGTCCGCTTACACAATACTGTGCGAGCCTTTTAATAATCTTACCCTCTGTGAGATCTGTCCACTTCCACAATACTGTGCGAGCCTTTTAATAATCATACCCTCTGTGAGACCTGTCCGCTTACACAATACTGTGCGAGCCTTTTAATAATCATACCCTCTGTGAGATCTGTCCGCTTACACAATACTGTGCGAGCCTTTTGATAATCATACCCTCTGTGAGATCTGTCCGCTTACACAATACTGTGCGAGCCTTTTAATAATCTTACCCTCTGTGAGATCTGTCCACTTCCACAATACTGTGCGAGCCTTTTAATAATCTTACCCTCTGTGAGACCTGTCCACTTCCACAATACTGTGCGAGCCTTTTAATAATCATACCCTCTGTGAGATCTGTCCACTTCCACAATACTGTGCGAGCCTTTTAATAATCATACCCTCTGTGAGATCTGTCCACTTCCACAATACTGTGCGAGCCTTTTAATAATCATACCCTCTGTGAGATCTGTCCGCTTACACAATACTGTGCGAGCCTTTTAATAATCTTACCCTCTGTGAGATCTGTCCACTTCCACAATACTGTGCGAGCCTTTTAATAATCTTACCCTCTGTGAGATCTGTCCACTTCCACAATACTGTGCGAGCCTTTTAATAATCTTACCCTCTGTGAGATCTGTCCGCTTACACAATACTGTGCGAGCCTTTTAATAATCATACCCTCTGTGAGAACTGTCCACTTACACAATACTGTGCGAGCCTTTTAATAATCTTACCCTCTGTGAGATCTGTCCGCTTACACAATACTGTGCGAGCCTTTTAATAATCTTACCCTCTGTGAGATCTGTCCACTTCCACAATACTGTGCGAGCCTTTTAATAATCATACCCTCTGTGAGACCTGTCCGCTTACACAATACTGTGCGAGCCTTTTAATAATCATACCCTCTGTGAGATCTGTCCGCTTACACAATACTGTGCGAGCCTTTTGATAATCTTACCCTCTGTGAGATCTGTCCACTTACACAATACTGTGCGAGCCTTTTAATAATCATACCCTCTGTGAGATCTGTCCGCTTACACAATACTGTGCGAGCCTTTTAATAATCTTACCCTCTGTGAGATCTGTCCGCTTACACAATACTGTGCGAGCCTTTTAATAATCTTACCCTCTGTGAGATCTGTCCACTTCCACAATACTGTGCGAGCCTTTTGATAATCTTACCCTCTGTGAGATCTGTCCACTTACACAATACTGTGCGAGCCTTTTGATAATCTTACCCTCTGTGAGATCTGTCCACTTACACAATACTGTGCGAGCCTTTTAATAATCATACCCTCTGTGAGACCTGTCCACTTACACAATACTGTGCGAGCCTTTTGATAATCATACCCTCTGTGAGACCTGTCCACTTACACAATACTGTGCGAGCCTTTTGATAATCTTACCCTCTGTGAGATCTGTCCGCTTACACAATACTGTGCGAGCCTTTTGATAATCTTACCCTCTGTGAGATCTGTCCGCTTACACAATACTGTGCGAGCCTTTTAATAATCTTACCCTCTGTGAGATATGTCCACTTACACAATACTGTGCGAGCCTTTTAATAATCTTACCCTCTGTGAGACCTGTCCACTTACACAATACTGTGCGAGCCTTTTAATAATCTTACCCTCTGTGAGACCTGTCCGCTTACACAATACTGTGCGAGCCTTTTAATAATCTTACCCTCTGTGAGACCTGTCCACTTCCACAATACTGTGCGAGCCTTTTAATAATCTTACCCTCTGTGAGACCTGTCCACTTCCACAATACTGTGCGAGCCTTTTGATAATCTTACCCTCTGTGAGATCTGTCCACTTACACAATACTGTGCGAGCCTTTTAATAATCATACCCTCTGTGAGACCTGTCCACTTACACAATACTGTGCGAGCCTTTTAATAATCTTACCCTCTGTGAGATCTGTCCACTTACACAATACTGTGCGAGCCTTTTGATAATCTTACCCTCTGTGAGATCTGTCCACTTCCACAATACTGTGCGAGCCTTTTAATAATCATACCCTCGGTGAGATCTGTCCACTTACACAATACTGTGCGAGCCTTTTAATAATCATACCCTCTGTGAGACCTGTCCACTTACACAATACTGTGCGAGCCTTTTAATAATCATACCCTCTGTGAGACCTGTCCACTTACACAATACTGTGCGAGCCTTTTAATAATCATACCCTCTGTGAGACCTGTCCACTTACACAATACTGTGCGAGCCTTTTAATAATCATACCCTCTGTGAGACCTGTCCGCTTACACAATACTGTGCGAGCCTTTTAATAATCATACCCTCTGTGAGACCTGTCCACTTACACAATACTGTGCGAGCCTTTTAATAATCATACCCTCTGTGAGACCTGTCCACTTACACAATACTGTGCGAGCCTTTTAATAATCATACCCTCTGTGAGACCTGTCCACTTACACAATACTGTGCGAGCCTTTTAATAATCTTACCCTCTGTGAGATCTGTCCACTTACACAATACTGTGCGAGCCTTTTAATAATCTTACCCTCTGTGAGACCTGTCCGCTTACACAATACTGTGCGAGCCTTTTGATAATCATACCCTCTGTGAGATCTGTCCGCTTACACAATACTGTGCGAGCCTTTTAATAATCTTACCCTCTGTGAGACCTGTCCACTTCCACAATACTGTGCGAGCCTTTTGATAATTCTTTGACTTTGATATACTGGTCTTTTTCCATTTCACTGAGAAACTTTGAGAGCTAGAATAATCAGAGAGGATAACAGTATAAGTTTAAAACTGTATGCTAATTTATTTCCCCCCCCTGACAGAGTTCCATGAGATTTAGATAACAGTAATGGCCTAAATAATTGATTTCTTAAACACAGCAAAATTATGGGTAATGTTTCAGGATTTAGTTGGAAATATGCTCTAGTTTGATCAGAACATGATTTGATATTCAACATTATGACAAGCTATACTGGCACTCGTTTAATGCATGAGTGGTGCGAGTATGAGTGACCTTGCTCAACAACGAACAATCCGACAATTGCACGTCGCTCAATGTAGATCACATGCAACAAGTACCACATGCAAAAGGCATGTAGGTGCTTATATTTATGTATTACACTCCTATGTGTGATTTCCATTGAAAACGCTGTTTACTAAAAATGGTAATGCCACCAGTGAATTATGTCATTTCTCGTGACGTCATTGACGTTATGTCGCTTACTGATCTAGACTGAGTTTTCAATGGTTGATCCACATCGAGATTTTTATGCATTAGGTCTGGGTGTTTTAATCATATTTGGCGAACCAAATTGATGCAGAAGTGTAATAAATAGAGTAATCAATTAGTTCCGAGAATTATGTTAAATAATTCACTTGAGACGAGAGACGTTTGTGTTAGAAACTCGTGCACTAACGCGCACTCATTTCTTACCGACGTCTCTTGCCTCTCGTGAATTATTAAACGTAATTCTCGAAACCAATTGATTACTCTCTATATAATATCAACCATTAAAGAAGGAACGACAAATACAGTTAGCCCTTTCTATACTACAACAGTCAAACTTTGTTAAGTCAAACGTCGGTAACAAGGAATACCCCACTTAAGTCGAAGCCATTGCCTGGTCCCGGCTGAGCTTGTGTGCAAAGCCAATAGAATAATCACGGTTAAGTCGAAGGTGGATAAGTCGAAATTCCTGCTTAAGACAAAATGAAATTTGGTCCCACCAGCCAGCTTCTAACACTAATTACTGTTGTTAAGTCGAAGTGCCGTCGGCGACGCATCGCCAAGTGATCATAACTAAGTGTGCTTCCATTCAATTGCATAAAAGCTGTGAATTTTCCTAGAGTCTTTCCAGTCCTGAATCTTAAATTTTGTAAATACTATTCATTGTAACCAATTCCGGGTCAAATGAAATGTACTTTTGTTATCTCTGCCGCGAATTTGTTTTTTTGTGGTCATATTCTGTGTTTTATTACATTATTCAAAAAATAATCAGAACAAATATCATCCCGTCTTGTTTTATGTGATCAGCATAGTCGCTGACTATTGATCTAGCGCGAGTATATAGCGTGCACAAGGTTGAAACAATTATTTTCGGGTCTAAACTAATTTGACTAGTTGGAAAATGGTCGAAATGGTTAAGTCGAACACATGGATAACTTGAAGTAATCCAATGGTCCCTTGCGATTCGACCTAACAAAGTTTAACTCCCAGTGAGTTAAAAAGTATACATCGGAATGGTCTATTATTGATTTACAGGGATGTTAAGGTTATAAAAGCAGACAACAGATAAATAAAAGTATACATCAGAATGGTCTATTATAGATTTACAGGGATGTTAAGGTTATAAAAGCAGACAACAGATAAATAAAAGTATACATCGGAATGGTCTATTATTGATTTACAGGGATGTTAAGGTTATAAAAGCAGATGACAGATAAATAAAAGTATACATCGGAATGGTCTATTATTGATTTACAGGGATGTTAAGGTTATAAAAGCAGATGACAGATAAATAAAAGTATACATTGGAATGGTCTATTATTGATTTACAGGGATGTTAAGGTTATAAAAGCAGACAACAGATAAATAAAAGTATACATCGGAATGGTCTATTATTGATTTACAGGGATGTTAAGGTTATAAAAGCAGATGACAGATAAATAAAAGTATACATTGGAATGGTCTATTATTGATTTACAGGGATGTTAAGGTTATAAAAGCAGACAACAGATAAATAAAAGTATACATCGGAATGGTCTATTATTGATTTACAGGGATGTTAAGGTTATAAAAGCATATGACAGATAAATAAAAGTATACATCGGAATGGTCTATTATTTATTTACAGGGATGTTAAGGTTATAAAAGCAGATGACAGAAAAAAATAAAAGTATACATTGGAATGGTCTATTATTGATTTACAGGGATGTTAAGGTTATAAAAGCAGATGACAGATAAATAAAAGTATACATTGGAATGGTCTATTATTGATTTACAGGGATGTTAAGGTTATAAAAGCAGACAACAGATAAATAAAAGTATACATCGGAATGGTCTATTATTGATTTACAGGGATGTTAAGGTTATAAAAGCATATGACAGATAAATAAAAGTATACATCGGAATGGTCTATTATTTATTTACAGGGATGTTAAGGTTATAAAAGCAGATGACAGAAAAAAATAAAAGTATACATTGGAATGGTCTATTATTGATTTACAGGGATGTTAAGGTTATAAAAGCAGATGACAGATAAATAAAAGTATACATTGGAATGGTCTATTATTGATTTAGAGAAATGTTCAGGTTATAACAGCAGACGGCACACTGGACGACAGATAAATAAAAGTGCAGAATGAGCCCTATTTATTGAGGGAAATGTTTAGATAATAAGTTCAAACTACGGTCATTTGTTAAACTTATTATCTGAACATTTCCTATGGGATAACTACTCATCAATGATGCTTTAGTATAAAAAGGATAAAAGTTATTATCTGAACATTTCCTATTGGATAACTACTCATCAATGATGCTTTAGTATAGAAAGGGTTGAACTTATTATCTGAACATTTCCTATGGGATAACTACTCATCAATGATGCTTTAGTATAAAAAGGATTAAATTATTATCTGAACATTTCCTATCGGATAACTACTCATCAATGATGCTTTAGTATAAAAAGGATTAAAATTATTATCTGAACATTTCCTATCGGATAACTACTCATCAATGATGCTTTAGTATAAAAAGGGTTGAACTTATTATCTGAACATTTCATATGAGATAACTACTCATCAATGATGCTTTAGTATAGAAAGTGTTAAATTCATATACCAGATTATCCATGACTAAGACATGAGTGCAGACCAAAAGATTGAGTGATGGACAGAAAGACAAAATCAATATAGTATATATCCATAATAGAGTGACATCCCTTTTCTTTGAATGTTGGGGTACAAAAAGTAAAATAAAAGGCCATCCGGCCACAGTGTCCCCCGAAAAAGTGGCTTCATTGGGGGCATCAGCTTTTCTGAAAAAAATAACAAGGACCCTATATCCGATACTAAATTTCAGAACAAAATGGGTGGATCGTACCCATATTCGAACTTGATCTGTATTTCGAGCTGATAAACTCATATACCAAATTTGATTCAGATATGATCACACAAACTAAAGTTATCATCCGAAAACCAGAAGTTGACAGGATTCTAAGTTGAAAAAGGGCCATAACTCTCGCAAAAATGGGCGAAGCAAACCCATATTCGAACTTGACCTGTATTTTGGTCTGATAAACTCACCTATGAAATTCGCTTTTGATCTAATAACCGAAACTAAAGTTATCATCCGGAAACCATTTCCGTACGCACGGACGGACGGCTTGACGCACGGACGGACGGACAGACACCGGCTATTTTAATAGTCCACCGAAATTTTTTTTTCTTTCGGGGGACAATAAAATCGAAGTGCAGATACTAGTTAGACGTGTCATGATTAGTGATGAAAGTCACCTTTTTGAATCTTGTTTTCTTTATATCTAACATCTTTCCTTGACTAAAAATAAAAATTGAGAATCAATGTTAATTTGAGGATATACATGTGTATTTTATAGAGGACAATCTAAAGTTTAGGTTGATATTATTTAATTTAGTTAACCAAACGTGTGATTTATCATTTATGTATGCCTACAGTAATGCTCTAAATAATCGACTCCTTAACCACAGCAGAATTATGGGTAACTTTTCAGGATTTAGTCGGAAATATGGCTTGTTGCCATTCATCGGAAAGCTCTCAGTGAATCGACTCCTAATCGACTCCTTAACCACAACAGTTGGAAATCACTGCCCGGAAATTATTCTAACAATTAATACTGATTTTATTTTGATATTATTTTATTCAATTAATGGGACACTTATTTGTTCTATATATAGAACTTTTAGACAGAGGCCTCCATCATGGTGCTCCGAATGGATACGAGCCGCAAAATGTCTCCGATTGAGTGTATATATCGTAATATTAAGTGTGAACCAAGTAGATAAGACCAAGAGTGAAGTATATGCTTATTTTCAATTATTAACCCTTTGAGTGCCGGGGGCCGATCTCATCGGCCCTAAACCTACAAAATAAGTCTGTTAAAGAATATAAGAATAAATTATTAAAATTGTAAAAAAAAAAAATGTTAGGCCAATGCATTCTCTTATATATGCGAGGCGACCTATGGTCGACTCGCATATATAAGAGAATGCATTGGCACAGGGTATATGGGTTGATACAAAAATCGACCTGGCACTCAAAGGGTTAAAATAACTGAAAAAAACACAAATAAATAAAGAAGGGACCATTATTGATCAACACAGAGTTATTTTATAAAAAATCCAAATAAAATCAATATTAATTGATAGATGCATTTCCGGATAGGGTTGAAACGATTAATCGACTAGTCGTAGACGACGCTGAAATGTCAGAACGTCGACTCTGAATTTTGCCGTCGACTAGTCGGAATATAGTGTATTAGTTTCATGTATAACGTTTTCAAGATCAATTCCGGCATAAACGGTGTTAACTGTGCGTAAGTTATGGTACGTATAACATTTGGTGGCGCCCGGAATTGACAGTGTTACTAGTATAGACACACACGGACCGGTGACCCCGACTATTAATTGAACGAATGAAATTGACAACACAATGTCTCACTCATCGTTTGAGGTCAAAGACATGATGGCAATGATTGACGCAGCTTTGTCGTTAGTCCGAGACCACTTTTATATACACTGTGTATATTTCAATTGATCTTGCACCGTCAGGTTATTATGCGACGCTGGGTGAAGGTCGCTTAAGGTGACGTCATTGGTGCTACCGTATATAAATGATACTGACATTAAGAACTGGCTATCATATTCTACAACGTAGCCTATACTATAGGGCGTATTTAGTCGGAACATTAACATTTTATAGTGACACCACTCGGCACCGGTTTATTGGTGATCACGTGACTAAACGAAATAATCTCGAACGCTGATATTAAATTTAAAACCTGTATAAATGATCGTGTTTCTAATAATTATCCACCACATGTCTAATTATATAATTACACTCAGTGTGTTGGATAAATATCAAGATATTTACAGTATTATTTCCCAAATAAATTGGTGTGTATGCAGGGAAATGCGCAACGCAATAGACCGTCATTGCATCAGTCATCAGTGTACGCCATGTACGATGAATTTTCCGTACAATGTTATGTTTGAAAGTTTTGATATCGGGTACCGACTAGTCGACGCAACGCGACTTTTGGGCCTCGACTAGACGACTCTGAAATTCACTAATCATTTCAACACTATTTCCGGACATTATTATAATTTCATCAACTTTTTACGTCAATATATAAATCATAACCCCACTCCCAGAAGACCTACTCTCAAGATGCTATCCTACTATCAATTATTGCGTCATTCTGAATCCTTGCACGTTATTTTAACAGAAATGACTGGTGATGTTGTATCTTTAAGAAGGTATTAGGTCTAATCGTGTGTTTCATTGTGGTCTGGGTCGTAACAGACTGACATAGAAAATATAATAAACACAAAGGTCAACTTTTCAGAATAGTGTATAGGTTTTTTCATATTCGAGGAATATTTTCACTCAGCTAGTGTCTTGTAAAAATAATCCTCCGTATCACACTCAAGGAGAAAGAACTATACAGAATACTTAACTACAATATTGCCCTAAATAATCGACTCCTTACCCACAGCAGATTTATGGGTAATTTTTCTGGATTTAGTCGGAAATATGGCTTGTTGCCATTCATCGGAAAGTTCTCACTGAGAGCTTTCCGATGAATGGCAACAAGCCATATTTCCAGCAGAATTATGGGTAACTTTTCAGGATTTAGTTGGAAATATGGCTTGTTGCCATTCATAGGAAAGCTCTCAGCGAGAGCTTTCCGATGAATGGCAACAAGCCATATTTCCGACTAAATCCTGAAAAATTACCCATAATTCTGCTGTGGTTAAGGAGTCAATTATTTAGGGCATTACTGTATGTATTTCACATATTTAACCCTTTCATGACAGGAGCTGCGCTGGAGAAGCATTAAAGATGAGATAAGATATAGATATAGATAAGAGAATGTACTGGCTTACATGGTCAAGGTAAATATTGTTAGGCCAATGTATTCTCTTATACATGTATATGGGAGACTCGCAAATATAAGAGAATGCATTGGCACAGGGTTTTCACAAAAATTCAGGAAGCTCCAGTCATGGAAGGATTAAGGACCTCTTTTGTCCAATAACTTTTCACTTTATTTTCACTTTAGAGCATACCTGTATGGGACCATGTGTTTAGAGCATACCTGTATGGGACCATGTGTTTAGAGCATACCTGTATGGGACCATGTGTTTCTTGAAGAATGTACTTGTTAGTATTGGAAGGTCGTTCTTCTTTATTCTTGCTTTTATCGCACATTTAAAACAAAACATCAGAAGATCTTCTAGTTCCTCTGAAAGCAATGGAAGATATATTAGTACAGCATGGAAGTTAACTAAAATGATTAGTTATCCACTTTTGAAACAAAACTGACACATGCAGTTTACATTCACACTAATGTAAAAACTCTTCACCACGGAAACTAACTTGCTTTCTTGTCAACTGACTTGCGATATAATCTGAAAAGTAAAGGTCTCTCAAAACAGCGCATGATTTGCGAAGAAAAGTTGAATTCTTCATCTTGAGAGAATTCTATGTATTTCTAAGAAATTAAATTACATTTGTTTTATGGTTTATGCCATTATGGCAAAGGGGATGTCAGACCTAGTAATCTCAGACTGGGTGGATAGCACCACACCGACCCACCGGACTAGCAGGAAAATACTAGTATGAAGGATCAGCTGGTAACCGAGAGTTACCCCTCGGCTATCTATAAGTCAACAAAGGATATAGGATAGTAAAACGGCCGATCATTCTGTCGTCATATATGTAATTTTTCCACGTGATATGTGTATAAAATAGGTGTATGCATATACACATCTTACAATCTATACATATTCAATTCTTGAATTGTCTGCAGTATATGATTATGTGATATTTATGTGGTGGTAGACCAGTGTATAACCACTTAACCACGATTCAAAATAATGAATTTAGATGTGCCACATAGGGTAATACATCTTCCTGTGTCAAAGATGTATGCAAGTTACAGTGTACTTACCAACATCATTATATTATTACCTTATGAGTTTGGAACATAATACAAATGGTTAGATTCTATACTTAGTATACATGTAAGTGGGAATTATATTTCAAAATAATTAGTATGCGGGGTGGAGATGACTATATGTATATCATATATCAATCATTATTAGTAGTTCTTCATCTTGAGAGAATTCTATGTATTTCAAAGAAATTAAATTACATTTGTCAGTTATTATTATTTATTACACTCCTATGCATGATTTCCATTGAAAACGCTGTTAATTAAAAATGGTCATTTCTCGTGACGTCATCAACGTTATGTCGCTTACTGATCTAGACTGAATTTTCGATGGTTGATCTTTCTCCACATTGGGACTTTCATGCATTAATTCTGTGTTTTAATCATATTTGGCGAACCAAATTGATGCAGAAGTGTAATAAATAGAGTAATCAATTAGTTCCGAGAATTAAGTTCAATAATTCACTCGAGGCGAGAGACGTTTGGGTAATAAACATGTGAGCTAACGTGCACTCGTTTCTTACCGACGTCTCTCGCCTCTCGTGAATTATTGAACTTAATTCTCGGAACTAATTGATTACTCTCTATGTAATACTCACAACCAAGCCTTGAAATAGTGTGTCTGTCATTTCACCCATACAGGGCCCCTGACAAACATGAGCAGACGACACTCAGTACACATGCTTCTATATATGTGTGGGGCTCCCTGCAGGGTTATTGACACTCTGGATGTTTTTTTATTTTATATCCTAAAAATTGTTAAAGAATGTAAGAAAATTTTATAAAAAAAAATGATAAAAAATTGTTAGGCCAATGCATTCTCTTATATATGCGATGCGACCTATGGTCGACTCGCATATATAAGAGAATGCATTGGCACAGGGTCTTACTCAATTAATAGTGTGTCTGTCATTTGTAGAATGAGGTCCCCAGAGGGTGAATTTAGTGATGCTATCCCGCTTGGCTGGCTAGCATCACAAAATTCACACTCTGGGAAAATCATTCTGCTGAGGCCTCAACTGCTATGGGAGACCTAGGATCAGATTGAAGTTCCCCATTTGAAGTTGGTGATGTTCACCCATTAGTCACCTCGATTGTGCATTTTATCTTCTGCAAATTAGGGGATATAGAACTGAACAGAAGGAACAAATGAGAGGCCGATCACGATCGGCAGATGTTTAACCCATCCCTTGGCGATAATAAATTGTTATGATCAGAATCATAATCGTTTAATGTTGAATTATAGAGTATACTGTTATGATCTAAAGTAGTATATGACAAATGTACATAATAACCAGTAATAACACAAATTATTGGAATGTATGAGTCAATATAGAAGGGTTAATATAACATCTAAACTCTAGAGCCTGTCACCACTATCATAGTGTAAGCAGTTCTATTCATGTTGTTGCAAATTGCCATGTGAGATATCAAAATAATATAATTATTTATTTAATGGAAAAGGTTAAAAGACATGGAATGGGTAAAAGGGGTTAAATCACCTATCTCTGCCCTGTTTGATCCAATGTAGTCCCATCATCCAAGGACTTAGAGAGCTCCATTGGTCTAGTTAAATACATTCACATGGCTAAGTTGTGGTTAAAAAGATAGCTAAATCAATTTATCCAATAATTCACTTATCTGTGTCTTATACAGAGCTAACATATGAGGGCTATAAATAACTCTCAAAGCAATAAACTATATTGTCTTTTATCTTGCTCACAGAGAAGCAGGTATTCATTAATTGTAAGTTACTTGGGTTATAATCTGGATAATTCTTAGTTTAAAAAGGGCCATATCTCTGGTATAACAAATTGGATCTAACCCATATTCAAACTCATTCTGTATTTTGAGTTGAGAAACTCACATACCAAATTTGGTTCCTATCAGATGAAAAATGGTTGATTTATCGAAGTACATGTATGTGTGAATCATATGTCAAAGGACCATAACTCCATTAAAAATCCGATCAAACCCATATTCGAACTAAATCTGTATGTTGGTCTGAGAAACTCATACACCAAATTTGGTTCCAATCAGATAAAAAATGTTAGAGTTATGGCAGAATTAATGAATTCTAATTCGAAAAAGGGCCATAACTCCATAAAAAAAACTCGATCTGTATTTTGGGCCGAGAAACTCACATACCAAATTTGGTTCCGATCAGATAAAAAATGTTTGAGTTATGGCAGAATGTGTGAATTCTAAGTTAAAAAAGGGCCACAACTCTGTAAAAAAAAGTCGGATCAAACCCATATTCGAACTCGATCTGTATTTTGGGCTGAAAACCCCATATACAAATTTTGGTTTTGATCAGGTAAAAATTGTTTGAGTTATCGCATTACACGTAAAGTGTCTACGGACGGACAGACGGACGGACGGCTCGACGGACAGACGGACGAACGACGAGTGGTCAATCCGGACGTTGACACTATGTGTACCATACTATGGTATGGGTACACATAATAACAAAAACAAAGTTAATTTGAGAATATTCTGAAAGGTGTGGCCTAAACAGAATGAGGTTCCCAGAGGGTGAATTTGATGACACTAGCCCACTGTGTGTGGTAGCATCACTAAATTCACCCTCTGGTGACCTCATTCTGTGAATTTGATGAGGTTCCCAGAAGGTGAATTTGATGATACTAGCCCACTGTGTGTGGTAGCATCACTAAATTCACCCTCTGGTGACCTCATTCTGTGAATTTGATGAGGTTCCCAGAAGGTGAATTTGATGATACTAGCCCACTGTGTGTGGTAGCATCACTAAATTCACCCTCTGGTGACCTCATTCTGTGAATTTGATGAGGTTCACAGAGGGTGAATTTGATGATGCTAACCAACTGCGTGTGGTAGCATCACTAAATTCACCCTCTGGTGACCTCATTCTGTGAATTTGATGAGGTTTCCAGAGGGTGAATTTGATGATGCTAGCATCACTAAATTAACCCTCTTGGGACCTCATTCTGCAGATGACACAATATTTCAAGGCTTGGATTCTAGAATCGATTCTATATCGATATCAGCCTCCTGATTTGATGTCGGATTTCAAATATGCGGAAAAGTTCCGATTCGCAGGGCCCTAATACAGCTATGATAGCAACCACGATTACTGAGTACCTGGTGACAGACTGGATGCTGCTTCACCATCAATACCCTCATTCTGCCCAGTGTCAATGCCGTCTGTTGAATCTGTTGGAGAAATAGCTCGATCAACAACTTCTTGACTATAAGAAGCTTTATGAGCGTGAATGTCATTAGAGATATCCTTGTCCTCCAAAGTCACATGACTAGTAGCCGCAGTAATCACCCCAGCGCCTTCATCAGGTTTAGTTGCCGGCACACGAGTCTCATATTCAGTATTATCACATGTTTTATCAGCATCGTTAGCTGTTTCTGTTTCGTTGTCACTTACTGAGTTATCAGGAATAACTGGAGGATTTGACTTATCTCCTAATTTCCTAAACAAAGAGAATTTTAGTTACATAAAATACGATCAAATATTAAATCTGCTTTATCCGAATGATCGGGCTTGATAATAAGGTGTCTGTCATTTCACATAGCGGGCTAACGTCATTAAATTCACATAGCGGGCTAACGTCATTAAATTCACATAGCGGGCTAACGTCATTAAATTCACATAGCGGGCTAACGTCATTAAATTCACATAGCGCGGGCTAATGTCATTAAATTCACATAGCGGGCTAACGTCATTAAATTCACATAGCGGGCTAACGTCATTAAATTCACATAGCGGGCTAACGTCATTAAATTCACATAGCGGGCTAACGTCATTAAATTCACATAGCGGGCTAACGTCATTAAATTCACACAGCGGGCTAACGTCATTAAATTCACACAGCGGGCTAATGTCATTAAATTCACATAGCGGGCTAACGTCATTAAATTCACATAGCGGGCTAACGTCATTAAATTCACATAGCGGGCTAACGTCATTAAATTCACATAGCGGGCTAACGTCATTAAATTCACATAGCGGGCAAACGTCATTAAATTCACATAGCGGGCTAACGTCATTAAATTCACATAGCGGGCTAACGTCATTAAATTCACATAGCGGGCTAACGTCATTAAATTCACATAGCGGGCTAACATCATTAAATTCACATAGCGGGCTAACATCATTAAATTCACATAGCGGGCTAACGTCATTAAATTCACATAGCGGGCTAACGTCATTAAATTCACCCTTCTAGTTACATAAAATACTACTAAAAGTAAAACTGGCGATCAAATATTAAATGTGCTTTATCCGAATGATCAGGTCTGATAATTACAGTAATGCCCTAATTAATCGACTCTCTAACCACAGCAGAATTATGGGTAACTTTTCACGATTTAGTCGGAAATATGGCTTGTTGCCATTCATCGGAAAGCTCTCGCGGAGAGCTTTCCAATGAATGGCAACAAGCCATATTTCCGACTAAATCGTGAAAAGTTACCCATAATTCTGCTGTGGTTAGAGAGTCGATTAATTAGGGCATTACTGTAGGTGCCTGTTATTTGCATAGCTAGCATCATTAAATTCACCCTCTGGGGACCTCATTCTGCTTAGGCCTCATCTTCTCTGGAAAGGTTTTTGAATTACTATAGAAACTTCTTCACATAATTCGATTTCTTTTTTAGTTTAGTTTCTCTATATCCCCATATTTTGGATGACACATTACATAATTGATGTGCCCAATGGGTGTAGACCACAATATTCACCATTTGGGAACTGAGTCTATGTCTCCCATAGCAGATGAGGTCATGCAGAATGAGGTCCCCAGAGGGTGAATTTGTTGATGCTACCCCAATGAATGGCAACACTGAGAGCTTTCCGATGAATGGCAAAAAGCCATATTTCCGACTAAATCCTGAAAAGTTACCCATAATTCTGCTGTGGTTAAGGGGTCGATTACTTAGGGCATTACTGTATAGGATTCAAAGAAGAAAACAGTAAAATGCCTGATGTGAGTGAATATGTGAGTAACATACCATAGCTCATCACCTAAGATGTGGATTACGCCATATCCTTTCCCTTTCATTCCCGACGAGTACATGTCATCCCCTGACATCAACGCAGTAGTAACAGCGACTGGTGCCCTGCAAATTAATGACATTTTAAAAATGGTGGCCATCTTGAATCTGTCTTTCATGCTGACTGGTTGGTCAGAATACATTGTTCAATTGTTTACACTAATCATTCATGCCAAATGTTATGCTGGTATCACAAAGTGAGTGATTTTCCCCATGTTCACTCTTTTGAAACATTTTAAGTACAATTAGAATTTTTTTATAAATGTTGAACAAAATTGTCTTAGTTTGACATATTTATAACTGCTGATTTCTAATTTTGTGATTTACTAAACTCATGTGACAAATATAGAATAAAAATGTGTTTGATATATCGTATATGTAGAGCACAAGCTGAAAACGGTGGCCATTTTGAAAAAATGGTGGCCATTTTGAATATGCCAACCATTCAGATTGGTTTGTCGGAAAAAAATATTCAGTACTTCACTGATCATTCGTGCCAAATTTCATGCTTGTATCACAAAGTGAAAGATTCTGTCACTATTTGACACTTAGATTATGTGCAAAATATCAGTTGGAAGAAGTGTAAAAATATCAGAGATACATTGTATGTCAAATACACCCATTAGTTTCTTGTTAATAATAATAATAGCAATGTTTTAATTTGATTTAATTTGATTTCAGATCTAAAAGATAGCAGACTTCAGGCAGAGAAATGCCTTCTGGATTGTGTGACATAACTCCTTATACAATTACCCATGCCCCACAACTTTATTCAAGGACATATAACACTCCGTGTATATTATATGACTGTCCCAATAGGTAGAACCCCAAACTCAAATATCCGTGTTCGGTTCCTTAAGGAAACCTCACACATCTTACTCCCAGCGAAGATGGCTCCCAAATATGGTCATGGGAAATGACCATAACGGCAGAACCAATCCTGATGTGTATTGCCAAATACCTCATCTAATATTCATCCCAAAATTTTATTTCCATGAGTGGATCTCATGCCTGCTTTACCTGTATGCCTTGTGTTGGACTTATGGAACATACTCTTGGGTTCCAAATAAACATGCATGCACATTTGTTATTTTCTTGGGAAATTTCCCCCTGCACAGTGCTTATTTGGGTCTGCAAGTTTATTAATTTTGAGGCTATGAAAATAAATGAGTCTGTATTTCAGACATATCAGGGAAACAAATTAACTCACACAAGGTTCATACACCTAGCTCAGAGTAAAATTCCATCACTTTTCCATACTTTTCCAAGACTTTCGGACAAATTTCCAAGACTTTTCAGTGAAAAAATTCCATAACTTTTCCATACTTCGTACCTAGCTAAACAATGAGGAAGACCAATATATAAATTTCCAGGTTGTTTAAACAAAGAACACATATACGTTAGTTCAAATAAGCCCTTTATCTGCAAAATGCGTTTAACTAATTAAGCTGATATGAACAATAAATCATAAATTGTTTGCATATGCAACAATTATCAGCCTTGACACCCAGTGTCTATAATTTATAAAATCATTGTGAAAAAAATAACGATTTTCCAGTTATGGATCACGATTTATTTCGAACAAGGCAATTAGTGATGTTCCGATAATGAAAAAGCTTATCGGACCGATTTCCGATAACTGGAGGCACAATCGGCCGATTTCCGATTCCGATGTTTATATATATTGTGCGTTTGTTCCTATAATGGACTTATATACACCCAATGCACTCCATATCCCGCATAGTTTCAAAGCCAAATACATCAAAGAAATATATACACACTGTCGTGACAGTATTTCTGCCGACGTCGGTTGTGTGCTTCCTTTGATGTATACCGGTAGTTGTTTTGACAAAGAGATCAAAGGTGCCGACTCAGAGTAACGTTATGACCATGTGTGGAACACTTGCATGCGGAGTAAAAGTCTTGATTGAATACTTGTAAGTTGCAACAATGTATGGAATGGCGATGATTATTAACTAAATTTTGATTGATGGATAATAATTGCTGTCATATTTGTCTGAGATTTCCCAAGTTTCCATTGGTCACACCTTTTATCTTTTAACAACTCGGAAGCTTTTATAGTTCCGCCTGCTCAATTTTTGTTTCGCAAGTTCAACGTGGAGCTAAGTGTATTTCATAGCATACGTTGTACAGACGAAAAAGCTAATTATGCCCCTACTAACGTTGATCGTTATTGAAGACAGTTCTGATAACAACTGTATTAATTCATTCAGTGTGTGCTTCAAGTTATTGACATAGCATGTGACGTCACATGACACGTGCTCTAGTGGAAGCCTCACTGTAATCAGGTCAGCTTTTTAATTAAAGCTTTCTTTGAATCTATTTCGTGTCAACGCGATTGAACCAATAACTTCATATTACACGGGATGTCGGGCATGTGTATTGCCATTCTTATAATATATCATCATATCAGACTGCTTTGATGATGCCAATGGCTTCTTTTTAGGCTGTTACAACTGCGTTTTACATTCAATACTACAGTTGTATTGCATATGTTTATTAAAGCGTGCACATTGCGCTTAGATACTAGAACGTTTTTATTTATTTTGACAATCGGTAAAAGCCGATGTTCAACTGCGAGGTACGATTAATTTCCGATGGGCTATTATCGGCCGATGGCCGATTCCGATTTCTGATATGTTGGTTTGTGCAGCTCCACATGGTAAGTTTACATACTTGTTTCCGGCGAGATTAATACTACACGCTGTGCCTTTATTAATATGTCGATACGTAGAGGGAGTGACATCACCACTGGTAACAACGCCAGGAAGCATCAAATCTGGAACATGAAATTAGGTTATCAGGTTAAAATTTTCATTTTTGTATTTGTTTATACTATTTCTTATACGGGAGGTGACTAATATATGCGCCCTGTATTACATCCAGGTAAACAAGTGATAAATGCGAAATTACGATGACTTCTTTACATCCATTTTGAAGACAGTTATAAACTGTCGATGTTCCGTGTTTACACTGTTTTATTGCATATACAATGAAAGTGTCAATGACACTGTAGCTCAACTTAGGTAGGGGAATAATTTAATGGTTGACAGTAAATGGAGGAATAGGAAAGGTTCTAATTGAAATGTCTAAGTAAGACTAGATGTACATGTCAATATCAACTTTTATGACATGTTTCATAATGATCGGATCAGGGATGTGGTGATTATGGTGTGCCAAAGGATTTATTGATGCAAAGAGTAAATTCTAAAATGGCCACCGGCAGCAATGTTTTTTTTCCGAATTACCCCAAAACGACCTGTTCCCATCTACAGCCTTTACAAATCTCATAATGATCTGATCAAAGGTACGACCTGTAGCCTGTGCCAATGGATTTAGTCATGCAAAGAGTAAAATCCAAGATGGCTGCTGGTGGCCATGTTATTCGGCTGAACGACCCCAAAATGACCGTTCCCATCTACATGTCATTGTTAACATCCATGACAAATTTCATGAAGTTCTGACCAAAGCTATAACCTGTAGCCCGCGCCAAAGAATTTAGTCATGCAAAGCGTAAAATCCAAGATGGCTGCTGGCGGCCATGATTTTTGGCTGAACGACCCCAAAATCACTCGTTCCCATCAACATGTCAATATTAACATCCATGACAAATTTCATAATGATCAGACGAACAGCACGACCTGTAGCCCGCGCCAATGGATTGAATTTTTATATCCAAGATGGCTGCCAGCGGCCATGTTTTTGGCCAGATGACCCCAAAATGACTCGTTCCCATCTACATGTCAATGTCAACATTCATGACAAATTTCATAAAGATCAGATCAAAGGTATGACCTGTATCCCGTGCCAAAGGATTTAGTCATGCAAAGAATAAAATCCAAGATGGCTGCTGGCGGACATGTTTTTGAGACGAATGAGCCCAAAATCACTCTTTCCCATCTACATTTCATTGTTAAAATCCATGACAAATTTCATGAAGTTCTGACCAAAACTACGACCTGTAGCCCGCGCCAAAGGATTTAGTCATGCAAAGAGTAAAATCCAAGATGGCTGCTGACAGCCATGTTTTTTGGCCGAACAACCCCAAAATGACTCGTTCCCATGTACATGTCGATATTAACATCCATGACAAATTTAATGACGATCAGACAAATAGTACGACCTGTAGCCCGCGCCAATGGATTAAATTTTGAAATCCAAGATGGCCACCAGCGGCCATATTTTGGGCCGAATCACCCCAAAATGACTCGTTCCCATCTACATGTCAATGTCAACATCCATGACAAATTTCATGAAGTTCTGACCAAAGCTACAACCTGTAGCCCGCGCCAAAAAATTTAGTCATGCAAAGAGTAAAATCCAAGATGGCTGCTGGCGGCCATGTTTTTTGGCTGAACGACCCCAAAATCACTCGTTCCCATCTACATGTCAATATTAAAATCCATGACAAATTTCATGATGATCAGACGAACAGCACGACCTGTAGCCCGCGCCAATGGATTGAATTTTGAAATCCAAGATGGCCGCCAGTGGCCATGTTTTTTGGCCAGATGACCCCAAAATCACTCGTTCCCATCTACATGTCAATGTCAACATTCATGACAAATTTCATGAAGTTCTGACCAAAGCTACAACCTGTAGCCCGCGCCAAAGAATTTAGTCATGCAAAGAGTAAAATCCAAGATGGCTGCTGGCGGCCATGTTTTTTGGCTGAACGACCCCAAAATCACTCGTTCCCATCTAGATGTCAATATTAACATCCATGACAAATTTCATGAAGTTCTGACCAAAACTACGACCTGTAGCCCACGCCAAAGGATTTAGTCATGCAAAGAGTAAAATCCAAGATGGCTGCTGCCGGCCATGTTTTTTGGCCGAACGACCCCAAAATGACTCGTTCCCATCTACATGTCGATGTTAACATCCATGACAAATTTCATGATGATCAGACGAACAGTACGACCTGTAGCCCGCGCCAATGGATTGAATTTTGAAATCCAAGATGGCCACCAGCGGCCATGTTTTTTGGCCAAATGACCCCAAAATGACTCGTTCCCATCTAGATGTCAATGTCAACATTCATGACAAATTTCATAAAGATCAGACCAAAGGTACGACCTGTAGCCCGTGCCAAAGGAAATTGTTGACGGACACACGGACGCACACACACACGGACGACGGACGCCAAACCAAGGCAATAGCTCAAACTTACAAAGTAAGTTGAGCTAACAAGGAATAATCATGCCCTCATAGTCTCATTCGTCCTGATGTAGTTTTTAACAGGCCCTTACTATTAAATACTGCCAAGTGCCCATATTGCCAATGTTTCTGGCAAAGTTAGAGCAAACTGCATACGAGTACGATGTGACAGTAACTGTGCAAAATTGCACGAAGTAAAGCTTATCTCGATCGCGACTCCCAAGCCGCCGCTACGTATTTCGGCAGGTCACGTGCTTCACATTAATCGGTGAAATTGCGGCGAAAGGTGTGCACTTACAATGAATTTAACGAGGTCATAGGTAGACAGTGGGAGGTATTTGAGCTTTTGTGGGGGACCCTGGGTGACGGGGATGCAGTCACAATTACTGCCGTGTATAACCTGGACATTTTCAATAAAGAATTGCAAGAAATAATCAAACAAATCAATAGTTTATATTATATACGTAACCCCTTGTCAAAGAACTCCCAAACATTGGATTGTTTTCTTGAAGACATTTTTTTACACCAAACGAGAATACATGTAATGGTAATTATTTGCAACCTTCCCAGGTCTGCCCACGGCCTAACACGCTGACATATATTCCAACCAATAGCTGATCAGATTCACCCACACATCGGCGATGACTCTGTGAAAAGTCGGCGCAGACATCAAAGACAAACTGAAGGATGCTGCCAGCCAGGTACGTAATGTGTGAACATGTCGCACACATAATTCTTTGAAGATGACCGCCAAACGTCGGCGGCGACATCAAATAAAGAGGACACTGCAACGGAATTGTGCTGCATAAGCGGTTAACAGTTACTTCCAGGCATGACATCGATACACAATTTACACAACCATACCCACCCCCCCTCAGGCGATTAGTTGACGAAAGTAAATAACTATCGACTACCGCACCTGCCGAAGGTTAGTCGATTAATCGAATAATCGTGGCAAGCCTAATTATTTCTTACAATCTTTATTTTTATCATTTTTTTCATTTTTTCTTACTTTCTTTAACAATTATAAAAAATAATACAAAATTAGGCCAATGCATTAGGCGACCTATGGTCATGTTTATCTAGTAGGTACATGTAGGGCCCTACAATTCGATTCAAAATCTTTCACCCGATTTGTTATTATTCAAAATTGGCTGTCCTGATTTTGAATATATCATATTGTTGGCACCAGTTGCATTCGCATTACTTCAACAGACCTCATTGCTTTTTCGGAAAGAAATATTATGATACCAACTTAATATCACACATACAATACAAATAACACTGCCATCGACAGAGCTTTACAATAGACCACCAAAGCATTGAAAAACTGATGTAACTAATCAAGCCTTGAAATAGTGTGTAGACCTGTCATTTGCAGAATGAGGTCCCCAGAGGGTGAATTTGGTGATGCTAGCCCACTATGCAGGGTAGCATCACTAAGTTCATCCTCTGGGGACCTCATTCTGCAAATGACAGGCTCACTATTTCAAGGCTTGTTCAGCTGTGAGAAAACTCATATAACAGCATGACCAAGTTGTCCCGGCTCATGTAACTACAGTAATGCCCTAATTAATCGACTCCTTTAACCACAGCAGAATTATGGGTAACTTTTCAGGATTTAGTCGGAAATATGGCTTGTTGCCATTCATCAGAAAGCTCTCGGGAGAGCTTTCCGATGAATGGCAACAAGCCACATTTCCGACTAAATCCTGAAAAGTTACCCATAATTATGTTGTGGTTAAGGAGTTGATTATTTAGAGCATTATTGTATGCCTGATGGAATGATTCAATTCGAGATTTGATTTATTCCGAATTATTTGGCTGACTATTCGATATTAAAATGCCTGAATCTCGGGGCCCTATTGCCAGTTTTTCTGTGCTCTCGCAAAAAGGATGGTGTGCTGTCACATGTTCCGCGCTAACCCGGCAAGCCGGGATAACCAATCTCGCCTATCCGGAACAACTCGGTTAGCTGGGAAAACTCAGATCATGTAACCGAGATGAAAATCTGGAATGCAACATGGTTCATTGTGGCTTCACATGACATCAGCCAATAGAATATTTGTGACGATTCTTAGTGACTGCCCACACCACTTGTGAAATACAGGTAAGTGTCGACGTCGTGGCATGGTGATTAACAGATCACAGCTCCCCAAGAGCTTTCCGATGAATGGCAACAAGCCATATTTCCGACTAATTCCTGAAAAGTTACTCATAATTCTGCTGTGGTTAACCCTTTACCCAACAAAACGACCAAAAACGCCCAAATACGGCTTCAACAGCATAAAATATCTTCGGTCTGTCTCAATAACACCATACGGATATCATTGGAACCGGTTCATTGACCACATTGTGATGGTTACAGTTATGCCCTGTGCCAATGCATAGGTCGCCTCGGATATATAAGAGAATGCATTGGCCTAAAAAAAATCTTTTTTTAACACTTTTTACCATTTTTTCTGACATTCTTTAACAATTTTATAATTTTTTCTTACATTTTTTAACATTTTTTAACAATTTTTATAATATTTTTCTACATTCTTTGACAATTTTATCAGTTTTAATATGTGTTAAGCCAATGCATTCTCTTATACATGCGAGGCGACCTATGGTCGACTCGCATATATAAGAGAATGCATTGGCACAGGGCCATTCTGTTGGGTAAAGGGTTAAGGAGTGGATTATTTAGAGCGTTACTGTAATAGAGACACTTAGTAAATACTCTGTCTTACCTGCACCAGCTGTAAGGGGTATGAACACTGGGGGCCATGTACCCTGTCTTACCTGCACCAGCTGTAAGGGGTTTGAACACTGGGGGCCATGTTGTAATCCGTGGCAGTAAATCTGGGAATTTCCAGAGAGTATATACTGAAATACAAATACAGGAAATGATGAAAGGGTAAGAATTCAGGTGTTATGCTGGTAGAGGTGTGACGATGAAAGGGTAAGAATTCAGGTGTTATGCTGGTAGAGGTGTGACGATGAAAGGGTAAGAATTCAGGTGTTATGCTGGTAGAGGTGTGACGATGAAATGGTAAGAATTCAGGTGTTATGCTGGTAGAGGTGTGACTGACCTAAGGCCAATATAAATAAATTGCTAGATTTACATCCAACTTTTTTAGAAGAATGGGGAAGGAGGTTTTTTATTTTTTATATTTTATTCTTCCTAACATAAATGGCCATGGACAGTTCTAGACATTGAAGCAGTATCCTATCTTCTGCTATATATTTTGCGACTTCTGTCTGTCTGTTTGTTAGCAATGGCTGGAAAAACTGCCAGATGGATTTCGACAAAATTTGATACCGATGGACACTTTTGTCCGGGGAGTGTTTTGGACAGGTCAAATCGTGACTCTGACCTGACCTTGACCTTCAAAATTGTCAATTCAAGGTCAAATCGTGCCTTTCAACAGATTTTGATGTTAGAAAGCAGATGGGAAACAGCCCGGATGAAGTCGGGTCACCCTGCTAGTCTATTATATATTTTGAAAGATCTGTGTGTGTGTGTGTGTGTGTATGTGTGTGTGTGTCTGTCTGTCAGTAATCGATGGACTCAAAAATGGCCCATCCGATTTCGATGAAACTTGGCATGTGCCGGGGACGAACATAGGCATATTTATTTGTCCGTGCGAGGTCAACTTTTCACGTGCCGAGGTCAAATCTGTTTTTACGCCGTTTTAGCGCTAATATATTTCAGTTCGGTGCTTACAAATCGATTCGAAACAGCGCGAATAATAACATGCCAGTCATAATAATGACACTATGAGAATCTTTCGTGTTTCCTCTTTCCAACGATATATAATATGTATGTATCCGTTTTAGTTATCTGCCTCAATTATTAAGAAGAAGTGGTACGATCTTCTATCAGGGTAAAAACAATGCGTAACTTCTATGACGTCGTTAGAGGTCATAAAGTTAGATCACGTTAACTCTTAACAGGCCGATGCATTTGACTGTTTCAGACGTCTTGGCGATATCTCGGGCACCGATGGTAATTTATCTTTACGTTGAAACTTGATAATTAATGAGCGTGTGTATATGAGGCGCGTTTATATACTTGAGTGGAAATCAAATCGGGTTAAAAGGTAAAATCGGGTAAAACCGGATGGATTTCGACGGGTACTTTTGTCGGGTACTTTTGTTCGGGCAGTGTTTTGGACGGGTCAAATCGTAACCCCACTTGACCTTGGCCTTCAAAATAGACAATTCAAGGTCAAACCCCGGACGAAGTCGGGTCACCTTCTAGTCTTATATATTACGAGAGATGATTTAGATTGTCCCATTTGATCAAAATAAACTGATTAATGGATCATTGAAATGATTAGCGCTTCCCTGACAGGAGCTTCCTGGTTTTTTGCAAAACCCTGTGCCAATGCATTCTCTTATATATGTGAGTCGCCCATAGAGAATGCATTTACCTAACATTATTTACTTTGATCTTGTAAGCCAGTGCATTCTCTTATATACATGTATGGAGACTCACATATATAAGAGAATACACTGGCACAAGGTCTTTAATGCTGAATATCCCATCATGAAAGGATTAAGGCATAAGAATTTGGATAAAAGATATGGAAAAAAATTGAGAGGACTAAAAAAGGGGTTGGGAGGGGGATGTAAATCAAGCAATTTTGTTATATATGCCTTATACCACAGAAAGCTTCCTGTAGGGAGCCCCATCGTGGTGGCAGATTGTATTGCTGAGTGTCACCTGCTCACATCTGGGAGGGGCTCCATAAGGGTAGTTTAATGGAACTAAAAAGATACTGTACAATCATAACCAAGCCTCACACAGATAGAAGCATGCACCGTGGAGTGTCGTCTGCTCTAGTCTGTGTGGGGCTCTCTAAGGGTTAGACTAAAATCAGGCTTGGGAGGATCCATAAACCAACAAAATAACAAAGATTCCAAGGCGTTGGGAAGTGTCCACCTTGAAACTTCCGAATGCACCCCTTGAACCAAATCGAAATTCCCAAGATGGGGGAAACTCTGTTTCCACCAACATCAAATATCAGAAAAAATCACCCAATTTTGGATGTGATATTTAAAGCTAATGTTGGATTTTCCAACTGTTTAAATTTTGGCCAAAAAAACCTTCGGATTATCTTGAGTGTCTGACATTGACATGTCAACTTTCAAATTACTTGATCTTGAAACTGTTCCATAAAATTACATATCTTCTTGAAACTGTTCGTTAAAATTGCATATATTTTTTTCAGCTACCCGCCTCCCTTTGTAACCGGTAACAATTCCATCGAGTGGTTATATTCGATCTTTGTCAAGTATTGGCAGAGATGGTTACCACAGAACACAATGGCTACCATAATGAGGTGCGTTCGTATACATGTAGCTATTGTGACGGTTACATACATTAATATATACAGAGAGGATCTCTAACGAGTTATGTTGGGATATAAGATTTTATGAAACGAGTTTAATGAATTTGATTCACAATGAGTCGCAGACTTGTGAATCATACGATACACTTTGTCATGATATGAAACGTACAACGATACATGACCAACGATACGATACGCATCACGATACGCAAAAACCACGTTTTGCGAGTATTTTCTACCTAAATTGCTAAAAAAAATATGAGTCATTTTTGCATTCGATAACCTAAAATTGTGATATTTGTGTATCGCGTTACAATTCACACGATACGTGTATCGTGTGAAAGCGTTTCGTAATGCATCAAAATCACGATGAATCGTTGCAGCTCTATTTTGTATCGGTGGAAAGTGATCTCGACAAGTGTAGAGATTCATGGCATGATCTAGGTAGTGGCTGATTTATCGTGAAATGTCTTCTGACTGCATGGTCTATTCTCTGAGAACAGATAGAAGTTATTGCATCAAAGTCAAGAATTCTAAGAGATCAGCGTAACCTTAACACATGGGTTTACAGTAATGCCATAATTAATCGTCTCCTTAACCACACAGAATTATGGGTATGACTAAATCCTGAAAAGTTACCCATAATTCTGCTGTGGTTATGGAGTCAATTAATTAGGGCATTACTGTATATCATCTAAGAGATTAGTGTAACCTTAACACATGGGTTTACAGTAATGCCATAATTTATCGACTTCTTAACCACACATAATTATGGGTAACTTTTCGGGATTTCCGATGAATAACAACAAGCCATATATCCGACTAATTCCTGAAAAGTTACCCATAATTCTGCTGTGGTTAGGGAGTCGATTATTTAGGGCATTACTATATCTTGTCAACTGTGATAGCATTTTTACCTGTTGGATATAGTCTCCTGTCATGTTCAAAATAAACAGGGTTGTCTCCAGCAGTATAAACTATGACATTATCTCCGGCATACGAACAGAGTTTGATGGTCGTCATCGGATCTTTCTGTGGGATCACGCAACTGATGTCCTCCTCTTTGAGATCTGAGAATTGCTGTGATACCACTGACCTCAACTTTTTTCTGCAAAAAAAATTATAAAAATAAATTATTAAAAGGCCCTGAAAAAGGCGGCTTTATTTGACTGGTGGCTTGCTTAGAAATAATTTTTTGCTTCTGGGAACAATCATCGAATCAAACAAATTTACTGTTTATGTTGTTAACACGTTATTTTATTAGACACCAGAATAATCAGTAAATTTTTAGTCTGAAATGGAAATATCTCTTAGATATGATTGGATGTGACCAAAACTCAATCTGTATATGATAATGGGATTAACCCTTTACCCAACAGAAGGGCCCTGTGCCAATGCATTCTCTTATATATGCGAGTCGACCATAGGTCGCCTCGCATATATAAGAGAATGCATCGGCTTAACACATTAAAAATTATAAAATTGTTAAAGAATGTAAGAAAAATTGTAATAAGTGTTAAAAAAAGATTTTTTTTAGGCCAATGCATTCTCTTATATATGCGAGGCGACCTATGGTCGACTCGCATATATAAGAGAATGCATTGGCACAGGGCATAACTATAACTATCACAATGTGCTCAAGGAGCCGGTTCCAATGATATCCATATTTGTATGGTTCTATTGAGACAGACCGAAGATATTTTAGGCTGTTGAAGCTTTATTTGGCCGGTTTGTTGGGTAAAGGGATTAATCAACATATCCGGAAAGTTGGCGGAAACTAATGTTATCATTTCAAAACCAAATTATTGGCAAATTCTGAGTTGATAATCCAGGTAAAAATTGGGCAGACTGCACTAGGGACCTGAGAATATTCGAGATCCAATTCGATGTCGATATCGGGCACCCAATTCGAGATCGACATCAAATCGGTCCACTGATTCGGATATTTTCGAATCAGTGTTTCTTTGGTGTAGTCTCATTTTTTGCGTCTAGATGACACATGCCCAATTACTTTAAGTCACAAAAACTTGAAGCACACGGTTGCCAACATAGTTAATTTTAAATTCATGCCGTTCAGGATAGACGTGCAATATGCAAAATAAGTGCTTCGTTCGCAACCCGTGCCGGTATCAATCGGGGCTCAACCGCGAAAACAACTACTGCGAATATGTGATGTATGTGTTTGAACTATTGTGTGGTAAAAAGTTTAACAGATAAACTGACCAGTGTACCCATGTGTGAGTTTATCAAATCTACAAATCTAATTATCTTTAATAAATAATGTAGACAAGTGACTTCCGAGCCATGGGGTTTGTGATATGTTGATTGGATTGGCTTTAAGTGTCACTTCATGTATCATGTTTACCATGACATAGCTACATGTAGATAGATATTCAATGAAACGTATCACATACCCTCCGTGAGGCTGAGAGTGACTTACATGTACATGTACCTATGTCATGATTTTCCTCAAAATAACCACAAGTTCCAGCGGATGTTTAAGGAGATTAACGTTGTTTGATAGAGGTACATTTTGCAGGGGTGTTTTTGTCACGAGACTCCAAAATAAACACTGCTGAACAATGACAATCACTAGCTGATTCGATTCGAGATTCGATGTCGATATCAGGAAGGAGATTCGATTCGATGCAAATTCCCCGATTCACAGATCCTTAGACTGCACACATATTAAAAGTGACCTACATGTACATGTATATTATACTCACTGACCTACATGTAGCTACTAGTATATTATACTCACTGAATCTACATGCCAAATATGAGATCAATTACAAGTACAGTAATGCTCTAAATGATCGACTCCTTAACCACAGCAGAATTATGGGTAATTTTTCAGCATTAAGTCGGAAACTCATGTAAGCAGTGTTGCCATTCATCTGAAAGCTCTGTGAGAGTCTTCCAATGAATGGCAATAAGCCATATTTCCCACCCCAATCCTTAAAAAATACCCATAATTCTGCTGTTGTTAAGGAGTCAATTATTTAGAGCATTACTGTAGATAAATACTAGTAAAACTAAATTAACACCCGGAACCAAAATAATCAGCAAATTTTAACTTGTTCCAACGAAATATGGCCGTATTATCATTTGAGTATAAAAAAATTTGGCCATATTACCACTTGATTTTACAGTTATCCATCTTCATAAGCAATTTTGTCTGAGACCATCAATTTGATGGCTCTTTTATGGGCCACAAATAATTATACATTTTGAAATATAACAAGTTTCAAAATTCGATATCTGATCACTCTGAGCTTTGATGGGTGTGCGTTCCTTGATTCAAATCAAATATTTTTTACCCCCGATGCCCAAGAAATAGTAATTTGGAAATTTTATTTACAACATTCAAAGAACACAGATTGAAGGTAAGGAATAGAAACGAATTTCCACTGCTGCTCCCTTCTGCGATAACATCTATAACAAAACCAGAGACGTTTTGTCACATATTTGCTCACAATACCCGTTTAACATTGTTGAAAAACATTCCCTATGCATTTACTATGGGAAAATAGCGAAAGTAACCTGGTGAATAGAGCGTATTTAAAAGCTTATTTGAGCGTGAACAATATTGAACAATAAAGCTAATACGTCATCTAGTAATCCCCAATCAGTGTCGATGTATTCTGCTCATTTAAAGCAATGCTAGAAAGCTTTCAAATCATGACAAAAAGCCCCAGTGCCATTGCGATAACAGGTTACACATCGTGTGCGCTTGTGATGAAATAAAGCGCCAGTGCGTAGGTGTCATGGAATCGTAATTGACTTATTTTTGACAGGATAATCAACATTCTGACAACCGAAAACTACAGAAGGTGGTGTGCGCTTTCCTCAGAGTCATTTTCTTCAATTAGCTTGTGTTTTATGTTGTAATTAATATTATACATCATTTATATTATAAATATCCGAATACGAATGTAATTATGACAATTAAGAATTTCGTAATACAAATGATACGAATGTAATTACGATAATTAGACATTAGTATATATAATAATTATAATTACTATAATATAATAATCATATTCATATCATTTGCAGTGCATTCTTCACAGAACCATAACACCATATATATAGTGGTGATATGGCTTCGTTAGTACGAATGTAATGATGATTATTAGACATTTATTCTAGTTGGGAATACGTTGAACTCGTATCGATGTGCTGCTTCAGTAAAAGCAAACACTGTATTCATCACACATTGATGCAGGATTGGGAGTGTCAGGGACGTGACTAGAGGGTCTTGGTTTGGGTGGGTGTCAAACTTCAAATTTCCAACTGTATCCCCCACTTTGGAGCACATTTTTTCAACTTAAAGACTTTCCTTTTGCACATTCTTGAGCTTGAATATTCTGACTGTTACCTGAAACAGGTCTGTAACTGGTTGGAAACTCCAACGATATACCCCCATATATTTGAAAGTATCTGAAATATATGTTGTAAATATGAATGTCTTTCAACTCCGGGTGGAGTGCAAATCACAGGGGTCCGGGAATATATATGATTTTATTTTATTATAGTATTTTGAGAAAATAATATGATAAATTAAAACAAAAAATTCCTGGACCCCTGGATTGCAAATTGAGTTGCCCAATATTGCCCACCCGCAATGAAGACACTCCACCCATAATTATACCTGATTATCTTGCGTTTATTAATTATTATTTCGTTATTGTCATTTCAGATGTATGCGGGTATGGAAGGGTCGCTTATATCAATGGAGGATTCAATGATCCCCGTGGTTTCCCTGCCATTTTCTAGCACCAGCACCGCCAAGTTCTTCAGATGCCATGGGTGCGCTTGCATGGTGTGCCGAATTGCACCGCGGCCACATTCTTGTTTTTCTCGGCAGTGATAACACCTTGTTGTTTCTGAAAAGTTATAAAATGCATCCATAATTGCATGTATTTGGCATTATTTTTTGCAATTAGTTGATTATAATAACTAAAGCGTCTTTTGAGAAATGTTTTTGTTTTTGTTGGAATCTGATTATACGAGGGCCACCTGATCAGATTGTCTGCCTTTAATAGGTCATGCATGCCGTTTTCGTGCCATTTATATATAATGGCACATCCATATTGTGTTATGACTTACACAAGCCACATATCGACTATTATTTTGCAAGATTAATTATTCGAATACATGCATGTAATGGTCAATCTCTCACATCGTAATATGCATACATGATCAACCCACTATGTATTCGAAATCAATTAGGCTGACAACAAATGAACAGTTTTAATTATATCCGTACAAATACATGTGAATCACACAGGACTGCATGTACATTCAAATACATATCGATTGGAGTATATAATCGGATAAACTATTGGTATATAAGTACTGATAATTCACGGAAACACCACACGATAATTGTCATGTTTTAGGCTCCAGTAATGCCAATGTGATTGAAATAATAAATACGAACTTGTTTCGATCGTTTTCACCTCTGCAATTCCCTAAATCTCTTTTAAAATGCGCACTGGAGCCCACCAATCCAGGCGGTCTACGCGCTGGCGCTTATGGAAATACGAACTGGAGCGTCCACGTGGTGGTGTAAAAATGCATTTTTCTCAGTATTTAATTGTTTGAGACACCAAAGCCAACAACAGTCGCACGGCGGAGATGTTTGTTATAGCAATTGATACGGGACATTATTCAGATTATTTCATTTTCATACACAAAATATCATGTTATTAAGAATTTTCTCGTTACACAATCAGGTTTTGAAGTGATAAATCAGCTGATTTTGCGTGGTATGGAAATGTGTTCGAATAAATGCGATATGTAAATCACAGTTGAAGCATGTTGGTCATTTGTGACCGACGTTCCATAGAATAATGCTGTTTATAAAGATAATACGTACCATTTTCAATACTTCAGTTTCCTTTTTCACAAAATAATCACAGACGCACCGTCGCATTGTAAACTGCGCACTGGAGCTTTTATCACAAGCGAACCGCTTCCCATGGAGCAGCTTACCCCCAGTGGAAACGTTATATCGGAATATGCGTCTTTAAATTGAACATAAAATTCTAATTATTACAAAACAGGTATTCATCTTTTTCATAATAACATTTTATTTCGAGATTACTGTTGCCACATGGGCTTGTAATATGCAACAATTCCCACTCCCATTAATTGATAATTTTTTGACTTTATAAGGTTCCCTGTCAAAACTTCAAAAAGTTCCAAGGTTTTGTACTGGTGGAATATTATCTCTACAGGCGTAAGCCATAGTAAAATTTAATGCAGGGTTTCCGCTAGGGGTCGGGGAATGGGTCCGGTAGCTGCTATGGGGGGAAACCAGTAAATAATTAAATATACGAAGACCCATTTATCTGTAATTTTGCCATTTACCGTACTGGCCGGTGTATATATACATGTAAGTTGCAACTTTCTAACCCAATTTCCCTTAATAAAAACTTCCTGCGACTTATGGATCGGTATGTCATGAGGGGCATTTTTCATCAGGATTTTGAGAAACAGACGGCGATCACAGATAAGCAACAAGACAAAATGCCGGCGCAAACTAAATCTAAAAAGATGATAAATCTGATATAAGAAAAAAGAAATAAACAAACCCATTCTCACTGTGTCTGTGTGTCTTTATTTTATTCCGTGTCTCACACATTTATATCAAATTATATGTATTAGTATCTGATAATTCAACTGCAAAAGAGCAGCAAAACATTGGGCGTCCTTGGCCTGACTAATGCTGAAGGGGTCACTCTCACCAAAAAAAGTGCTGAAGGGTACACAGGATTTTCAAAATGTGCTGAAGGGTACACAGGGTTTGAAATGTCGTTCTAAAGGCATTCAGTTTTCGTATCTGCCATGATTTCTGTTAGAGAATAATTGTTTACGTTCCAATGAATATTAAAATGTACTGAAAACAAACTGCTAATGGGCGCCAGACTTTCATAAACACAATTTAAGTAATGGTGTACATGCCGATCAAAATCCTGTGTACCCTTCAGCACATTTTCAAACCCTGTGTACTCTTCAGCACTATTTTTGGTGAGAGTGACCCCTTCAGCCTGACGAATAATTGTGGACACGTGCATGATATTCAATGACTGCAGTATAATAGCTTTTATTATCTACATTGTATTGTGACACAGTTAACTACACATGTCTGCAAATTTCTACTGGATGACGTCACATCGGAATGATTATCTAAGCCAGCCCTGTGTCCTCATGCCTCAAACTATACACATGTTTCATACAATTTGGAATAATGATGAATAAATTAGTCCAAACGCCTCGTCAATACTCAATTCAAGATAATAAATGAGGCAGTTTTTATGATCCACGTTCCCATACTCTGAAGTAAATTGAACCAATGTCGTGGGGGAATCCCGTAGAACTATTTGTGGGGTGTCACTATTTATGGTTTGTTCATGCTGTTATTTTTTTTCTGAAGAAGACTGTTGATTCCATTTGGTCATTAGGCTCTATTGATGAAAATAAGGTTAAATAACATATATACTGTTATGCCCTAAGTAAATGGCCCATCTAACTGAAGTGGCACCCCAGTTTAACTGCGTTCCGTTTTAACCTAACCGCGGTTATAAGATGCGTTTAAAACGCAAGAGAACCGAATAAATTGTGCGGTTAAAACGGATACATCACGGTTAAACCAGTATATGTCGCTCTTAATGGAACAGATACCATATGGCGTATATGGCGTGTCATGTTTTAGTTGCCATGCTCGTTAGACAAGTTAGCACAAATAACATGGCATTGTCCCTTTCAATATCAATATTTTTTGTTGTGGATCTTCTATTTATTTTGGATAATTAGAACAGACATTCATATACCAATATTTTATGTTTTGGGTAAACGGAAGATTGTGATGTATGGCGTGAAAAAATAAAAGTGTTTATGTGTGTTTTATTTATTTTTGGATTTCTTTTTATTATAATGTTGTATACTTTATAGTAGCGTTTTGGTGAAAATAACAGTTGGGCTAACCCCGACGGGTAATCGGAATTCTTACGGCCCATTTTCGACTTTAACCATCGATAAAATAAATATTTATATAATTATATATAAATATAATTATTCGACAATTTAGCTGACGAGTGCCGGTCACTTTCAATGTAAGGAAACGCGTTTAAAATGGAACAACCGCAAAACGGAAAAAAAGCATTCAAACGGATGAAATGGCCACTGAATTTCAAACGGATTCGAGTGGATAATTATATAATAATATAAAGTGGGGGTTAGAGTCCCACACATGCATCATAAATGTAAAGTGAGGGACACAAAAATGCATTTAAACGGAACAACCGCACTCTTCAAACGTCGGGCATTATTCGGATATCGGAAACCGATATTTAAGTTTTCCGATCTTGCATTCGTTGCTATATAATCATAATTAACTACAAACGTGACACGCCAGCTAGATTCGCGAATTGCGTATGTACTATTACTAGTATTAAATTCAGCACTCTACTTTGCTTCAAACATAAGCATGTATTTTTTCTCAAGCCGAACAACAGACGTATACTAGAACATAAATGTATACGTCAAAATTATACAGTTTTCAACAAGTCGGGATTAAAACATAAAATATATCGTGTTGAGTACCGATGGTGATAACAAAAACATACAATCAACTCCTGGTCGATTATGAAGTTACCACTTTGCCGTGATCGTTAAAACACAAAACGATAACATACACTGGTAGATGCATGGGTAGTGCCCCTCTCTTTCCCATTAAATATTCAAATACCGGAAGGTTAACGTTTAATACATGCAGTGTAACCGCAGTTAAGGGTTATTATTACCACTTTAGAGGGCGTTCTCTAGTAGATTAACAGTATTTTACCCGAACGGTAAAAAGCCATAACGCCCGGCATCAAACCGGATGCGGGCCGTTAACGATATTAACGGCCCGCATCCGGTTTGCTAGAAATCCAATCGAACGCAACCTTATTTCGGTTGTCGGAATTTCTGTTAAAACAAGTTTATAGTATATTATTACGAATAAAACTGAAATTTTACTGTAGTAGATGTAAATGATGTAATAACAGACCAACAACAAGTAAGTGTTGCCTAACAAATGGAATAAATTAGATTTCTGACTGAATTTTCGTTAGATATTTCCCTATTTTCGTGGTAAATAATATAATTAGTCACGTGACAATTTGTTTGACAACGAACAGACGACACATGGTTTGAATTGTGATCGTTTTGAAAAAAAGAGTTATTACATGTATTTCATTTGACATATTGTTGCCTACTCACTCATCTATGTTCTAGTTGGGTTTCATTTCAGAAAGTGGTAATAATAGTAATAACTTGATTTTGTCGGGCGTTATGGTTTATTAACGGCCCTCCAGAAATGATTAACAGCCCTCGGGCCATTAAAGGCCCTCGACTTCGTCTCGGGCCTTTAATGAACCCTCGGGCTGTTAATCATTTCTGGAGGGCCGTTAATAAACCATAACGCCCTCCAAAATCAAGTTATTGGTATATTAACTGCGGTTAACTAACCGCATGTAACTGCGATGTCACCGCAGTTACGGCAAATAACTGCAGTGCGGTTATGGTTTAACCGCAGTTGTAAACAGATTATAACTGCAGTTAATGGGTCATTTACTTAGGGCATAACAGTAGCCTGCCGAGACAGACAAGACTGAATAAGTTTTTAATAACGTCATTTATTTGTGTATGAGCTGGATTTCATGGCAAAGGTCGGCAGGGGGAATGGGTCTGGGCGACGGACCCCCAGCCGACATGGCGGAAACCCTGATTAATGGCATATCGATCTACATATAGGTTAAACACACCCCCCCCCCATTTAAAGTTGTCTCTTATGACCATTTTAAGTAGTTCAGAACTTCAGACTTGAATCGGGATGTCGGTAGCTGAGAGGTAGCATACTGGTCTCTCGTGCTAGCAAATCGGGGATCAAAACCTGGTCAGGGTATTCTGACAAAAATCAGAACTTGGTCAGATCTGGTCAGATACCAATTTAAGTTTGTCAGACTGAAAAGTCTCAAATGTTTCAGATCACTGAATAAAGATCCGAATGCAAAATACCGACTTCCCCTCATTACAACACTTGTACAGTTATGTTGTCGTGGCTGCAGTATGCTGTCTGATCGGGCGCGGACATTAATGGCTGACCCGTGTACATGCCTCGGTGTGTGCACGTTAAAGACTGCTACTGGAGTAAAGACCCGGCAGGACCCATTCCCTAAAACAGGGTGGAAAAAATCCTTATATTTATAATGTTATTAGAAGAGAAACTGGAGGGCGCATCGCGAGGGAGCACGACCAGACGACAGGGCACTTCATGAGGCAGTGCAATGATGAAAAATGGGTATGTACATGTATGTTTATTTAATTTAATATGTATATATAGGCATGATTCTGTTCTATTTCTGTATCTTTACGTCCAAGAGATCAGGCATGTTTCTGTTCTACATGTGTATTTCTGTATCTTTTACGTCCAAGAGATCACTGTGGTTTTCATAGTATGTTGAATCCCGGTGAAAAAATAAGATACCGGTAAAAAACAAAGTTATTACTAGTAGACGAGAAACTGAAAGTACAATTAAATTAATGAGACATCTAACTAGTTTCGCGCTACATTGACAAAACTTATTGCACACGATACCGAGCGCGCTGTTACCGGAAGTCGGATGGAACAAACAGGGAGTTTGAAAAATTTTCACTAAAATTGCTCGCCAAAAATGCTCGATAAATGTCTCTTTTTTGGTAAAGGAAGGTGAAAAGTATGTCAGGATAACGCATTAGTACATGTAGATGTATTGCCCCAGGAACGTCATGGTTTGGTCGTATCTTGCGTCATATTCTTCCTTTCCGGACTTGACCTAGTTGAACTTGAAGCAAAAGGTCCGTTGCCAGGCATGGGGGAAATTTTCGACTACAAAATCGGTGACGTCCTGCCGCAAAGGATCTACTCCAAATAATCTTTAGCTGAATCCATCTTTGATTTGCCAGATCTGATCAATTGGATTTGTGTGGATTTTGACAGACCTGAAGACTAAAAAATCAAGTAAAATGCTAAATTTTTAACTTTCGACTGTTTCGTAGACCTATTTTTTTTACAAAACACGTTCTTCCAAACTACTGGACTACATTGCAAACTACTCATGTTTCTATTTCTCTTGTCTGGTACCTGTCTGATCCTTTAGTTGTAGTCTGAGTTTTAATCCTGAACGGTTTTGAGAACATAATTGCGAAGAGATTGATAACCAAACTTTTTCACGTGGGGACTTCCGATAAACGAAAGTAGCTCATTGTCGTAAAACAAAAAATAAACAAACACACATTTTAATAAATTAGACAAATAACCATTACAGTTAACATATCTACAAATTTGAACCGTTGTACATTTATCGTAAACATTAAAATTGTGTTTAATATAAAAACATTAAGATGTTTACCACTTTAAGTTACCGAAAAAGGACGCACTTTTGTAAACTAACCAATCACAGCTCTTAAAAGCAAAGACAAGAATATTTCAGCCGACCAATAGCTAGGAGCGTAACTGATTGGTTGTCATAGAGCTTCGATGTTGACTTATGGCGGATATTTTGTTCCATAAATGTTTTTATATTATTATATTTTGAAGCGTTATCTGTGACAGTGACTTGAAAATGACTGATATTCTGTGTCAGTGGTTGAACGATGACTTGAAGGTTTCAACGAAAGTCGGTCAGTTCATAATCATAATAATTTCACATTGACATTCTACAATAGACTACATTTAAATTTTTATTTTTATTGTCATTAAATAATGATTAAATTAATCATTTTAAAATTTAATGAAACTTAGTTCAGTCATGAACATTGAACGTAGTGCGTATCCTTCTACTGGAAGCAGCAATCTGCGAAAGCGGTCATTTTGACCTAAATGAAACTTAAACTTTAAATTTAACTTAAGAATAAAGTTATTTAGACTTTAACTTAAGTTACAGGTCTGGCAAATGTGAGAATACAGCTACAATAGCTGTATTCAGCTAACCTAGCTGTATTCAGCTATAAATTATACTCTCAAACCGGCTGTTTTTCGATAATAAACTAGAAGCGCTAGTTTGCGCATCAAAATTAGGCTACCATATTCTCCAGTCACCCTCAACCAAATCAAAATAGTCGCTTGGGTTCTGACAAAGTGTTGCCTTTTGTCGACACGGCAATTCTGATTTTGTGTGAAAACTTACTACGGTGGTCGATGTCAGTAAATATTCTGGGGACTATTTTCTGCAAATGCATTCATTAACAGGTCTGGCAAATGTGAGAATACAGCTACAATATAGCTGTATTCAGCTAACCTAGCTGTATTCAGCTATATATTATACTCTCAAACCGGCTGTTTTTCGATAATAAACTAGAACTTAGTAGAAGCGCTAATTTGCGCATCAAAATTAGGCTACCATATTCTCCGGTCACCCTCAACCAAATCAAAATCGTCGCTTGTGTTCTGACAAAGTGTTGCCTTTTGTCGACATGGCAATTCTGATTTTGTGTGAAAACTTACTACGGTGGTCGATGTCAGTAAATTTTCTGGGGACTATTTTCTGCAAATGCATTCATTAACTAACTTATAAAATAAAGATCAAATTATTCATCCCAAACACTCATTTACTTCTTCCCGATGCTAAACCGGTAGGGGGCGTTAGAATGGTGTACCTATATCAAGCATTTAGAATTACATACCACTAGCGGTTTGTGAGCGATACTAGTAACTATTCATAACTGTATATACAGATATTGTGCGGCATATTGCAAATGTATGGCACAACATAGGGACAACTGAAATGAAAATGCGACTTATATAATTTCTGAAGTATTTCAAACATGAAGATCCTGGTCGTTTGCGAGTCAGAACTATTCAATCTGTTTTGGCGGGAAAATATATAATGTGTGAAAACTTACTAAACATAACATTGGTATTTGTATTTTCGCGATTCGACATACAAGTATGCGTTTCCGTATTTTTGGAGAGAATCAGCTCAAGCAGTGAGTGGAACTCGCTCGGTTAAACTCTGGCTAGAGATGTTCCCCTTTTTACCTGTTTTAACGCACCAACCAAACTGCGTTTTAGCAGCATCATATTGATACTTCCGGGAATGATTAAGATGTTCCATCTTCGGTGATAAATATTGTATTTAATGTATTTTTCAAGGTATTCCGCATTGCATAAGAGAGTTATTAACCGTTTTGACCGACATCGACCGCCGTAGTAAGTTTTCACACATAATCACCATCGCCGTGCCGACAAAAGGCAACACTTTGTCAGAACACAAGCGACGATTTTGATTTGGTTGAGGGTGGCCGGAGAATAGGGTAGCCTAATTTTGATGCGCAAATTAGCGCTTCTAGTTTATTATCGAAAAACAGCCGGTTTGAGAGTATAATATATAGCTGAATACAGCTAGGTTAGCTGAATACAGCTATTAATTGTAGCTGTATTCTCACATTTGCCAGACCTGATTAACTAACTTATAAAATAAAGATCAAATTCATTCCAAACACTCGTTTACTTCTTCCCGATGCTAAACCGGTAGGGGGCGTTAGAATGATGTACCTATATCGAGCATTTAGAATTACATACCACTAGCGGTTTGTGAGCGATACATGGTAACTATTCATAACGGTATATACAGATAGTGTGCGGCATATTGCAAATGTATGGCACAACATAGGGACAACTGAAATGAAAATGCGACTTATATAATTTCTGAAGTATTTCAAACATGAAGTCCTGGTCGTTAGCGAGTCAGAACTATTCAATCTGTTTTGGCGGGAAAATATATAATGTGTGAAAACTTACTAAACATAACATTGGTATTTGTATTTTCGCAATTCGACATACATGTATGCGTTTCCGTATTTTTGGAGAGAATCAGCTCAAGCAGTGAGTGGAACTCGCTCGGTTAAACTCTGGCTAGAGATGTTCCCCTTTTTACCTGTTTTAATGCACCAACCAAACTGAGTTTTAGCAGCATCATATTGATACTTCCGGGAATGATTAAGATGTTCCATCTTCGGCGATAAATATTGTATTTAATGTATTTTTCAAGGTATTCCACATTGCATAAGAGAGTTATTAACCGTTATGACCGACATCGACTGCCGTAGTAAGTTTTCACACATAATCACCATCGTCGTGCCGACAAAAGGCAACACTTTGTCAGAACACAAGCTACGATTTTGATTTGGTTGAGGGTGACAGGAGAATAGGGTAGCCTAATTTTGATGCGCAAATTAGCGCTTCTAGTTTATTATCGAAAAACAGCCGCTTTGAGAGTATAATATATAGCTGAATACAGCTAGGTTAGCTATTGTAGCTGTATTCTCACATTTGCCAGACCTGTTTAATAGTCTTTATACAATACATGCATAATTATAGTTAACAAGTTAAATTAATATTAAAGTTAAACAAGAAATTATGGCGTTGAAATCCATTAGAAAAAAGACGACCGTGCAGTCACACTCACAACATGCACTATAATTCATATAAGTCATATAAATTATAATACTCAGACTGATGCAATGTACCGGTATATGTATTGACTTATACATGTAAGTTATATGAACGTCAAGATTTAATGTATGTAAATTCGTAATTGGTTAACTTATAATATAACTTATAAGTTATAACTTATAAGAAATATTTATAGTTAATAATAGGGAGACACAAGAATATATATAAGTAAGGAAGAAAATTCAATTTCCAAGGACAAGATCATGCCATGATTGGCATGATCTTTATTAATGCCCGTAGAGATCATATTCCATATGTCACGTGTTCAAAACCCGGGAACTTTTTTAAAGTTTTGACAGGGAACCGTATAAAGTCAAAAAAATAACGTGGAGAATGTATAATTTCTTTGTTCATACATTGTACCTGTTGCTTAATGATTTATTCATCGGTACGTGAAGTTCCCAGCTCGAAATTTCATTGTTTAGGTGATTTTTGAGACCTGATTCCGCGATTAATATTTATTTTACTCCCTGTCACGAAAATTCAGGCCGTACTCTTGAGTGCCTAATAAACATACATGTACGATTATTAAAATCGAGGTAAAATTCCCACCTGTACGATCGTTATATGGTCCTGTACGTTTATTAAATTAACCAAAAGAAATAATTCACCAATCTTAAAATGTGTTATTCATAGATAAATGAACTCTTGATTGTTGACAGTGATCAGCACACTGTACTAGTAGATTCACAGACGTCACCTGGCTATCCATCGAAACTATTTCTGTCCCATGGCATCAGTAAACCAGTCAGATGGTGCGTTTTGTTGGGATGTATGGTACTAATATTTCCAGTCTACGTTTATTCCGCCCTGTACTATTATTCAGTTACGCGACATTTTCCAACCTGTACTATTATTCCACCCTGTACTTTTAATAGGCACTCAAGAGTAACAGACGATTCGGATTAAGATATATTTTAATATTTGGACATCTATGACAATTTTAAATTATTTATGTTATCTTAATTCCTCATCGTCTAGACTAATGTAGAACGTGAAAACGTTACTCTTAACGATTCCGCAAAATAAATGCGGTAGGACATGCCCCTTTAAATTACATTTACATTGTTCACATCTAATGACACAAATAAAACTATAAAAAAAAACACATACCTTTTGTTGGAATGTTAAAGTGTCACTATTAATCTGTAAAAGTTTGTCAGATACGACAACGGACAAAAATATTCAAACTGTCTGCGCGGATACTTGATAGTATATCGTTGTTTTAAATTGAGTGCATCTTGCGTGGCAAATGCAATACCGGTAGCATCTCTAAATTCACCCTCTGCAGGCTCTGGGGACTTCAATGTCTTCGTTCTGCATCACTAAATTTACATTCTGCTTAGGCCTCAATCTTCTCTGGAAAGTACATGTATCTTTATTATCATATTACAGTGATGTGAAACACTCCGGTATGGTGACCAAATAGAAATGGAGAATAATCTTGTTCAAAGTAGTTATCTTTACAAATATTTTTACAAATATTTTATGTAAACACCGTCATTCTGATATATTAATTAAATGCAGTGACTGCCGATGGCAAAATTGATTTTGTTAGTTTATCGATAGAAGCGTCCCGATTCGAGTAGTAAATATTTACAATTGAGCATAGTTCCAACTATGTTTTCTTGGAGTGGTAGGGTCGATTTGCTTGAAATTTTCGGTGATGTTAGTAGAATGCTACATCCACCATTGGCAATGCACCTGATTACTAACTTGTCAGTGTCACGCACCCGAACAAGTACATAATATATCTTTAACCAGTTTTTTAGTTTCTTTTTCAAAGAGATTCTTTTTCTAATTTTTTAGTTCAGTTTTTGTATGTTATCCCAAATTCGCAGACAATATATTGCATGATTGAGGTGCCAAATGGGTGCACATGACAAATTCACAATATCCACCATTTGGAAACTTAAATCTGAGTATGAGGTCTCCAGAGGATGAATTTGGTGATTCTAGTTCGCTGTGTGCGGTAGCGTCACAAAATTCACCCTCTTGGGACCTCATTCTGCAATTGTCAGGCACCATATTCTAAGGTCTGACATTGAGCATCTTTGGCTTGATGCAATTTCACACACAAGCACAGACGACTCAAAAAGACAATTATATTTGTGATTCTTTGCAAGTGTCATGATGAGTTCCTTGTCCTTGACAATTTCAATTTATATTTCAGATGCCACAAATTTTGATAGAGAATTCTCCTCTGGCTTTCTCATTGGTGAAGTATTGAAGTTTCACCAACTGCAGGATGACTTCGATCTCTTCTCACAGTCAAGGTACCCTTAACACTTCCATGACTGGACCCGTTAATAGCCCTTCTATCACTGGAGCTTCATCAATTGTTGAGAAAACCCTGTGCCAAAGCATTTTCTCTTTAAATATATATGCGAGTCTCATTGGCCTAACAATATTGACCTTGTAAGCCAGTGTATCATCTTTTGCGAGGCTTCCTATGGGAGACTCGCATATATAAGAGAAAACACTGGCACAGGATCATTAATGCTGCACCAGCGCAGCTCATGTCATGAAAGCGTTAATCCATTATAGTTTTATATTAAGGGAGATATTTAGTCTTTGTGCTCCTTGTTATTGTTAAAATTAGGTATATTTGTAATAATGATTGTGAAAACAGCTGACTAAAAGGGTTTTAATAATGAACCAAAGCTGGGCGCTTGGATCATATATAGACTATACCGGTATCTGATTTTGTGGTGTCACCAATTATTTTCTAATACGACACTAGTGTTTTGAATTTTGCGAGCAATTTTGCCACACAGTAGATCGGTGGGCTTAAAGCATTAATGTCATAATGGGAAATAAAAGTATGTGCCTTTCAATTGCCGACGTTCCAACAAGAGGGGAGTTAGTATCGGAATTATGCACATTATGTTCATTCTTAGCGGCGGTTTACATTTTATTGAGTACATAATTATGACCTATTAAGGACTGTCAAATATTTGCTTTGGAGTGGCCTAAAATATAAATCGCGTGTGCAATAGATAAATCTCAATAACAATGGCAGGGCAGGTACTGGAATCAAAATTGAAATTTGTGATGTATGCAAACGTTATTTTATCACATAATTTGGCCATAAAAGCAGTTTCATAATTATCGGTAATAGACACGTTTAATATCAGCGCGTGCGATGACGTCACGGCATTCTTCAAATAACTTGCGATCGCTGTAGTTTATTATTGTTGTTTTCGATGAATATTTCGTGTTGCTTCGGGTTTATTTGATCATGTGATAAAAGGTATCTCACACTTGTCCTATTTTATACGTAATTTATCAACCTCGTCCTCTAAATTCTATTTGAGCCTCGGTAAACCTCGGCTCAAATCGAATTTAGTGAACTCGGTTGATAAATTCCGTATAAAATAGAAACTCATGTGAGATCCTCTATATATCACATTTAAATTGTCATAATATTACATAGTACATATGTGAATCTGATAATCCTTAAATACATGTATCAACAAGGAACACCCACTTATGAACAAAGCAGAAGATACATTCGGGTTATTGGGAATTGGGGCGATGATGAAAGCTACATGATGATGTTGTTCGTCGAGTTTCGTTGAAATCAACACGATGACGTTTTATGAATGAAATGAACATGATGAAATGGACAAGCTTCTTTGTATACCGGTAGTACACATCTCAATCAGATTGTGCACACAGTGTCAATAATATAATGGTTAATTTTAGTAAAATACTCCCCTCTCAACAACAACCAACAATCTTGACTTTTGAATACTTTCAGTTTGATGTTTGGAGTTTATGTATTCTATAATAATTTGTACAAAACAGGCTTTTAAAAGATTTTTTTTAGGTTTTAAGTCTGATGTGGTGAGCTTGTAGTTTGTTTGCATTGTGAATCTCTGATTTCTCACAGGCCCTGATGTATGATTGAACCCTTGTGCATGTCTGGAGTGAAAATAAATAATCATAATCACACCATGATATAAGGCCTAAGTGAATAAGAGGGTAAATTTAGTGATGCTAGCCCGCTATGGTAGTGACAGACACTCAACTCAGATCATGCATGAGGTCCCCAGAGGGTAAGTTATTTAGTGATGCTAGCCCGCTATGTCGGTGACTGACACTCAACTCAGATCACCCTTTCTTTTCTCTTTCAGAACGGCGGACTCCAAACTTAACAATTTCACAAGGTTGGAACCTGTCCTCCATCTCCTTGGTATTCCGTTCGACACAAATGTTGCCCGAGATATTATGACAGAGAAGCATGGCGTGGCCACCAAGATAATGTACCAGCTATATATAGCTTTGAATAACAAGAAGAAGGCTAATCTCACCGGGGCTGCCATGGAGTCGATGAGGCCAGCAGCTCCTGCTAAACTCAATGCTATCGAGAGTGGAATTTACAAGGACGTGAGTTTTGCAATATTAATTAACCCACACATAGAGTTCACAATTTAAAATTATTATTATGACAGTTTTGCATATCACTTAACCAGTTAATTGCTCAAGGACACTTTTAAACATTACACTTTTGTGATTTATACCATGCAGTCATTTGTACATGTTATGATTATTATAAATCAGAGGAAAGATGTTTCAAAATCAGTCACAAAAAAAGTCCGCTTTTGTCTGTAGAAATTGAGTTTGATGTAATATTCACAAAAATTAAAAAAAATTATTTGATTTTTATCCAAATTTCTCAACATTCTCAACATTACTATAATATAAAATGTTGGCTTTTAAATAGAATTAATTCTTTTCTGTTCTATTCTCCTTGTACATGCATTACATATCTAGTATACATGTAGGTCTCAAAATATACTGCTGGTCATTTGCAGAATGAGGTCCACAGAGGGTGAATTTACTCTGATTTAAGTTCCCAGATGTTGATGATGGTGATGCTCACTCACTGGTCACCTTGATTATGCAATGTGTTATCTGTCAATTTGGGGATTTAGAAAAACTAAACTAAAAATAAAAGAAACTAAAAAAACTTGTTAATTTAATAATAAAGATACGTTCCAGAAAAGATGAGGCTTGTTAGAAGAATGAGGTCCCCGGATGAGTAAATGCTTCAACAGCCTAAAATATCTTCGGTCTGTCTCAATAACACCATACAAATATGGATATCATTGGAACCGGTTCATTGACCACATTGTGATGGTTACAGTTATGCCCTGTGCCAATGCATTCTCTTATATATGCGAGTCAACCATAGGTCGCCTCTCATATATAAGAGAATGCATTGGCCTAAAAAAACATTTTCTTACATTCTTTAACAATTTTATAATTTTTTCTTACATTTTTAAACATTTTTTATAATATTTTTCTACATTCTTTGACAATTTTATCATTTTTAATATGTGTTAAGCCAATGCATTCTCTTATATATGCGAGGCGACCTATGGTCGACTCGCATATATAAGAGAATGCATTGGCACAGGGAACCTCATTCTGCAAATTACCAGTACTACATTGAGGTCTGAATTGTCTGGAGAATTTTGTAGAATGTATTTATCTTTTATATAGAGACTAAAGCATCTAACACCGCGGCAGACAGACTTAAACCTTGAGGCGCTTGTTGAGCGATTTCATGAGAAGCAGATTGAAATGGAGAAAACTGCATTTAAAGAACGATTCATCGAACAAGAGAGGATCCAACAGCAACAATCTGAACAGAGGGAATATCTCATCAACAGAGCGCGTCAAATGAAGTTAGAGCAAAGCGAGATGATCGCCAAAATACAGTAAGTTTCATGGTTTAAACAAAGCGAGATGATCGCCAAAATACAGTAAGTTTCATAGTTTAACAAAGCGAGATGATCGCCAAAATACAGTAAGTTTCATGGTTTAAACAAAGCGAGATGATCGCCAAAATACAGTAAGTTTCATAGTTTAACAAAGCGAGATGATCGCCAAAATACAGTAAGTTTCATAGTTTAACAAAGCGAGATGATCGCCAAAATACAGTAAGTTTTCATACAGTAATGCTCTAATTAATCAACTTCTTAACCACAACAGAATTATGGGTAACTTTTCAGGATTTAGTCTGAAATATGGCTTGTTGCCATTCATGGGAACGCTCTCGGTGAACGCTTTCTGATGAATGGCAACAAGCCATATTTCCAACTAAATCCTGAAAAATTACCTATAATTCTGCTGTGGTTAAGAAGTCGATTAACTAGGGCATTACTGTAGTTTAACAAAGGGAGATGAATTGTTTCAACACTATTGGCCAGCATCCCTTGGTCCATATCATAATGTTAATTATTAATCTTAATCTATCTATGCCCATGTTTTGAAGATTTATGTTTTGTTCTATTAGATAATGTTAATCATATTAAGTATGAGTATCTTTCATATGAGCGGTAACCAAGGCTCAAAATAATAATTTTTTTCACTCACTGTCAAAATGACAGGCACCAAATGGATGGTGTTGGTCATTTAAAAATTGTGCCTGTCAATTTTTCAGATGTACTGAATGAGACAGTATTTAAATTTACAATTAACTTATTATTCGTCAATGAGTGAGTTAGTGAGCGTCCAATCGCCATCCAGGAAAAACCCAAGTTATTTTTGTTTTCAAAAGTTCAAAAACAAATTAATTAATTCATACAAATGCACTTCACAAACAAGATAATTGCATTAACTCTGAATTGATCTGAAATTAAGAAAGAACTATTTTTTCACTTTCAATGTCCGATATGGCAAGTAATGGCTCCTTTGATGTACCCAAACAGATAAAGATTGTTTAAAAATCTGCATTGGACAAATTGTCCGACAGATACAGAAAATATTTTATTCGAGTCGAGGAACCAACCCAACAAAGCTCAGAGTGATTTGCAGATATAAATTTTTAAAGTTTTTTATTTCTCGAGATGTTCAATTATTTGTGGCACAGAAACATGCTGTCAAATGGACGACCTTGTCCTTGGTTAAAATTGCGAACGAAGATGGATAACTCTAAAAACAAGTGATAATGCAGCCACATTTCATTGAACAAAATTTTGATAAATAACACATTTTGGGAAATTTGCATAGCATAGTGGACAGTGGTTAGCATTATTTCGTTGCAATTAATCGATTCTGATAACTATAGAGTATTTTGAAGAAATATTGTCGTTGTTGTAACATGATGATATGGGGACTATCTGATTGCATTGAGCACCTTTAATGATACATAGCTGAGTATTTCTGGGATCTGTAATCCGAAGTGAGTCCAAGTAGACAGATTGTTATATTGTTTGTTTCTAGTTTGTTTGGAATAATATGTAAAGGCCCAAGCCTTGAAATAGGGTGTCTGTCATTTGCAGAATGAGGTCCCCAGAGGGTGAATTTAGTGATGCTACCCCCGCATAGCAGGCTAGCATCACCACATTCACCCTCTGGGGACCTCATTCTGCTTACACCTCAGCAGAATGAGGTTCCCAGAGGGTGAATTTGGTGATGCTAGCCCGCTATGCGAGGTAGCATCACTAAATTCACCCTCTGGGGACCTCATTCTGCAAATGACAGACACCCTATTTCAAGGCTTGTAAAGGCCATTGTTATTCATCAAAAAGAACAAAAGGTGCAATACATTTATTTGGGGTGAGAAATATAGAAACACTGAATGAGATTTTAATGTTATGGAATTTGATGATTATTTCTTAAGGAAATGTTTAACTGTTTAACTTATTATATTAACATTTCCCTCAATAAATAGTACATGTACATATGTTTTATTGGTTGAAGTTACTTGATAATAAAAATTGTTTTATACTTTAGCGAGAGGTAAGAAAAGATCTATTTGTCCTTTACCAGACACATACAGTAATTCTGTGATTAAGCGACTTCTTAACCACAGCAGCATTATGGGTAACTTTTCAGGATTTAGTCGGAAATATGGCTTGTTGCCATTCATCGGAAAGCTCTCGGCGAGAGCTTTCCGATGAATGGCAACAAGCCATATTTCCGACTAAATCCTGAAAAGTTACCCATAATGCTGCTGTGGTTAAGAAGTCGATTAATTACAGCATTACTGTATTTGCCCTTTACCAGACACATATATTTTACTAACGGTCATCTCCATCTCACTAACCTCCCCATTTAAATCTGGATATAGTTTGTCCGACATTTGCAGAATAAGGATCCCAGATGGTGAATTTAGTGACGCTATCCTGCACAGTAGGCTAGCATCACCAAATTCTCTGGGAACCTCATTCTGCTCAAGCCTCAACTACTATGGGAGACCAGATGGTGAATTTAGTGATGCTATCCTGCACAGTACTCAGTGACAGTAGGCTATCATCACCAAATTCTCCCCCTGGGAACCTCATCCTGTTTAGGCCTCAACTGCTATGGGAGACCTAGGATCAGATTGAAATTCCCCAGTTGAAGTTGGTGATGTTAACTCATTAGTCACCTCGATTATGCATTTTATCTTCTGCAAATTAGGGAAAATGAAACTGAACAGAAGAGAAAAAGTAACTAAAAATAATGTGAATTGGAGTCTATAGATACTTACTTCCAAGAAGATTAGGCCTGAGCAGAATGAGGTCACCAGAGGATAAATTTGGCACATGATAGCATTACTACATTCACCTGCTGGGGACCTCATTCTGCAAATGTCAGACACACTATATCCAGGATAGCTCCCCTTAACCCTTTACCCAACAGAACGACCCTGTGCCAATGCATTCTCTTATATATGCGAGTCGACCATAGGTCGCCTCGCATATATAAGAGAATGCATTGGCTTAACACATATTAAAAATGATCAAATTGTCAAAGAATGTAGAAAAATATTATAAAAATTGTTAAAAAAATGTAAGAAAAAATTATAAAATTGTTAAAGAATGTAAGAAAAAATGTAAGAAAAAATGGTAAAAAGGATTTTTTTTAGGCCAATGATTTCTCTTATATATGCGAAAGACCTATGGTCGACTCGCATATATAAGAGAATACATTGGCACAGGGCATAACTGTAGCCATCACAATGTGGTCAATGAACCGGTTCCAATGATATCCATATTTGTATGGTGTTATTGAGACAGACGGAAGATATTTTAGGCTGTTGAAGCTTTATTTGGGCGTTTTTGGCCGTTTTGTTGGGTAAAGGGTTAACCCTGGTGGCTGTTTCAGCTTCCACGAAGTGCTTCCGAATCATACCATCCTCCAAATAACCCTTAGAATTTTTTTATCGCAGCTACCCTTAGAATGCTGATAAAATAATTTGTGGCTAAAAGATAGTCAGTTCTGGATTTATTTTTATATTTCAAAACCATCTTGGGACTTCCATTTGATAAAATTTAATGTTCCATTCAAATTGTGTTTTTCAAAGTTAAAATTTGAGTGCATTCGTATATCACAAGGAAGTGTCTGTACGTTCTTCCAGGGACATTAATTTAAATGTTGTGCAGGTAGATAACAATCTATTATGTACTTCCATATGTATTAAAAGAAAAGTTTTAAACAGAGTATATAGTGTATTTTAATGAGCTAGTATAGTGTATTTTAATGAGTTAGTATAGTGCATTTTAATGAGCTAGTATACATGTATAGTGTATTTTAATGAGCTAGTATAGTGCATACTTATCTACCGCTACCTCATCATTCATCAATGCTATTCTCATCTTATATGTGTATTAACTTGCATTGCACGTTCTGACTAAATTATCAAGAAAATTAGAAAAGTAATTTGGAATTAATAATTGTGTAGTTTGAAATGGCAGGTTAGAAAAAAACATCTGATTTTTGTCTTGTAATTCATGTGATAAATTCTTGATGCTGGAAACAACATAATAAGTTCTTATTGCTGTCTTCACTAGGAAATTTGTTGTGACATCGATATAGTTTCAGCAACGGTAGCTCATATTGTTTCAGTTTTGTAAAAATAAGGAGAGAAAAAATTTACAAAATAAAATTAATTATGTAACAAAATACTGATATAATACAAAAATGCCCTAAATAATCGACTCCTTAACCACAGGAGAATTATTGGTAACTTTTCAGGATTTAGTCGAAAATATGGCTTGTTGCCATTCTGTAGGATAACGAACACATAGATATAGTAGGTACAGTCTTTATTACGTAGTGAACAATATATGCAGTGTGTACAAATAGAATGGTCGCCGCGAAATGATGTCCCCGAATGGGTGATGCCTGGTGTGCGTGATGCCTGGATATAACCTCTAGATGAGATGAGTCTAGTGAAAGCATGAGGTGATGGGATGTGGTTGTCTCTTATATACTATTTGGGACGCATATTAGATGAGGCGTTTGGCAATACACATCGGGATTGGTTCCTTCGTTATGGGCATTTCCCTTGACCATATTTGGGAGCCATCTTCATTGTGTGTATATCTTCGCTGAGAGTAAGACGTGTGAGGTTTCGAGAACCGAACACGAATATCTGAGTTTGGGGTTTTATATATTGGGACATTCGTATAGTTTGAATCAAGTTGTGAGATTATAATGGGTAGTTATCTCACAATTCATCGGAAAAGTTACCCATAATTCTGCTGTGGTTAAGGAGTCGATTATTTAGGGCTTTACTGTATCTGTATACGTGTATTATCAGCTGAATAGTCTTATTTTCTTATAGGAATCATCCTCAATGTATTTTCACAATGTTCATACGAATAAATTTTCTTTTTTTTAATTTCTTTGTAGAGCTGCAGCTCTTCACATTCCTAAACCGCCTCCGGGTAAAACCATCAAAGCGATCGAGGCGAGAAAACAGAATAAACGGCAACAAGAAGCAGAGGTATTACATTTAATATACACTTAGGTAGCAATACACGATATTTGGCCATTTTCACCATTTTATGTACTGTATTAATACAACCTTCTGCTGCACCATGGTCATTGATAAACAGCACATGAGCGCTTGGTTACAAGATACAGAAATGGTCAGCATTTTAAGCATTTTTTGACCGAAATTGGCCGTTTTCGGTCGCATAGCTAACCATGACAGAGCGAATGTCAGTCTATATAAATCACCTTATGAGCTGATAGACCCGAGATATATGCCAGATATATTACAAAATAAAAAAAAGTTATCGTAGCAATTTTGAAATTTTTTCTTAGAAGTGCAGACGACTGTTTTCAAGGGAGAGAAATGGAGCTCTTTTCCGGTGGAGTTCCATACAGAGCTGGCCGACATCGAATTCCAAAAACATACTTCGTATTTAAATATCATCCCATTGTGTATACTATGGTACCTTTATAAAATAATTAAACCATCAAACCATTACTCCCAGGTATAACAGAGGCTAAACTGAGAGTTACAGCCCTTATATGCTTAAAATCATATTTTTCAGCCCTCCTACAAGCCATGAAATCGTGTATTGCTACCTTCATAATGTCACAATTTCAACAGGAAGAAGAGGTATTATAGAAATCCAATATATGCTTATTCCAATTCATTTATGATTATTACAGCATTGTAAAAATATCTGTCTATTATATAATATCCTTTCTGTTTATGGCAGTTTTAGTGGATGTGACCATTTTAAAACCTATGTATGTTACAGTCAATATGTCAAATCAGTCATTTGGCCAAATGCCTAAAATTTTCAGTCTTTTGGTGAGACGCTTGTGACTCTTCATCTGGTTTCATTGGAGAAGTGTTTAGACAACATTTTTTTTCCCCGAAAAAAAAAATTTCGGGGGACTATTAAAATAGCCGGTGTCCGTCCGTGCGTCCGTCGAGCCGTTCGTCCGTGCGTCCGGAAATGGGTTCCGGATGATAACTTTAGTTTCGGTTATTAGATCAAAAGCAAGTTTCATAGGTGAGTTTATCAGACCAAAATAAAGGTCAAGTTCGAATATGGGTTTGCTCTGCCCATTTTTGCGAGAGTTATGGCCCTTTTTTGACTTAGAAAACCCTTGAAAGATGGTTTCCGGATGATAACTTTAGTAGAGTTAATCGGATACAAACCAAATTTGGTATATTACTTTCTCCCAACAAAACACAGGTCAAGTTCGAACTTGGGTTCTGCCCGACCATTTTTGGCAGAGTTATGCCCCTTTTTTTACTTAGAATCTTGTAATTTTCTGGTTTCCGGATGATAACTTCAGTTTGTGTGATCATATCTGAACCAAATTTGGTATGTGAGTTTATCAGCCCTATGTTCAGGTCAAGTTCGAATATGGGTATGCTCCGCCCATTTTTGCGAGAGTTGTGGCCCTTTTTCGACTTGTTTTACTGAGAAAATATCTCACTTTTTCGGTTTCCGGATGATATCTCAAGTTTGGATCCTTTAATTGCAAATACCGTTTTTATATGAATCAGTCATATCAAGATACAGGTCAAGTTCGAATTTGAGTTTGATCCGATGATTTTTCTCAGAGTTATGGGCTTTTCGACTTAGAAAATTAAATTTTTCTTGTAATTTTCTTCATTTTGTGCCGATTTGAGGTTATATTTTGACTTTAAGAGTTTTTTTAAGATTTGGTTATTTGTATGCATGTCAGTAATGAGACAATGCACAAGTGTCTTATCCATATAGTATACTTCTACAAAGCCTCCGCTCCAAATGAAGCCACCGGTTCGGGGGACACTGTGGCCGAGCGGCCTTTTATAATACCTTTCACTCACTGCATGAGACATTTATAGCAAATAATTGACAAAATGTTGGATATTACAAGCCTTGAAATAGTGTGCCTGTCATTTGCAGAATGAGGTCCCCAGAGGGTGAATTTAGTGATGCTACCCCACATAGCGGGCTAGCATCACTAAATTCACCATATGGGGACCTCATTCTGCAAATGACAGGCACACTATTTCAAGGCTTGTTGGATAATTCTGATTATATTTGTTATTCTAGGATACCCTCAACCAGATTTCTATGTTCGAAGAAAGGATGAAAGTAATGCACCCTTCCTCAAAGGATGACGATGAAAGGTACTGTAAAGTCTAAATGACGATGAAAGGTAGAGGTTGGCGGTTGTGATTTTTTCGTTTCGGTTTTGGTTTTTTTTCAGGTGGTTAACTCATGTTACGGTTATTACTCGGTTATTTCTCCACATCTTATACATATACAGGGAATTGACTCGATTGAGACAATTTATTGAACTAGGAAAGGAGACAGAGCAAAAGTATCAGCAATGCAATGTTGTTAATTTCCCCTCGAATTCATAACAATCAAACTCAAGACAAGTTTATCAAATGCTTCTTTTAATTAACATTTTTCTCGAAATATTCCCAAACTGGATCTTGTCCATTACTGACACGCTGCATAACGATCAACCTTGTTTGCTTTGTTGTCAAGTCAGTGACGGAAACACGTGACTCAAGGTCACTTCATTCTAACAGTAGCTGTCTCATTCCGGAACGGCGCATATCCGAACAGATTCCGAGTTATTGGACGGCGAAAATGAATAGAAATTGAAATTTGAGTTCGGGGCAATCAAACATTATTTTAAAAATATCGATAGAGTTCACACAACAGGAAACTCTCACGTGTTTACTTGCTCTCTGACCGCATTTCGAGAATGGAGTTGAGGAAACATATTCTCATTCCGAAATGTTTGAAAATGTCTTGCATTGGAGCTGCGTGGTGTGTACAGCACGTACTGTTCTATCGGTACTTTCGAGGCGAAGTGTCAACTTATCATTTTGGCGCGATGCCCCCTCCCCAATATGTTAGTGCTGGGCAGTTTCATGAAAACCGAAAAATCGGTTTTTCCGGGTTGCACGGTTTCGGTTTCGGTTTTCGGTCGAGAGAAAAAAAACAAACTGATTTTTCGGTTAACCGGCAATCTCTAATGAAAGGTACTGTAAAGTATAAATGACACAGATAAGTGTGAGAGTTAAATGAAAGCTGCTGTAATGTTTAAATTACACATATATTTAAGTGTGAGGGCTACATGAAATGAACTGTAAAGTCTAAATTATTTACATAACCTAAGCATCTAATACTGTAACTTGACATGAAGATGTATATGATTTTACATACATTTCACACAAGCCTTGAAATAGGGTGTCTGTCATTTGCAGAATGAGGTCCCCAGAGGGTGAATTTATGACAGACACACTATTTCAAGGCTTGATTTCACAGCTTCTGACTGTTCTGGCTGCCAAGAACATCTCCAGTATTAATTCCTTCCTATGCTAAATGGATATTCCCATTAAAGACATATTATGGACTTATTCAGGTGAGTGGAACTGTTAGTTATGGTATTCGGGCGCAATGCCAAATGGTGGAGTGTAGCAATCTTCTATCATCACCGAAAATCTCAAGCAAATCGACCGTAACACTCCACAGAAAACATCGTCTGAACTACGCTCAATTGTAAATATTTACCTCTCGATTCGGGAAGCAACTACCGGCGATAACCTAACGAAAACGATTTCACCATCGACAGTCGCTACATTTAATTAATATATAATAATGATGGTGTGTCATGTCAATTTCGATATAATATTTGTATAATATAACTACTATTAGCAAGATTATTCTCCATTTCTATTTGATCACCCTACAGGAGTGTTTCACACCACTTTAACCCTTTACCCAACAAACCGGCCAAATAAAGCTTCAACAGCCTAAAATATCTTCGGTCTGTCTCAATAGAACCATACAAATATGGATATCATTGGAACCGGTTCATTGACCACATTGTGATGGTTACAGTTATGCCCTGTGCCAATGCATTCTCTTATATATGCGAGTCGACCATAGGTCGCCTCGCAAATATAAGAGAATGCATTGGCCTAAAAAAAATCTTTTTTTTAACACTTTTTACCATTTTTTCTTGCATTCTTTAACAATTTTATAATTTTTAATGTGTTAAGCCAATGCATTCTCTTATATATGCGAGGCGACCTATGGTCGACTCGCATATATAAGAGAATGCATTGACACAGGGCCGTTCTGTTGGGTAAAGGGTTAAGTTATAAATATATATTGAGATGGTCTATTATTCTTTTGGAGGGGTGTTAGATAATAAAAGCGAATGACAGGTAGACAAAAAGATAAAACAAGTGCAGAGAGATTAATATTCATATTCAACAACAAAACTATTAATATTATCAGAACTTTAATATTATCAGAAAATTTACTATGGGAACTTCTCATCAATGAAAGTTAGTGTAGAAAGGGTTTATAAGGCCAAAAAAAAAAAGTTTTGGTTCTCAGGCCCCGCCACATTGAATAAAAAGGGCCGCATTAGGCCTTTTTATTGCAATGCCTGATGTTATGACCAAAAAAAACTTAAGAAAAAAAAAATTTGAAAAAAATAAATAATTTGTTTTTGTTTTTTTGTTGTTGGTATTTTATCAACATGTCCATAGCAGATTTGTGTTGAATATTAGTGTGCATTGAGCTCTAACATGTAATGTGTTAAAAAGTGACTTGCAGGCTTACAACATGAAGTAGATGACTACAATTAAGAAAATGATTAGCTGATCCTCATGCGCTCTTCTTACAATTAGTCATTGTGAACTAACTTACACTAATTGTAACTTTATACAATTGAAAGGCACAGTACTAAATTCAGGATCACATATTGGAATGGAGAGGTATCAGGTTTTAGACAACAATAACAGTAGTTAATGTCAGGGGCATTATATATTGTTAGGTAATCCCAGTCATACACTGGTAGTACAATGTCATTTTTATATAAGACTAAATGAGTTTATATGCATAACAGTTCCCTCTACCTTTCTGGTTATTACTAGAAAGAGGAAGGCATCTGTGTCCATGCTTACTATGCACAGAAAAAAATAAAAAATAAAACCCTTCCTCCCTCAGCTCATTGATTTGAAAAAAAAAATTGCCTGAGAACCAAAACACTTTTTTTTTTTGGCCTAAGGGAACTACTTATCAATGAGTATTTAGTATAGAGAGAGTTAAGTGACTTAATTATGGCCAAAAATCTATCAATATACTTTCACTTCTTTATTTTAATAAGAACGTCCAATGTGGATAAACAATCAGTTATGATATTAATATATACAAAATCTAACACACTTTTATAACTGGGTTGGACAATCCATTTAGTAAAGAAATGGTTAAAGTGAATAGGGGTGCCACGATTAATCGTATAAATGATGAACCTTTGATAAAGCCGATAATTTATTACCATTTTCGTCCTCGATTAAATTATTTATTTCGGACATCGAAAAATGCCGGGTAATGTTGAATACCGTGTTTTACACAGTTTAATATACAACCGAGATGTTAACAACCTTTGATCACGTATCAAAGAGAGTCCGACAACATGACTACTACTAATATATGTTGCAAACAGTCGGCAGTTCATTTGATGATGCTACATGGTTACTCGTTGGGTCATTGTATATTCTTTAAATTGTCGGCACTGCAGCTTTGAACTCAAGGCGACATCATTGTGTATTTCTACAAGAAAGGCGGCACTATGTCTTTGAACTGTGCTGACAGTTACCGTTTTCAAAGAACTGAATGCACTCGCCCTTGAATCTGATTGGACCAATGCAGTTGGTTGACATTCTCTCGAGAGTCGAAACCAGGGAATCTACGGCATTTTAATCAGCAGGGTTCACCATGATGTCATTTGCGATTACGGTATACTTTGTTTGTATAAGTCATTACCGGTAGTTTGTGAACTACTTTATTAACGTAAAAATGACATCTCAAACAACCAGCGATAGCAGTTAACCAGCACCCAGCCAATAGGCCATGTTACGGCATACTTCCACTGATGTTATTAATATTAGGTATGATTAAGCGATTATAGTCGATTATTGATACAGATTATCGATTATCAAAATCAATAAACATGGCACCTCTAAAAGTGATGTGAAACACTCCGGTAGCGTGATAAAATAGAAAATAACACCATCAATCTTAGTTATATATTCAAGTCTGCAAATATTGTGCCTGTCATTTGCAGAATGAGGTCCCCAGAGGGTGAATTTGGTGACGCTATCACGCACAGTGGGTTAGCATCAACAAATTTACCCTCTCGGAACCTCATTATGCTTAGGCCCTCAACTGCTTTGGTAGACCTAAGATCAGATTGAAGTTCCCCAGTTGAAGTTGGTGATGTTCACCTATTGGGCACCTCGATTATGCATTTTATCTTCTGCAAATTAGGGGATATAGAAACTTCCCAGAATGGAAAATCTAACTAAAAACAATGTTAATTTGGGACTATAGATACATGAGCATAAGCAGAATGAGGTCTCCAGAGGGTGAATTTGGTGATGCTAGCCCACTTTGCGGGATAGCATAACTAAATTCACCCTCTGGGGACCTCATTATGCAAATGACAGACATGCTATTTGCAGACTTGTATACATGTGTATATTAATTAAATGCAGTGACTCTCGATGGTAAAATCGTTCGTGTTAGTTTATCGCTGATAGTTGCATCCCGAATTGAGAAATATATATTTACAATTGAGGATAATTAAGACAATGTATTCTATGTATTGGTACAGTTGATTTGTTTAAGAATTTCAGTGATGTTAATAGAATGCTACATTCCTCCCGTTGGCATAGTGCTTGAGTACTAACGTATCAGTTTCACAAACCCGTACCAGTGCTTTGAAGTGCATAATATGTCTTTAACCCTTTACTCAACAGAATGGCCCTGTGCCAATGCATTCTCTTATATATGCGAGTCGACCATAGGTCGCCTCGCATATATAAGAGAATGCATTGGCTTAACACATATTAAAAATGATAAAATTGTCAAAGAATGTAGAAAAATATTATAAAAATTGTTAAAAAATGTAAGAAAAAATTGCAAAATTGTTAAAGAATGTAAGAAAAAATGGTAAAAAGTGTCTATGGTCGACTCGCATATATAAGAGAATGCATTGGCACAGGGCATAACTGTAACCATCACAATGTGGTCAATGAACCGGTTCCAATGATATCCATATTTGTATGGTGTTATTGAGACAGACGGAAGATATTTTAGGCTGTTGAAGCTTTATTTGGGCGTTTTTGGCCGTTTTGTTGGGTAAAGGGTTAAGTGATGAATGTTCTGTTACTTTGCAGCAATGATATAGATGTGGTTTACATCGTCGGACGAGAAGAAGAGAAATCTCTGCTCGATTCTGTGGATTTGGTTAAACCAAAGTCCAATGATGAATACATAAACAAGATAAAGAAACGACTTCAGGAAGATGCGTCAGCGAGGGCGGAGCGTGAGAAGCGGCGAAGAAAGGTCGTCGTAGATCAGATGGAAGCACATGATTCACAAGAGGTATGAACATTATGTTAACTGCCCTATTTATGAATCATATATATATTTTTTGAAAATTACTCCCAATGAGTTAAAAAGATGCCAAAATGTTTTTGTTAAGACCATCATCAGTTGCAGATTGCTGACTATATGCCATACTAAGCGCATGTCACATCACATTTCGTGCAATTATTTCGTCCTGTTTAAAAATGCCCCCCCCCCCACCCCCCCCCAGCGGATTGATTGTGAATAAAATGGTTGCATGCACTGGAATTTGGAACATGCCCATTGCCGTGAGAAACAGGAATTCAATTTGTAAAAGTGATGAATGAAAATGAACAAGAATAATTAGTTTAAATTAAAAAAAATAACAGAGAAATACAGGGTCACACTTACCAATGAAATATCTACAAAAATAACGTTAACATCCGTCATTGCTCTTATATAATATAATATAATATAATATGTGACCCGCCATATCAAATCCAGTCGTAAGTTGGGATTTTTTTACCCTGTGCCAATGCATTCTCTTATATATGCGAGTCGACCATAGGTCGCCTCGCATATATAAGAGAATGCATTGGCCTAACAATTTTTTACAATTTTAATAATTTTTTCTTGTATTCTTTAACAATTTTATAATTTCACCCATACAGAGCCCCAGACAAACATGAGCAGACGGCACTCTTCTATATGCTTCTATATATGTGTGGGGCTCCCTGCAGGGTAATGGATGTTTTTTATTTTATGTCCTAAAAATTGTAAGAAACATTTATTTAAATGCACTGGCACAGGGTAAAAAAATAACGACTTACGACTGGATTTGATATGGCGGGTCACATATTATAAAGCTATTATACAATGTTGTGTACAGTATGTGTTTTTCTTGTACAAGTCTAGGTTGTGGTGAAAAGTCATATTTGGATGAGAGACGCAGTGTCAAGTAAATTATGACTTTTCACCACAACCTGGATGAGGACAAGAAAAACTCATACTGTACACAACATTTTCATTATCCATCGGTATGTTTATCCAAAATTTGGGAATAAAACTTTAGTGGTTATTTTTATTATTTGTCGGCATTACATTGTCTATAAAAGCCTGCATTTGATCATCAGAAAGCATTATTTGAAACAGTAAACACGGAAACAAACAAAAACTCAATGCGGAAGTGAAACGTCTGTAAATCCACCAGTGTTGCACGCGCATCACAATTTCACCAATTTGTTTCGAAATAGTTAATTTGTGACGTCACAGGGTACCGCTAAAAAAGTCATATTGCACATTTGGGAGTCCAATATTACTTTTTCCCGGATTATCACGTGGCCGCTATTGCCCAATCAGAAATAGTGTTAGTTAAGGGATGGATAATATTAACCCTTTGATAACTGGCTACTATGAACCGGTTCCAATGATATCCATATTTGTATGGTGTTATTGAGACAGACCGAAGATATTTTAGGCTGTTGAAGCTTTATTTGGGCGTTTTTGGCTGTTTTGTTGGGTAAAGGGTTAACCCCTCCATGATTGGAGCTTCCTGTAGGGAGCCCCATACAGGTGGCAGCTTGTATTGCCAAGTTTCGTCTGCTCACGCCTGTGAGGGGCTCCATAAGGGTAGTTTAACCCTTTCATGACTGGAGCTTCTTGTAGTGTGCCCCGTACAGGTGGCAGCTTGTATTGCTGAGTGTTGTCTGCTCACGTCTGAGGGGCTCCTTCCGTGACTGGAGCTTCCTGAAATTTTGTGAAAACCATGTGCCAGTGCATTATCTTATATATGTGAGTCTCCCACAGGGAGCCTTGCATATGTGAGAGAATTCATTGGCCTAACAATATGTACCTTGAATTCGTGCATTATATGTTTTGTATCCCAGTGATTTATACAATAATTTACAAGATGATATACATGTACTTTAGTATGGTAAGTCTGAGAGAGAAGAGGATTCGACATCATGGCACTGATATGGAGCCATCTTGATCTTGACGTTATAAGCCAGTGCATTCTTTTATATATGTGAAGTTCCCTATATTATATAGATTAGAGATGGGTGGGTGGTATTGAAATTTCAATCTCGGTATCGGTATTGGTAAATTTTCATTGATTTACTTTGGTAACGATACGGTAATCGGTATTGCTATTAAATTATAAGACCAGAGCAGATATTCCCGGTAAGTTGCGGTAATTCAAGTTTTTAACTGAACAATATACATGTATATATGCCCACGGATTTACTACATTCGTGACAATAGCTAAATTAGGCAACAAAATGACCTACACAATTAATTGATATTCACACATCTCTTTGATGATTTATACGCATGTTATTTTGCACCGCTTTTGAAAAGAATAAGAGATTGCATCAATGCATGACTACAATTTTCATGACCGGTCTTGGTCACGGTGATAAGGACACACACAAGTTGGCAACACATGAATATTTCATTACCGAAAATACGATATTTCTAGTTTTGATTCGGTACTGTAAATCGGTATTATGCTGATACCGATACTGCACAGTAAATACCGAGTACCGCCCATCTCTAATATAGATAATGAATGGCTTGGAGTTGACTATGTCAAAATAGTGGCCCGAGAGGATAGGGTTGAAACGATTAATCGACTAGTTGTAGACGACGCTGAAATGTCAGAACGTCGACTCTGAATTTTGCCGTCGACTAGTCGGAACATAGTGTATTAGTTCCATGTATAACGTTTTCAAGATCGATTCCGACATAAATGGTGTTAACTGCGCGTAAGTTACGGTAAGTATAACGTTTGGTGGCACCCGGAATTGACAGTGTTACTAGTATAGACACACACGGTGACCCGACTATTAATTGAAAGAATGAAATTGACAACACAATGTCTCACTCGTCGTTTGAGGTCAAAGACATCACTCCGACATGGTGGCAATGATTGACGCGGCTTTATCGTTTGTCGGAGACCTCTTTGATCTAGACACTGTGTATATTTCAATTGATCAATTGAATGTCGCTTAAGGTGACGTCATTGTTGCTACCGTATATAAATGATACTGACATTAAGAAAAAAAAGAAAAAAGAACTGTCTATCGTATTCTACAACATAGCCTATTCTATAGGGCGTATTTAGTCGGAACATTAACATTTTATAGTGACACCGCTCGGCACCGGTTTATTGGTGATCACGTGACTAAACGAAATCTCGAACGCTGATATTAAATTTAAAACCTCTATAAATGATCGAGTTTCTAATCATTATCCACCACATGTCTAATTATATAATTACATTCAGTGTGTTGGATAAATATAAAGATGTTTACAGTATTATTTCCCAAATAAATTGGTGTATATGCAGGGAAATGCGCTACGCAATAGACCGTCATTGCATCAGTCATCAGTGTACGCCATGTACGATGAATTTTCCGTACCATGTTATGTTTGAAAGTTTTGATATCGGGTACCGACTAGTCGACGCAACGCGACTTTTGGGTCTCGATTAGTCGACTCTGAAATTCACTAATCGTTTCAACACTACGAGAGGAGGAATAGTCCACAAGCCGCAGGCGAGTGGACTATTCCTCCTCGAGGACCACTATTTTGGCATCATAGTCAACGACAAGACATTCATTATTTATTATATTATATCGAACATTGGTGTCAATTCTCTCACAATTTCTGTGTCTGATTTTTGTCACATTTTTATTTACCATGAATTTTGGAAATCGGCAATCTTTTGACGATGACAGGGTAGCATAACTATTGTTATTAGTTATATCTAACAGCATCTCTTCATGATTAATCAATTTATTTCTATAAATACGCGTCATTAGCAAAGAACGTTTGGCGAACTTTTGGAAAATAGAAAGGAAGTTATAGATAACATCCACTGGCATTACAAAATTAGGACTGGTCACTTGCTAGCTAAACTGACAAACTATTAAATGCATTGGATAGCTATGATTTGTAAGATCATTATAATTCACCAATAAATCTAATGATATACCGATATTGAACAAGAATCGTGCAAGGTATAGTTTCAGATTGGTCATATCTTCAGGTGGCAACCCGATTGCTCGAAATGAGTTTATTACTATAAATAGAAAAAGAATAGTAGGCATGTAGGAATTCTACTGGGGTACTATCGTAAAATAGTATAGCAGTGTGCAGCCAATCAGAATGCGAGAAAGTCACGGGAGATATAATATTTATAAATAGTTAACTGCACCAGCGTAGCTCCGGTCATGAAGGGGTTAAACTCTAATTTAGCAATTGTTCTTAATTTTCTTGTAGGAGGCGCGAAGAGAAGAGATGTTGGTGAATCGTTTAATGCGGCAGTCACAGCAAGAGAGGAGGATAGCGGTACAGTTACTTCAGGCGAGACACGAAAAAGAAATCATCCGTAAAAACCGCATTCTACGTGAGAAACAATACGAAGAGCGAAGAACCAAGGATTTTGCGGAGGCTTTGAATCGTGAAGCTGTATGTATTTTCTGTACAGTTTCATATGTAATGCCCAAAGTAATTGACCGCTTAACCACAGCAGAATTATGGGTAATTTTTCAGGATTTAGTCTGAAATGTGGCTTGTTGCCATTCATCATTCATTCAAATCCCCGAGAGCTTTCCGATGAATGGCAACAAGCCATATTTCCAACTAAATCCTGAAAAATTACCCATAATTCTGCTGTGGTTAAGGAGTCGATTATTTAGTGCATTACTTTATTTTAGCCCAGGCAAATTTCAGAGCCTGCCGATGTTTTGTGCAAAATTTAAACAAATTGATGTTGCACTGTGGAAGTCTGTGCACAGCAAAAAATCTACTGATAACAAGGACTTCTGAGATAACAAGGATTATCTTGATAATCAGCAATTTTAAACCAGCCCCAACCAATTTGCCTTGAATGACATGATAATTATGGACCAAGTTCCAATTGTAAATTAAAGTTTTGTATGTGTAGAGAATGTAACTACAGTAGTGCTCAAAGTAATCAACTTCTTAACCACAGCAGAATTATGGGTAACTTTTCAGGATTTAGTCGAAAATATGGCTTGTTGCCATTCATCGGACAGCTCTTGGGGAGAGCTTTCCGATGAATGGCAATAAGCCATATTTCCGACTAAATCCTGAAAAGTTACCCATAATTCTGCTGTGGTTAAGAAGTCGATTATTTAGGGCATTACTGTATCTAGATCCTAGGCTTCTTAGCCAAGGCTAATTAACTGGGCTTACAGTAATGCTCTAATTAATCGACTCCCGAGAGCTTTCCGATGAATGGCAACAAGCCATATTTTCGACTAAATCCTGAAAAGTTACCCATAATTCTGCTTTGGTTAAGAGGTCGATTAATTAGAGCATTACTGTATCTCTTATTATTATTAATTCATTAAGTGGACCTCTGATATAATATCGATAGCAAAACAGACATGAACAGCACCGACTTGCACCGAATTAACTCAATGTAATGTGAGGTGTCGCATATTATTAACATTACCCATACCTTCGTCATATTGAATTAGACTATTGATAGTAGCACAGGCCCCTGGCAGACGTGTCTAACTTCTGGAATTCATTTGATGAATAAAGTTGAAAATATCGAGCACAAAAACCCTGGTGAAGAGGTATTCGAAATGATTTCTAGAATATACGGGAGCATTTATAGGTTATGACATCACGTTTAAATACACGTTCGCAACAATTTATTGCTGGAAAATATTTATTTTATAACGAGATCAAAGGCGCTCGGCGGACACCCAGGCTGATGAGCCAATTTGTTTGGTAGAATTCGGTACTTTCCGATATCATATCTCGACTTCCCTTCGTTTTATTTCGCCAAGTTATATGTCAAATGAAAGGGAATTTTATTGTCAATAAGACACACTGGGGGATATTTTGGTTGCTATTATCGATTTCTAGAATTTGTATGGCTTTGAGAATTGGGTGTGGTTTTAGCTAAAATTGATGATTGGAACCTTTACACTTGTATAATCTATATTGGTATTTTAGTAATTTTCCCCAGGGGCATGTGGAGAGTAGCAAGCCTTGAAATAAGGTGTCTGTCATTTGCAGAATGAGGTCCCCAGAGGGTGAATTTAGTGATGCTACCCCGCATAGTGGGCTAGCATCATCAAATTCACCCTCTGGGGACCTCATATGCTTACACCTCAGCAGAATGAGGTTCCCAGAGGGTGAATTTGGTGATGCTAGCCTGCTATGCGGGGTAGCATCACTAAATTCACCCTCTGGGAACCTCATTCTGCAAATGACAGACACCTTATTTCAAGGCTAGGAGAGTAGCATAAATGAATTATTCTTTAACCCTTCTATGACTGGAGCTTCCTGTAGGGAGCCCCATACAGATGGCAGCTTGTATTGCCGAGTGTCGTCTGCTCACGTCTGTGAGGGGCTCCATGAGGGTAGTTTAACCCTTTCATGACTGGAGCTTTTTGAAATTTTTCAAAAACCCTGTGCAAATGATGTCCCTTAGGAAGCTTCAGATATATAAGAGAATGCAAAGGCCGAACAATATTTACCTCGAACTTGTAAGCCAGTGCATTCTTTATATATGCGAGGCTCCCTATGGAAGACTCACATTTATAAGATAATGCACTGGCACTTGATCTTTAATGTTGCACCAATGCAGCTCCCATCAGGAAAGGGTTTTTAAGATATGTAATAATTCCTGAATTTCATCTTTCACCAGGAAATGGCTAAATTGGCTAAGCAGGAGTACGAGGAGCAGACTCGTAAAGATAAGGAATTACATGACGAAATATCGAGAGAACGTGGTGAGAAACGATACAAGAAACACCACGAAGCTAATATGGAAATTGTCAACCAGATCGTTGATTTCTCGTGTAAAGCAGCCGAGTACAGGGAACTTACTGACAGGTATGTCTGTTACTTTAACCCTTTCAGTGCCAGGTCCGATTTTTGTATCAACCCATATACCCTGTGCCAATGCATTCTCTTATATATGCGAGTCGACCATAGGTCGCCTCGCATATATAAGAGAATGCATTGGCCTAACAATTTTTCATCATTTGTTATTATTTTTTTACAATTTTTTACAATTTTAATAATTTTTTTTAGGTTTAGTGCCAGGGAATCTTACGTTTTTCATGGGCATCAAAATTATTACTATGAAAAAAAAATTCGCTATAGCATACGCAAAAAAATCTAAAAAAAAAAAAAAAAAATTTTTTTTTATTTATTTAAGGCCGATTTTACAGACCGTAAATTAGGGCCGATGAGATCGGCCCCTGGCACTGAAAGGGTTAACTCATTCATATGTCTACTATTCTTTTGGAAGGCTACTTTGAGCGAGCGGTGCTGGTACAGCATTAAAAATCCTGCGTTAGTGCATTCTCTTATATATGTGAGTCTCCCATATTGTGTGAGCCAATTGTTTGTTTATATACAGCACGTACAGAGTGTGCGATAAGCAAAACACTCCACACAGTGAAGATCTTTTTTTAGATTGGTTCACGGTGACCCATTGTACACCAAATTCTTGAGTGGCAAATATTAGCGAGGGCTGTACCGCTTGTTAAAGGGGTACCGTACTCAAATGTTGTTGGTTTCTTTAGTCTCTGAGTCGTGGAATAAGATAACCTGAATTCTATTATTTGAAAGTCTGTTGAGTATGAAGTATTGTTACGGATGGCAGATTAGATGGAATACGAAAATACCAATTGTCTTTGTCGAATATTGTTTGGACAGTTTTCAAGCAAATGTATCAAATAAATGTTATATTATATGCATACTAGGGTCATATATACTTATTTAATTCATTGTATAGTCACTTGTCAGTCAGTGGCTTGAGTTTACGCCCTGTATCAACATATTTTTTTACACCATCATGTGTGCCACTCGTTACCCAATCCACTATTTTAAATTATTTTGATTACATCTTGTAAAACAAATAAAATTTATATCAAATTATTAACTTTGATTTTAAGATAACCTATTAACCTGAATGTTTACAGAATACATCTTCGACTCAAATTACTTTGTTTTCTATATATTATCAATATTAGATCGTTTTATTTATTGAAAATGTTTTAAGTTAAGATAACTTTGTGGGATCTCCCATTGCCGTTACCATAAGCATTTTGAGTGTTTTGCTTATAGCTTATTTTAATATTCTTTGCATTCTAGAGTTTGTAACGGATATATTTACATACTAAGTGTGATTATCACTAAATCCAGCATTCCGATTGGTCGGCGCCCACGTGACTTGTTGCAGTTATTTCTCTGTGAACGCGCAACAGCTCATAACTGCAAGCCCATAATTACATCGATACGTCATCGATACCGGAAAGAAAAACGCGTAATGTTTTGGGTCCATTTGGACTCGCGTAGGATTGACTTAAATTAAATCATCAGGTTTCAATATAAAGAAATTGTTCCTGTTAACTTTTGCCAAGGGTGCTATGGGATATTTTGGGCTGGTTTTGTCACGATACACTTTTCGATTTAAATACATTTACAAAAGTGGCTTTTTCGCTAAATGTACCGTATATAAATATAAGGATTAACTGTCATGTGGACTGTTTTTATGGAGATGTAACCGTGAGGTAAGTGGTCATAACTTGAATGTAAAACCCTTCGGGTTGACCCATTCATCTAACCCATTAACCATCGGGGTTAGCCGGATTTCAACCGGTTAACCGCTAATTTATAGTGAACTTCTCTCTGACTAATTATGTCGACATTATGCCATGCTCCAGGGACAGAGATAGGTGAGAAATAGCAGCTGAAATAAAGACCTTATTCACGGCATTTAACGATATTCAAAAACACGCATTCACTGTTCTTTTGCTGGCTCTCGTGATGGGGAATGAGCAAGTGAAATTTGCGAATGCCAGGGGATCGCTTATTTGCAATTGCCGGTGATCAGCATGCTTGGGCATCTGTAAAACGAGTAACAATAGTATGGGTAATTGGGTATTGGTAAAACGAGTAACAAAATATATACATTAAAGATCTGTAATATATCATTACCATCATTGGTATATCCTCCAATGAATTATAAATAAAGACTAAAACGTAATAACTCATAGCTATATAGCACACTTCCGATTTACGCAATTCCATTTAATAGCATTTATCGTTAATTATCGCAGAGTATAGATCGATAGCCGTCTTCCCTTCTCAAATTTCAACACGAAATAATACCGAGTCTGAGGGGTATTTCACTGATTCAGTGACGTCATTGCTTTGAACTATCCCGCCTTGACACACAGTGACTGCACACGTGCTCTCGTCGGAAGATCAGTGAAAACTTCAAAGGGCCGGAATTGATTGAAGGTCGCGGACACTTTCAGACAGTTCGAGTATTGCTACTCAGTATCTGATACTACCACGTGTACCAATTAATGCTTGCATTGCACTCTACTATCGGTGACACAGGGTTTAGTATTAGTTTTGCATCATTTAGCTTAATATTTTGAGGATACCAGGGCATTATTCACGTTCACATTCAACTGACAGAGCAGGATGCGGTCTCGTCCGGTTCATTTTTTTCTAACTGGTTACGTCGTTAACCGGATGCTAACCGGTTATCCGTCTATCAAAAACAGTCCACATGACAGTTAATCCTTATGTGAATATTTCAATGGCAAAGCTGACCGCCAATTCTTACCGTATCTTTAAAAGTGCAGGAAGCATAGATCCCACTCAAGCTAATTTAATTAGGTGAAGTTTTTTTTTTAAGCAGAAGAATATATGTCTATAAACACTGAATTGAATAAAATATCCTACTCTTGTTGATAGGAAACTTTTTTCTCTGAAAGAACAAGATTTGCTAAATATTTTAAAAATTAATTTGTTTTCCACCATAAGACTGGTACCAGAAAAGCTATGGAGGGAGTGGAAGGCTCTGTATGTGTCTGGCAAGCCGCTCTACGACTGTCCTGGAGTGGTCGAATCGAGCGAGCCCACGCCTGAACAGATCCTCGAGGAAGAACGACAGCAGCTTCTTGATGAGGGTGACTTCTTGGAATATAAGGTGCGTTAACCCTTTACCCAACAGAATGGCCCTGTGCCAATGCATTCTCTTATATATGCGAGTCGACCATAGGTCGCCTCGCATATATAAGAGAATGCATTGGCTTAACACGTATTAAAAATGATAAAATTGTCAAAGAATGTAGAAAAATATTATAAAAATTGTTAAAAAATGTAAGAAAAATTATTAAATTGTTAAAAAATGTAAGAAAAAATGGTAAAAAGATTTTTTTTAGGCCAATGCATTCTCTTATATATGCGAGGCGACCTATGGTCGACTCGCATATATAAGAGAATGCATTGGCACAGGGTGACTTCATGGAATATAAGGTGCATTAACCGAGGCATTTAAAGAAATAGAAAGAAAACTTATTCTCAGTTAATTTATACCTTGTTTCATGTAGGGCAGGTTTGAGCAACAAGATGTCAATGACTTCACAGGATACAATGTGCTTTAATTTAGGAAATTAGAAATAATTGAAATAATAGTGTTCTCACTCAATTTGTGTCTCTTTATGATGTCAGTAGATGGAAATAACAACATTTTTTAAATTAAACTTTATATTCAATTTCAATTTCTCAAGTACTTGGAGCAATTTCTGCCAAAGAAAAAAATTTATTATAAAAGACAATCCTTTTAGCATTGTAGAATCTTCATGATGATGTACTCCGCTGGATAAAACAAGTGTCCATTGGTGTCAAGCCTGCAAATAGTGTGTATGTCATTTGCATAATGAGGTCCCCAGAGTGTGAATTTAGTTATGCTATCCCGCAAAACGGGCTAGCATCACCAAATTCACCCTCTGGAGACCTCATTCTGCTTATGCCTCATCTTCTGTGAAGTATCTATAGTCCCAAATTAATATTGTTTTTAGTTAGATTTTCCATTTTGGGAATTTCTATATCCCCTAATTTGCAGAAGATAAAATGCATAATCGAGGCGCCCAATAGGTGAACATCACCAACTTCAACTGGGGAACTTCAATCTGATCCTAGGTCTACCATAGCAGTTGAGGGCCTAAGCAGAATGAGGTTCCCAGAGGGTGAATTTGGTAATGCTAGCCCACTGTGCAGGATAGCGTCACCAAATTCACCCTCTGGGGACCTTATTCTGTAAATGACAGACACGCTATTTGCAGGCTTGCGCGGTGTATTTGCCATTCGGCCGTGGTGTCAGAGTTTGTAACTGCAGTTGAGCACTGTGGCCGAACGGCAAGTACACCACGGCCGAACGGCAAGTACACCATGGCCGAAACGGCAAGTACACCTCGGCCCAACTGTAGTTAGCCAGTGGAGCCGCGGTGTACAGCTATGCTCTCAGTAAGCGACCTGTTTAACGAGGTTATGGGCCGGTACCTACCGCGGTGTTACCACCAAAATACCGCGGTTATCATTCTGTACCGCGACGGAGGGCGGTTGACCCGCGGTACTGGTACGGTATTCTTACCGTTGATTACCGCATGTCACCGCGTTATTGGTGTTCGTTACCGCCGTACACCGCGGTATTTTTTTCGTAACCGCGTTCAAATTACCGCTAACGGCCCTCCACCGCGGAGAGAACGCGACTGAAACAAGGTGTCACACGGTAGGTAAATGTTTATGAACTTTTGTTTTGAATGAATACAGTAAGCTGCACGTAATTATATATGCGTAATGAATATAAATTAATAATAATCCAATCGGATTACATATGAACACATGTCAGGTTTACATGTAACAAATTACAAATGTACACGTACATCACGTTTAATCACGTCGGCGGTTTTTGAACTCAACTATAGTTGCTTACGGCGACTGGATTACGCAACACACCGTGGAGTAATAGTTTTGTTGTTAGCATGCAACTATCTTACATATCGTCAAATGATTTACGCACCCGATTCCTATATCGGTTTCCACTCATGCGGAATTTGTTGTTTTTTTTTGTGTTTCCGAAATCTAAATTTCTCATAAAATGGGAAAAGTCAATCCTCCATTTCTCTGAATTTGGTCGAAACCAGCGGGGACGGTGCATTAGTAACACTTGAGTCCGATTTTAGTCTTAGAGGCCAGGGCGGCGATCATTGCAGAAATATTCATATTCGTTCAAATCTATAGTTTTGTTCATAACCCAAACACAATCGGCGCGTAAATAGTATATTATCGCCAAGACGTATGATTGTACGCATGCGTGAAACAGTAAAGCAATTTACAAACATTTGCGGCTGAAGATTTCTTGTCAGTGGGAATAAAATGTATAACTTAGAAAGCGTGGCACATGTCATGTCATGTCAAAGTAAAGTTGTTATCATCACCAATGTGCGCGACAAAAGACACACGCAAAACACCAAACATTGAAAGACACAACGTTGTCAAATCAGTCTGCTTTTGTTACGTGAACATTCATTCAGCTATCGAGTGCGTGTACGGCGGCATCGTTTGATGTGAAATTGCAACTTTTGGCGAGGGCGTGCACTTGTAGTTCTCGGTGGGTCGCAGTATAAATTATAGCACATACTGGTATTCCTATCTAATCGTTATTCGGAAAAAACATGCATGGTGTTGGAAATTGAACTCTAAATACGTTTGTTTGGTTATATACAGTATTACAGAGGTTAACATTGTAACATAATTATTTCAAGTGATCGAATCCGGTGTGTTTTAGTCCTTGTTAGTTTATTCCCGATACGGTAGCAATAAAGAGCGTTTGTCTCACTTTTGTGCGACAAATATTTATAAATAGCTATTACGTGCACAACAATTTAAAGATCGAATGAGACTTGTCTGTTTTTTAAAGCCACGTGGTGCTTCGCACATAATATTATTCGCAATACCAAAATAGATCGATAAATATCTGAACTACCTTCTGCGAGCATTATGTAAGCCAAACGGACGCATTTGAAGTAATGGACATACAAGTGTCCAAAACACAAAACAGCCATTCGCGCGTCATGTGTGTAGTTTTACTATATAATAGCACCATCAACAAAACACATATTTATTTCACCCATTGAGCCCAGTTATAAAAAGACATGACGACATCTTAATTTAAGTTCCCCGTGACCTATATTAACAAAGTCTGCCAGCTGCAGTATGACATAATCAGTGACACGTGCTTTTGCGCAGAATGTGTTTTTTTCCTGGATATACAGGAGTTCCATTTTGTGTCTTTTATACTAAGACAATAATTCCCGTCATACGAACAAATGGTGTTTGTGATTTGCAGTTAATGAATGTCAATAAAGTTAATAACGATATTCATTCTGGGGACTATTTAAATAGTGGTCGTTATCATTCAATTTAGGGATCACGTACATCTGAACATTGATATAAACTGTAGATACCGGATTTATCGAGCTGTCTAAAATGGCCGAAATCATTTGTTCCCTTCCCGATAACCAACACTGATTACAAATAGTGTCATTTATGGGAATTGTAGGCGATAAAACGAGACTAGAAATGTTGTTGTAATTTTTTAATATTCACATTAATTGAAAAATGACTTTCTCAAAGTAACTTATACTTACCTTTACTTAATCTGGAAGCCCGTTATAATGGGCATATATTTCCCGATATTCGGCTTTCATCTGTTTCAATATTTTAATAATACACTTTACGGTACACAACCATGGACGGAGATCGTGAGAACGGCCGTCCTATTTTGGAAGATTAACGGTCAGCCATCGAATCCCATCATTAACCGCGTTCTAAAAACGGTACCGCTTGGCGGTAATGTCACCGCGTTTGTGCGGTGCATTACCGCATGCCACCGCGGTACCAACATCTGTTACCGTTTGAAGTGCGGTGGTACCGCGAACGTCGCGGTGGTACCGCGGTACCCGCGTGGTAGTTCAACCGCGAATCGGCGGTATGTCGCGGTATTGCACCGCGGTATGAACGCATGTACACCTCGTTAAAACAGGTCGCTTACTGTGAGCATAGCTGTAGTTGCATTTCGGCTGCGGTTGTTGTTTTGTCCAGCAGGGTATATATGGATAGCCATATGAGTCTTGATCAAGTGATGACATGAATTGAATGATAACATCTTTATAGACAAGCCTTGAAATAGGGTGTCTGTCATTTGCAGAATGAGGTCCCCAGAGGGTGAATTTAGTGATGCAACCCCGCATAGCTAGCATCACCAAATTCACCCTCTGGGGACCTCATTCTGCTTACACCTCAGCAGAATGAGGTTCCCAGAGGGTGAATTTGGTGATGCTAGCCCGCTATTCGGGGTTGCATCACTAAATTCACCCTCTGGGGACCTTATTCTGCAAATGACAGGCACACTATTTCAAGGCTTGTTTATAGACTTATTAGTGTATAATGCACACAAGTTTTTGACCTTTTGTGAAGCCTTTATTACAGTAATGCCCTTATTAATCGACTCTCTAACCACAGCAGAATTATGGGTAACTTTTCAGGATTTAGTCGGAAATATGGCTTGTTGCCATTCATCGGAAAGCTCTCCCCGAGAGCTTTCCGATGAATGGCAACAAGCCATATTTCCGACTATATCCTGAAAAGTTACCCATAATTCTGCTGTGTTTAAGGAGTCGATTAATTAGAGCATTACTCTCGGGCTCCAAATAAACGTGCATGCACGTTTATTATTTCAGGCGGAAAATTCCCCCCTGTACGCTGCTTATTTGGGTCTGCACGTTTATTTATTTTTCAGTAAAATAATTTGTACCAAAAGTGAACCGTCAAATTCATCAACCAAGTGAAAGTTTTACCACCGTAAAACATCTTTTCACTTCAAATTTAGGGAAACAGTTTGACAGTTATTATAGTAAATACTCGCTTGAGAGGAATTCCCAAAAATGAAAATAGCAGTGTTTACCTCCCCGCATTCATTTGAAAGTGGCTGCATCCGACTAGTAAGTCGCGCGTGATTGTTAGGATTATCTCATTATCAGGGGGACGCACCATCATCCATGTTCTTCCAGAATACACATTTCCCCTCCCCGCATGCCTTTAAAAGTGGACCCATCGGTTTCCGATTAAGCCGTGTATCCATGACGTTTGCGCACGTTTTCATCAGGATTATCTCATTATTAGGGGGGACGCACCACGTGCTTACCGGAATACACATTTTTTACTATGTCAGTGTGGGGCTCCATTTAGAACCAGATATTTTTGTTTTAATTATCTCAATAAAACACTCAATACTGCCATAACAATTTTATTAGAGGTTAATTTATAAAATATTTGGATCATTGAAAGTGTAATAAAATGTTACTTTATAGTTGGGAAGCTTAGTCTATAATTGAAAATGGACGTAGAATAAAACATCGGGGCCTCATTACGCACTGTCTTTAGGGAATTTCTGTAAAAATTGTTGTTGTTTCCCCGCGAGAATTTAAACATGGCTTACCGAGTTATGTATAAAATATAAAAATTTCACGTCCTCACTGTTAATTTTATAAACATTTGCTGGAAATTCCCCCTGCAATATTATTTGGGTCTGCACGTTTATTAATTTTCAATGAAAGTTCCCCCCTGCACTATTATTTGGGTCTGCACGTTTATTAATTTTCAATGAAAGTTCCCCCCTGCACTATTATTTGGGTCTGCACGTTTATTTGGAGCCCGAGAGTACTGTAAGTCGAGCAGTCTTGGTTGGTGAAAAGACTAAAAATATCTTGGGCCCCTTGTTTCTCTTATACCTATTACATAATCGTCTGATTTAACCCTTTCTATAATAAATGGATTCTCCCAGTCAGTTAAAAAGTTTACATCGGAATGGTCTATTATTCATTTGGATGGATGTTAAGGTGATAAATATGTGTTATATACACAATGTATTTGTATCGATTCATGTATAGCGCCTCGGCTAGTTTTCATGGCCATATAGAGTCGAGGCGACCAAGGTCGCCGAGTCGCTATACTGCCATGAAAACTAGCCGAGTCACGCGATACATAAATCGTTACAAACACATTGTATATAACACATTTATCTTCCATTAGTGTGACAGAATCCACCGCAGAAATTACATTTTAGGAGTTTCTTAGATGCCAAAACTGTTGAATTTGTGTCCGATGATTAGCTTTCTTGAGTAAATTCTCCCAACCTGCAAAGGTATATGTCACGCGATTAGCTCGCTTTGCTAAATTATCACAACCTGCAAGTTCACGCGAATATGCCTAATGGAAAATGTATTCAATGGACACAATCTCTTACACCTGCATGTTTTATTTAATTTATAATAAATACTGAACAAATACATTATTAGTTACTTTGTGATATGTTATACTATAATACCCATTATGGTAGGCAATCAAATAGTGTTAAAACCTTGGAACTATTTGTTTATAGTACGCAAGAATATACGTTGGAATGTCGTTTTGATTTTTCTCGTGATTGATGTGACGTCAGTTCATTCATGATTTTGAACCAGCCAACGACGTCACAAGCGCCTTGTATTGCAACTGCAGTAACGATACAGATGTTTTTATTGCCAATTCGTTGTCGCCAATTGTATTAGGGAATTTCATAGGAAATGGTAGATAAAAGCAGACAGCAGACATATAAAAGGGCAAAAGGAGCCCTATTTATTGAGGGAAATGTTTAGATAAGTTCAACAATGTTTGTTGAACTTATTATGTGAACATTTCCTATGGGATAACTAATCATCAATGATGCTTTAGTATAGAAAGGGTTAAACTTATTATCTGAACATTTCCTATGGGATAACTACTCACCAATAATGCTTTAGTATAGAAAGGGATAAACGTATTATTTGAACATTTCCTATGTAATAACTACTCATCAATGATGCTTTAGTATAGAAAGGGTTAAACTTATTATCTGAACATTTCCTATGGGATAACTAATCATCAATGATGCTTTAGTATAGAAAGGGTTAAACTTATTATCTGAACATTTCCTATGGGATAACTAATCATCAATGATGCTTTAGTATAGAAAGGGTTAAACTTATTATCTGAACACTTCCTATGGGATAACTAATCATCAATGATGCTTCAGTATAGAAAGGGTTAGGTTAAACTTATTATCTGATCATTTCCTATGGGATAACTAATCATCAATGATGCTTTAGCATAGAAAGGGTTAAACTTATTATCTGAACATTTCCTATGGGATAACTAATCATCAATGATGCTTCAGTATAGAAAGGGTTAGGTTAAACTTATTATCTGAACATTTTCTATGGGATAACAACTCATCAATGGTGCTTTAGGATAGAAAGGTCTAAACTTATTATCTGAACATTTCCTATGGGATAACTACTCATCTATGATGATTTAGTATTGAAAGGGTTAAACTTATTATCTAAATATTTCCTATAGGTTAACTACTCATCAATGATGTTTTGAATAAAAAGGTTTAAACTTATTATCTGAATATTTCCTATGGGATAACTACTCATCGATGATACTTTAGTATAGAAAGTGTTAAACATATTATCTGAACATTTCCTATGTGATAACTAATCATTAATGATGCTTTAGTATAGAGAGGGTTGAACTTATTATCTGAACATTTCCTATGGGATAACTACTCATCAATGATGCTTTAGTATAGAAAGGGTTAAACTTATTATCTGAACATTTCCTATGGGATAACTAATCATCAATGATGCTTCAGTATAGAAAGGGTTAAACTTATTATCTGAACATTTCCTATGGGATAACTAGTCATCAATGATGCTTCAGTATAGAAAGGGTTACACTTATTATCTGAACATTTCCTATGGGATAACTAGTCATCAATGATACTTTAGTATAGAGAGGGTTAAACCTATTATCTAAGCAGTTACTATGGGATAACTACTCGTCAATGATACTTTAGTATAGAAAGGGTTTGACTTATTATCTGAACATTTCCTATGGGATAACTAATCATCAATGATGCTTTAGCATAGAATGGGTTAAACTTATTATCTGAACATTTCCTATGGGATAACTACTCATCAATGATGCTTTAGTATAGTAAAGGTTAAACTTATTATCTGAACATTTCCTATGGGATAACTACTCATCAATGATGATTTAGTATAGAAAGGGTTAAACTTATTATCTAAATATTTCCTATAGGTTAACTACTCATCAATGATGTTTTGAATAAAAAGGTTTAAACTTATTATCTGAATATTTCCTATGGGATAACTACTCATCGATGATACTTTAGTATAGAAAGGTCTAAACTTATTATCTGAACATTTCCTATTTGATAACTAATCATTAATGATGCTTTAGTATAGAGAGGGTTGAACTTATTATCTGAACATTTCCTATGGGATAACTACTCATCAATGATGCTTTAGTATAGAAAGGGTTAAACTTATTATCTGAACATTTCCTATGTGATAACTAATCATTAATGATGCTTTAGTATAGAGAAGGTTGAACTTATTATCTGAACTTTACCTATGGGATAACTACTCATCAATGATGCTTTAGCATAGAAAGGATTAAACTTATTATCTGAACATTTCCTATGTGATAACTAATCTTTAATGATGCTTTAGTATAGAGAGGGTTGAACTTATTATCTGAACATTTCCTATGGGATAACTACTCACCAATGATGCTTTAGTATAGAAAGGGTTAAACTTATTATCTGAACATTTCCTATGATAACTAATCATTAATGATGCTTTAGTATAGAAAGGGTTAAACTTATTATCTGAACATTTCCTATGTAATAACTACTAATAAATGATTCTTTAGTATAGAAAGGGTTAAACTTATTATCTGAACATTTCTTATGGGATAACTAATCGTCAATGATGCTATAGTATAGAAAGGGTTAAACCTATTATCTAAACAGTTCCTATGGGATAACTATTCATCAGTGATGCTTTCGAATAAAAAGGTTTAAACTTATTATCTGAATATTTCCTATGGGATAACTATCCATCAATGACGTTTTACTATGGAAAGTGTTAAACTTATTATCTGAACCTTATACTATCGGATAACTACTCATCAAAATGATGATTTGGTATAGAGAGTGTTAATTGAATTGTTTTTTTTATTTTCTTTAGAACATGGTTGGTGAATGGCAGCCTGGTGAGGATTGTGAAGTGAAGGAGCTACCTCCAAATAACCCAGTATTAGGACATATTATACAGCGACTCTTCAATTTGGTTCACCCACCATCGGTAAGTATTAACTAGATAACCCAGTGTAGGGCATATAAAACAGCGACTCTTCAATTTGGTTCGCCCACCATCGGTAGTTATCTGTAACATTTTTGTTACATCACTTTGCTCCCATTGCACTGCACAGTACAGCAAGCAAAAATTGGTATCAGATGAGGTCATAATATTTCACTATTATCAGATGTCTTAATATGTCACTACTATCAGATGTCTTAGTACGTCACTGTTATTGGAGGTCTTAATACATCACTATTATCAGAGTTTTAATACATCACTATCAAACGTCTAAGTAACACATCACTATTATCAGAGTCCTAATACGTCACTATTATCAGAGTTTTAATACATCACTATTATCAGAGTTTTAATACATCACTATTATCAGAGTTTTAATACATCACTATTATCGGACGTCTTAATACATCACATTTATCAGAGATTTAATACATCACTATTATTGGAGTCTTAATGCGTCACTATTATCGGACAATTGGAAACAAAGTGTGAGTGGACTTCGATGTATTAAAGGTACTCAATCCGATTCGATGGTCCCCATATCATCAGATTCCAACAACAACAACATTTTTTGAAATGCTGCTTCAGTTATCAGAATTGATTAATTGATTAATTGATATTTGATCATCGGAGCTTTGATAGGTCGGCTTCTTGACTCGAATCAGATATTTTTTACCCCGAAGCCAAAGAAATGGTAATTTGGGAGCGTTAATTCAGATTATGCATCTTTCACATATACCGGTATAAGGCATCAAATTAATGGAAAGTATAGTCAATCAATTTGAAATTAATATTGTTCATATTAGTGTTGCTTTATTATAACAGTCCTTCCCATGAGGAAAAACACAGCAAGTGCATTTATTTGCTCCCGCAATTCAGAAGACGGGTGCAATATTTATTGCACCCATAATATAATTGTAAGTTGGGTTTTTCTCAAACAAAATGTCATTGTGGGATAGACCTCTGTCCAGCTACACCCTCATAGGTACAACATTCAAATGAGATATTGAATCAACGATTGCAGTTACCATAAGCATTTTGACAAGAGTGACAAATTTTAGCGACTGTGAATTGAAAATTCTGAGTGCATACAGGTGTGAGATTAATCACTCCCATCAAAAAACTTTATTTTGATTTTCAGCCTCCTCCTGTACCACCAGAGTATCCTGCATTCCCCATTCGAGCCTGTGTTCTCGGCAAAGTGTTTGGTGGGAAGTCATCATGTGCAAAGAAACTAGCTGCAGGTTTGTGTCTCAATAGATTGCTTATAAATTTTGATGATTTTACTGCTAAAGTAATGCCCTAAATAATTGACTCCTTAACCACAGCATAATTATTGGTAACTTTTCCAGATTTAGTCGGAAATATGTCTTGTTGCCATTCATCAGAAAGCTCTCACTGAGAGCTTTCCGATGAATGGCAACAAGCCATGTGTATTTGTAAATTGCATGTGTATTTATCAATCAACGTAACGTTTTTAGTCGAGTTTTTTTCCAAAACTCGACTTATAGTTTGATGGGGGACGGTGGGCGGGCGGGCGGGCGGCGGACGGGCGGGCGGGCGACGTGTTTTGCTTATAACTCAACTGTTTATTGACGGATTAAAAAAAAATTTGGTGTGTGAGTACATATCCATGCACGTAAGCTGCAGACATAAAAATCGGGTTTGTCCGCACATTTATTACAGAGTTGTGGCCCTTTGAATTTTCAGCTCGTTAGCGCGATAACTTCAACAAACGTTATCCGATTTGATTGAAATTTGGTATATAGGTGTCTCCCAATAATATCTCGGATGAGTTCGAAAATCGGCCTGGTCCGATAAAATTTGATAGAGTTATGGCCCTTAATTAGTCATTTTTCACTAATTTTCAGCTCGTTAGCGCGATAACTTCAACAAACGTTATCCGATTTGATTGAAATTTGGTATATAGGTGTCTCCCAATAATATCTCGGATGAGTTTGAAAACCGGCCTGGTCCGATAAAATTTGACAGTGTTATGGCCCTTAATTAGTCATTTTTCACGAATTTTCAGCTCGTTAGCGCGATAACTTCAACAAACGTTATCCGATTTGATTGAAATTTGGTATATAGGTGTCTCCCAATAATATCTCGGATGAGTTTGAAAACCGGCCTGGTCCGATAAAATTTTATAGAGTTATGGCCCTTAATTAGTCATTTTTCACGAATTTTCAGCTCGTTAGCACGATAACTTCAACAAACGTTATCCGATTTGATTGAAATTTGGTATATAGGTGTCTCCCAAGAATATCTCGAATGAGTTCGAAAACCGGCCTGGTCCGATAAAATTTGATAGAGTTATGGCCCTTAATTAGTCATTTTTCACGAATTTTCAGCTTGTTAGCGCGATAACTTCAACAAACGTTATCCGATTTGATTTTTAAATGTGGTATATAGGTGTCTCCCAAGAATATCTCGGACGAGTTTGAAAACCGGCCTGGTCCGATAAAATTTGATAGAGTTATGGCCCTTAATTAGTCATTTTTCACGAATTTTCAGCTTGTTAGCGCGATAACTTCAACAAACGTTATCCGATTTGATTTTTAAATGTGGTATATAGGTGTCTCCTAAGAATATCTCGGTCGAGTTCGAAAACCGGCCAGGTCCGATAAAATTTGATAGAGTTATGGCCCTTAATTAGTCATTTTTTCATAAATTTTCAGCTCGTTAGCGATAATTTAACAAACATCATCCTATTTGATTGAAATTTTGATATATAGGTGTCTCCCAAGAATACCTCGGACGAGTTAGAAAACCGGCCCGGTCCGATAAAATTTGATAGAGTTATGGTTCTTAAGTAGTCATTTTGTACGAATTTTGAGCTCGTTAGCGCGATAACTTCAACAAACGTCATCCGATTCAACTAAAATTTGGTATATAAGTGTCTTCCAATAATATCCTGGACGAGCTCGAAAACCAGCCTGGCCCGATAAAATTTGATGGAGCTATGGCCCTTAATTAGTCCTTTTTCGATTTGACCTATTAATTAGTCTACCGATACTGATGCACACCAATTGGCGGTAATCCACCGAAAACGAGACACAGCATCTCTGATGCCACCTCTTGTTTAGCTTTTGAAATCATGGGTTTTTTCTGGGTAGCAAAATGAGCACATCATTGACGAATAATAAGTTGATTGGAAATTTAAATACTGTCTCATACAGTACATCTGAAAATTTGACAGGCACCATTTTGAAATGACCAACATCATCCATTTGGTGCCTGTCATTTTGACAGTCAGTGAAAAAAACATTATTTTGAGCCTTGCTACTGTTACAGTTGAATTAATGATAAAAGTCCAAATTAGTCCAATATGTGACCCGCCATATCAAATCCAGTCGTAAGTCGGGATTTTTTTACCCTGTGCCAATGCATTCTCTTATATATGCGAGTCGACCATAGGTCGCCTCGCATATATAAGAGAATGCATTGGCCTAACAATTTTTTATACGCCCTTTTTGAAAAAAGGTCGTATTATGTTATCAGTCTGTCCGTCCGTCCGTCTGTCCGTCTGTCCGTCTGTCCGTCTGTCCGTCTGTCTGTCCGTCCGTTAACATTTTTGGTTTCCGATCGATAACTCCAGTTTGGATTATTTGATCTGAACCAAAGTTGGTATGTGTATTTCCCAGCTAAAGATACAGGCCAAGTTCGAATATAGGTTCCGTCCAAATATTTTTACATGAGTTACGGCCCTTTTTCGACTTAGAATTTGACCGTCATTTAACATTTTTGGTTTCCGACCGATAACTCTAGTTTGGATTATTTGATCTGAACCAAAGTTGGTATGTGTATTTCTCAGCTAAAGATACAGGCCAAGTTCGAATATGGGTTCCGTCCAGTTATTTTTACATGAGTTACGGCCCTTTTTCAACTTAGAATTTGACCAATTTCATAACATTTTGGTTTCCGACCGACAACTCCAGTTTTGATTATTTGAGCTGAACCAAAGCTGGTATGTGTATTTCCCAGCTAAAACTACAGACCAAGTTTGAATATAGGTTCTGTCTTAATTATTTTTACATGAATTATGGCCATTTTTTCGACTTAGAATTTGACCATTTTGCGATAGTACAATTCGAAATGGCTAAAGGGCGTATTTTGCCACGCCCTAGCGATGCTCTTGTTATCATTTGTTTTAAATAAATGTTTTTTACAATTTTTAGGACATAAAATAAAAAACATCCATTACCCTGCAGGGAACCCCACACATATATAGAAGCATATAGAAGAGTGTCGTCTGCTCATGTTTGTCTGGGGCTCTGTATGGGTGAAATTAAAAAATTGTTAAAGAATATAAGAACAAGTTATTAACATTGTAAAAAATTGTTATGGTTGCCTCGCATATATAAGAGAATGCATTGGCACAGGGTAAAAAAATCCCGACTTACAACTGGATTTGATATGGCGGGTCACATATGGTATCAAAGTTTAATCAAAACATGATGATAAAAATTGAAAAATATTCTGAAAATCATATTCAGATTAAAATATTTGAACAAATCACTGTAACAGTTTCTTTACTTAATAATGCTTTCAACTCGTGAAGTTTCGTTATTGTAGAACATATCAATAATGATTCTATAAGAACAATGTTGATTTATTTCTCCGACTTCTTCTTAGTGGTGATGTTTTTACCGGTACATACAGTAATGCCCTAAGTAATTTTTGGTGATGTTAGAAGAATGCTACACTCCACCATTTGGCATAGTGCCAGCTGAATACAATAACTAACAGTTCCTCTCACCTGAATAAGTCCATAATATGTCTTTAATGGGATATATTATATACTTTAGCATAGAAAGGAATTAATAATGGAAAAAGTTCTAAGCAGTTAGAACAGTCAGCAGCTGTGAAATGTATGAAAAATCATATACAGCGATGCCCTAAATAATCAACCACTTAACCACAGCAGAATTATGGGTAACTTTTCAGGATTTAGTCGGAAATATGGCTTGTTGCCATTTATCGGAAAGCTCTCCCCGAGAACTTTGCTTTCCGATGAATGGCAACAAGCCATATTTCCGACCAAATCCGGAAAAGTTTCCCATAATTCTGCAGTGGTTAAGGAGTCGCTTCCTGAGGGCATTACTGTACTTTTATTTATTTTTTGCATATTTACTCACTGCGAGTGCCTTGGTCTCTTTAATTCTTGACTCAGCATGAGATATTGCCTGTTTTACTTGCAGATCACCGATTAGAGGTCCTAAATGTCGATGAGCTGGTGAACACTGCCATTGAAGCCAGTAAAGATGGAGAAATGGCCGAAATACCGGAGGTGTGATTTTATTTCAAATTAAAAAAAAATTTCACAAAATTTATAATGCAGCAAAGAACATAAATTTTTAGATTCCTGAACAGAAAAATTTGTCATCAGGTCAGAGATGAAGCTTTTCAATATCTTTCAATATTTGATTTTCCAAGTAAATTATAATAAACTTTTTTGTTAAATGTTGATGAAGATAATTATTAAATTAAATTTGTTAATTATCTTTCATGTTTTCAATTAAATAAGAATTTGTAACTAAAATTCTTAGAATTAATTGTCAAATTCTATTATACTTCATTAACTCTTCCGTGACTGGAGCTTCCTGAAATTTAGCAAAAACCCTGAGCCAATGCATTCTTTTATATATGTGAGTCTCCCATAGGGAGCCTCACATATGTAAGAGGATACATTGGCCTACCAATATTTACCTTGACCTTGTAAGCCAGTGCATTCTATTATATATACTAAGCTCCCTATGGGAGACTCGCATACATAAAAGAATGCACTGGCACAGGATTTTTAATGCTGCATCAGCACAGCCCCCATCATGAACGGATTAAAAATTTATTAAAATTGTTTGCAGGAACCGGAAGAGGAACCAACAGTCCAGAAATCTGATAGTCATCTCTCAAATCTTGAAGGTATATATATGTTACCAGTACAGTTAGATAGTTAACCCTTTCATTGCCAGGGGCCGATTTCATCGCCCCTAATTTACCGTCTGTAAAATTTGGTTGAATTTTTTTTGGGTATGCTTAAGCATGCTATAGCAAATTTAAAAACCAACTGGATAAAACCTATGGGGCATGTTATAACTCAAAACTATCACCAAGTATTCATAGTAATAGTTTTGATGCCCATAAAAAACGTAAGATTCCCTGGCACTAAACCTACAAAATAAAGTCTGGCACTGAAAGAGTTAAGGAATATAAGAAAAAATTATTAAAATTGTAAAAAATAATAACAACTGATGAAAAATTGTTAGGCCAATGCGTTCTCTTATATATGTGAGGCGACCTGTGGTCGACATGCATTGGCACAGGGTATATGGGTTGATACAAAAATTGGACCTGGCACGAAAGTATGACATGCAAGGGTTACATAATAAGCACATGCATACATACACAGAACAACACGAGTGTAAATGGGTTTGTCGATACGGCACGAGTGATGTCGCGGAAGGATAGAACGAGAGGCGCTTGCGTATCGACAAACCCATTTACACTCGTGTCGTTCTGTGTTTATTACACGCTTAGCGTCCTAGAATCCGTGCATTAAAAATACATGATTAGAATGTTTATTTAGGCTCATACAGGGCGTGTTTGGCATGTGTGATGATTCTTTTATTTAAATAGTTCCAGTTTCATGGTTGAGGCGAACGTCATGTACGTCATTTTACGTCAACGAGATGTGTATGGAACGTACGTTCCATACGGATACGTTCTATACGGATTTGTGAATATGGAACAGCAATAACACTGTACTTCTAGGAACAAGCGTGTAATAAAAAAATAATAATAAAATAAATATAATAAGATGGTAAAAAAATATGTTATTCATTCACAGGTATGTTCCAGGGATCATATTTAGTGGCAAGCCTGAGCTAGCCTGCAATTTGCAGAATGACATCCCAGAGCATGAATTTAGTGATGCTGTCCCGCATAGCAGGCTAGCATCACTAAATTTACCCTCTGGAGACATCTTTCTGCTTAGGCCTCATCTTCTCTGGAAAGTTTCTTTATTATCAAATTTCTATAGAAACTTCTTCACATAGATTTTATTTATTTTTTAGTATATTTTCTCTATATATATCCCCAAATTGGCAGAGGACACATTGCATTATCGAGGTTCCCAATGGGTGTACATCACAATATTCATCCTAGGCTATATCTCCCATGCAGAATGAAGTCCCCGGAGGGTGAATTTGGTGATGATAGCTCTCTGTGCGGGATAGTATCATTAAATTCACCCTCTGGGGTCCTCTATACACTATACTCAGGCTTGTTTAGTGGTATCACTTTAGAATGGTCAGCTTCCTTCATAATTGAGGCAAAAGTCAAATGATTTTGGAGTTTGCATCATTATATATATCGGTAAAGAAAATAGATTTATTGACTGATATGTAGCATGTTGGCCATATTATATAATGATCAGTCCAAATTGCTAATAAATATGTGTTATATTCACAATGTGTTTGTATCAATTAATGTGTATCATGACGAGGCTAGTTTTTGAGGCATATTGTGATGGGGGTTACTATGTGGCCATGAAAACTAGCCCTGTCGCGATACATGAATCATTACAAACACATTGTATATACCGGTATTACATGTTTATCTACCATTCGTGTGACTCAGAGTTCATCACTCAAATTACATTTTATGAGTTTTTTAAATGCCAAAATCGTTATATACTACAAGAAAACCAATGTCAGAAATGGTAACGCACTCAAAATCATATATTATATACTACAAGAAAACCAATGTCAGAAATGGTAACGCACTCAAAATCATATATTATATACTACAAGAAAACCAATGTCAGAAATTGTAACACACTCAAAATCATATATTATATACTACTAGCAGATTAGCCCGCCACTGGCGGGATTGGTTCCATGGCTTTGTTACAGAACGCCAGGGCTATTTAGGAATTTCTTTGCCAGAAACATGACTATATGATTGTATATGACCGTATATGAGCAAGGACAAGGTCACATTCGAAATTGGACTCTATTTGACCTTGAATTGACCATTTTGAAGGTCAAGGTCAGGTCAGGATGACGATTTGACCCGTCCAATACACTCCCCAGACAAAAGTAACCCTAGGTATCAAATTTTGTCCGCCGAAATCCGCCAGTTTTACCCAATTTGATTTTCACTCAAGTAGATAATTTTTTCAATAGCGACGCCTCATAAACACACGCTCATTAAGTATCACGCTTTAAGAGCATCCAGTTAACCAATTTCAATGAAAATAAACCAAACTTGTAGCCAAGAAACAGCTAAAATCTGTTACACAGCTTTAACCAAAATTTCGGCAATTCTGGAAGCCATCTCAGGTAAATGGATTTGATCGAATTTTACCCGAGTCCAGATTGGAGACCTAGACAATGGATTCGCTCCACTTTATACTTGGATGAGATTCCAGACCATAACGATGATGATTTTTAGTGAACTTTTACCCGGAACCTAACTCTACATGACTTAGCACTAAGTGAGGTGTGGAAAACAAGAAATTCAATTAATTGAGGAAAAACACACACTGTCCCGAGTGGTATTGATAAGCTATTGGAGGGTCTACCACTTCGCATGCAAAATAGCAAAATAACATTGAATGTCTCATGTCAAACGTCAGTGCAGCTCAGCAGAAACGCATGGGCACAAGTTCAGTTCAGCAGAAACGCATAGAGCTTACGATCATAGTACCACCCACTGGACGCGGCTGTGCCGCATCTATCAGTGGGTGAATAATAGCATAAAAATAAAATGTATCCAAAATAGACTAAGAATATCAGCTGTAACAAAAATGTATATATCAGAAATTGTAAATGCTATATTTTGGGACGGAGCCGGCAAATGCCGTATTTTCACTCAAGTAGATAAACGATTCTTAATAGCCTGCACTGTGTATTTTATGATATATGTTCGATAACGCGATTAACCCCACAGTGCCGAGGACAGTCATTTTAGTGACTGGGAGTGGAGAACGAGTGCTCGGACGTTCTCAGAAGTGGTGCTATGCACTGTCCGTGGATTTTTAACCTTAGACAGGAAGTTTGGTCTCAATCGGTCCAGCCGTTTTCGATTCTATAAAGGATATATATATATATATATATATATATATATGTAGTTCTCAAAATATATAGTAGACAAGAAAACCAATGTCAGAAATGGTAATGCACTCAAAATCATATATTATATTCTACAAGAAAACCAATGTCAGAAATGGTATCGCGCTCAAAATCATATATTATATACCCATGATTGTAATTATAGAAATATAAAATATAGGAACTATTTGTTTATAGTGCGCAAGAATATACGTTGGAATGTTGTTTTGATTTTTCATGCGATTGATGTGATATGAGTTCATTCATGATTTTGAACCAGTCATTGACGTCATGAGCTTCTTGTACCGCAACTGCAGTAACTAGATGTATTTATCACCAATTTTATCAGGGAATTTCATAGGAAATGGTAGATAATATCAGTTATCAGCGATATTCATGGCAAGAAACAATATTTAATGAAAACTGTTCACATAATTGGTCTGAACTGTAGACATTAATTGTTCTCTGATAAGATTGATGTGTATCAAAATTGACCTAGTACAATGGAAAACAACTTTTGCCCAATCATTCTTCACAGTTCCAGTCCAAGACCCACAGGTTTTATCACCGACTGGTAGCGACCAGAAACCTGATACTGCCGAGAAGTCAAGCAAGCCAGTAACTCCGAGTACACCACTGAAAACTCCCTCAGAGCGATCAAGTAAACCCGGAACTCCTGCGGACAAAGGGCCTCCCAAACCAGAGGTATTTATTATACTGATTGGCTCTATTTATTATACTGATTGGCTCTATTTATTATACTGATTGGCTCTATTTATTATACTGATTGGCTCTATTTATTATACTGATTGGCTCTATTTATTATACTGATTGGCTCTATTTTTCAATGGCCTTAACCCTTTACCCAACATAAGGGCCCTGTGCCAATGCATTCTCTTATATATGCGAGTCGACCATAGGTCGCCTCGCATATATAAGAGAATGCATTGGCTTAACACATTAAAAATTATAAAATTGTTAAAGAATGTAAGAAAAAATGGTAAAAAGTGTTAAAAAAAGATTTTTTTTAGGCCAATGCATTCTCTTATATATGCGAGGCGACCTATGGTCGACTCGCATATATAAGAGAATGCATTGGCACAGGGTATAACTGTAACTATCACAATGTGGTCAAGGAGCCGGTTCCAATGATATCCATATTTGTATGGTTCTATTGAGACAGACCGAAGATATTTTAGGCTGTTGAAGCTTTATTTGGCCGGTTTTGGCCGGTTTGTTGGGTAAAGGGTTAACCCATCTATAACTGGAGCTTCCTAAAAAAATATTTACAGCACATCTACAGCGTATGGCTTGTTGCAATTCATTGGAAAGCTCTCAATGGCAACAAGCCATATTTCTGACTAAATCCTGAAAAGTTACCCATAATTATGCTGTAGTTAAGGAGTCAATTATTTAGGGAATTACTGTATGCGAGTCTCCCACACTCGTTGGAATAGATATAGTCAATATTGACATTCTTATGTCTTGGTTTTCAACTTTCCACGGGCAGGGTTCGTGCTGCCACTTGCCAAATTTGCCAATGGCAAAAAAAAATCTCATTTGGCAAAAATTTTGGCAAGTGGGTTTTCAATTCTGTGATGTGAACGATCTAGTCCGAAACATAGAAAGTGGGAATATATCGCCGACTGTACAAAGGGAAACCCGATCGCGGACAGTAGAAAGGGAAACCCGATTAACAACTCTATCAACCAAGCGATCACAAAGTGATATGCAATCATCTTTAGTTTGCACAAGACGGACATTCAAAGACGCATTAAACCAACAGTAGTTGAATTATGACAATGTGAAGAATGCAATGTTTTGTAAAGTGTGCATTGATGCCGGTATAAAAGCAATTTGTTCGTAACAGGCTGTTTTAATCTGGAGAAAGATTACGTCACTCTGCACGAAACAGCAAAAGGTCATTATTATACATTTAATCCCCTAATCCCCCATTGTCTGTCTGGTCACTCACAGGGCTCCTGCACAATCCATGTTTATGATGACATTGTATTTATGATGGTCGAGGTTTATGAGTGCCAAGTGTAAGACAATAGCTTAATCAGCCAAATGTGAATCACGACAGATATTATGTGGCTATTTGTCGTCAATACCGATATAGTCAAAATAATATGCATGCTTTTATGACAGATTGTAATTTGATAATGGCGTAACAGTATTAAGTTATTAGTTTAATTCCAGATGTCACTTATATATTTTCGCAAGGATAAATATGTAATGATTTAAAAAAAAGATATTGATATAAAACAAAACAAAATAATGACATTAAGAAGGACAATTCCAGGGTTAGCCCCCCCCCCCCCCCCCCCCCCCAAATCACTCTTTCACATAAAGATTAATAAATTTTGAATAAATGGTATTCTAGTTCATCAAAATTATTTAAATTATCGTGTATTTTACCTGTGTTAGATTTTACGTTTTATATGAATCAAGATCAAAATGCTAATTTTCCTTGATTGTCCATAATTTGACTTTCAATTTAATTTGGCAAAACAAAATTTCATTTGGCAAACAAAAATTTCATTTGGCAAATATTTTGGGAAGAGAAAATTATGGTCCAGCGCCAACCCTGTCCACGGGTACGAGATTAAAGCAGAACACCGCTCATTGCAATTGATAGCTATCTTGTAACATGAATTGGCAAACATTGTTTTCAAGTGACTGACAAATAAATTTGATGATAAGATGAGTTATATAATATATAGATAACAAATTTTGAATGTAGCTGGGTATAATTCCGTTTCTGAAACAATGCTGTAGGTATGCCGTAAACGTTTTTTATCTACAGCAATGTAGAAGAAGTGTCAACCCCAGAGAAAGCATGGTGTTTATTATTATAGAAACTACTAGTATATCATATGCACAGTGTTCCTTTTTGACAGTCGCAGAACATGCTACTGAGAGATTTCCGATGAATGGCAACAAGTCATATTTCCGACTAAATCCTGAAAAGTTATCCATAATTCTGCTGTGGTTAAGGAGTCGATTAATTAGAGTATTACTGTACATTATTTCTGTATCAGAGATTACTGATATCATGTGGTTTATATTATTTCTTGCCGATTTCTGTTTAATTCACTGTCAATATATATGACCGCTCAGAACCAACATATACCTGTGGTTCTCGTAACTTGTTGGTTAATTTTCGGATGGAATTTAGTCCTTTATTGCTTACCTATTGATGTTACCGATATGTAAGTCACAGGCAGAAATTTGAGGGAAAAATTATGTTCAAAAGTTGGGACTTATACACCGATGTGGTGGTACTACATCTTGCATGTATCAGGAATGAGTGTATCATGATACATTGATACATGCATACTTTCATCCCTAATTTTGAGGGTTGTTGTAGTTTATATTATTTCTTAAATATTTTTACAGCCTTCAGCAAGAGCCAAGCTCGGTGCCAAAGCCATAAAGTGTCTGAAAAGAGGCAAACCTATCGACGAACAAATCATGGTCGATGTGTTACTTGAGAGAATAAGGTAAATACTAGTAAGAAGCAAACCTATCGTCGACGAACAAATCATGGTCGATGTGTTACTCGAGAGAATAAGGTAAATACTAGTAAGAAGCAAACCTATCGATAAACAAATCATGGTCGATGTTTTTCTCTACTCAAGAGAGATATTTGTTATTTGGTATATACCATTTTCCCCACATCCACATCCAGTTGTAACTAGAAATCTGTTAGCTACAATGCCACATTTAAATTACCATGTCCCCCATCACCCTTGGCAGTGGGGTATAAGAGAACGTTCAGGAGGTTAATGGAGGGTACAGGTTTTTCCTTCTGTTTCAGGAGGTTTGTGGAGGGCACAAGTTGTTCCTTCTATTTCAGGAGGTTAACTGATGGTATGGGTTGGTTTGTTGCTTGTGTTTCAAGAGGTTAACTGTGGGTAAATCTTGTTCCTTCTGTTTCAGGAGGTTAACTGAGGGTACAGGTTGGATTCTCGATGGATTTCCAACGAACTACACACAAGCCAAATTATTAGAGAAAGGTCTCAGCGGCTTTGACGACTCCAACAAAAAGGCTGATAAGAAGTCTAACTTAGTTCCTAACCCACGCCCCACCCCGACTCCAGCGGAACGAGCGAGTGGAATCGATGTCGTTGTTATGTTTGATGTACCAGATGAGTTATGTCTGAAGCGTGCTGCGGGACGATCCTGTGAGTCCCCCCCCCCTTTTGATCAGGCCTCAAAATACAGTAATGCTCTAAGTAATCGACCTCTTAACCACAGCAGAATTATGGGTAACTTTTCAGGATTTAGTCGGAAATATGGCTTGTTGCCATTCATCGGAAAGCTCTCGCATAGAGCCTTCTGATGAATGGCAACAAGTCATATTTCCGACTAAATCCTGAAAAGTTACCCATAATTCTGCTGGAGTTAACCCTTTACCCAACAAACCGGCCAAATAAAGCTTCAACAGCCTAAAATATCTTCGGTCTGTCTCAATAGAACCATACAAATATGGATATCATTGGAACCGGCTCCTTGACCACATTGTGATAGTTACAGTTATGCCCTGTGCCAATGCATTCTCTTATATATGTGAGTCGACCATAGGTCGCCTCGCATATATAAGAGAATGCATTGGCCTAAAAAACATCTTTTTTTAACACTTTTTACCATTTTTTCTTACATTCTTTAACAATTTTATAATTTTTAATGTGTTAAGCCAATGCATTCTCTTATATATGCGAGGCGACCTATGGTCGACTCGCATATATAAGAGAATGCATTGGCACAGGGCCGTTCTGTTGGGTAAAGGGTTAAAGAGTCGATTACTTAGAGCATTACTGAATGGTACTGGACATTAGCAGAATGAGGTTCCCCAGTTCTTTCCACAAGGAAAACACAGCGAGAGCATTTATTTACTCGTGCAGTTCAGAAGATGGGTGTAATTTCACCCATAATATAATCGTAATTTTTCTCAAACAAAATGTCATTGTGGGATAGACCTACAGTAATGCGCTAAATAACCAAATCCTTAACCATAGCAATATTATGGGTAACTTTTCAGGATTTAATCGGAAATATGGCTTCTTGCTATTCATTCCAATGAATGGCAACAAACCATATTTGCGACTAAATCCTGAAAAGTTACCCATAATTCTGCTGCACATGGTTAAGCAGTTGATTATTTAGGGCATTACTAAACTAGTATATTTAGTTACACTTCCACATGCTGGACCTTTCTGTACTAAATGAATTCTCCCAGTCAGCTAAAAATTCTATTATTTATTTGGAGGGATGTTAAGGTGATAAAAGCAGATGACAGATGAAAAAAGTACAGAAGGAATCCTATGTATTGAGAAATGTTTAGATAATGAGTTGAAAAAAATGACAATGATCATTTGTTGACCTTAATATCTGAACGTGAGATAACTACTCTTCAATGGTGCGTCAGTATAGAAAGGGTTAAACTTATTATCGGAACATTTTCTATAGGATAACTACTCATTTATGACTATTTAGTATAGATAGGGTTAAACTTATTATCTGAACATGTTCTATGGGATTTCTACTCATCAATGATGCTTTAGTATAGAAAGTGTTGAACTTATTATCTGAACATTTCTTATGGGATAACTACTCATGAATGAGTATTTAGTATAGATAGGGTTAAACTTATTATCTGAACATGTTCTATGGGTTATCTACTCACCAATGATGCTTTAGTATAGAATGAGTTAACACGTTCACTGCCACTACGAGTTAACTCGTAGTAAACGATTCCATGGGTACTGCTACTATGAGTTAACTCGTAGTAATGTTCATACCACATAAATAATAACACAAACCGCAAACAATGTTGGTGTATGTGCCAATACATGCCCAACGATCCCATTGATCGTTTTTATATGTATAATTACGATGGCTTGAGATACAACGATTTCCACAGCCCGAACAAGGGGTCGGGTCCAGATAGAAATCTTGGTAGGATACTCCAATTTACCAGGACCTCTTCTGTACTTCATCGAACCATGATATACAGTTGCAACTACCCCGCTGGACAAAACAAGTGTCCACTTAACCGCGGTGCGGTTTGCGTTGCTACCGTGGCCGAACTGCAACTACACCGCGGCTCCACCGGCTGACTGCAGTTCGGCCGCGGTGTACTTGCCTTTCGGCCGCGGTGTACTTGCCATTCGGCCGCGGTGTACTTGCCGTTCGGCCGCGGTGTAGTTGCCGTTCGACCGAGGTGCTCAACCGCGGTTACACAAAGTGACACCGCGACCGAACGGCAAGTACACCGCGGTGGCATTGGACACTTGTTTTGTCCAGCGGGGTAGACCATTCCCAGACACATTGTGTATATATAAATGAATTATCGTGCTTTATACAATTTTTGTTGATCAAATCCATGTCAAATGAAAGATGAAATGTGTTATAAAGCTCCTACGAGATAACTCTTAGTCGGCACCTAGGATGAAACTCACCAGTGGTCATCGCTGGTGCCATGGAGCTATGAGTTATCTCATAGGTAAATACATATTATGTTTTCTGACGTCTTATTCGACGTAGTCTGTACCAATTATATATAAATTCATTTACCATGTCTTACATATGATACGCTTGTACATGTATAGCACTGTTCTTCATCTAAGACACTGACAACATAATTGTATTTACCTACGAGATAACTCGTAGCTGGCACCAGGGATGAAACACTAATAAATTCCGTCCCAGGTGCCGACTACGAGTTATCTCATAGTAGTCTTATAACATGTTTCAGCATCATATGACCCGATATTGGTCGAACCATTACTCATACATACGTAAGATATCATCTACTATCGACAAAACATCAAATCCCATGTTGGCATACGGGATGGAATTACCCATTGATTTTCGGCAGTGCAATGAACATGTTAAAACTTATTATGTGTACATTTCATATGGTATAACTACTCATGAATTATATTATTATTTTTATCTTTATATCCTTTTTTTGTTTAAGATGCGAGCCAGGAGGATCAGGTCTACCACCAGGAATTTAAACCCCCACCAGATGGCAGCGCTACTGGCGTCGGCAAACAGGAGCAGGTCCTTCCTGTCGAAGACCCGGCTCATGATGAACAACAGATACAACACAGGTAACAATATGACCCATAGAGAGCCTCACATATACTGCAGCAGACGACACTCTGTAGTGCATGCTTCTATCTGTGTGGGGCTCCCCGTGGGTTAAGCATTAAGTTTATATCGCTTCGGTTATTAACCCTTTAGAGAGCCCCACTTAGACTGCAGCAGACGACACTCTGTGGTGCATGCTTCTATCTGTGTGGGGCTCCCCGTGGGTTAAACATTAAGTTTATATATCGCCTCATTATTATCCCTTTCATGACGGGAACTATCTGGTGGAGTACTAAAGATCCTGTCCCAGTGCATTCTCTTATAAATACAAGTCTTCCATAGGGAACCTCACATATATAAAAGAATGCACTGGCTTACAAGGTAAATATTATTAGGCCAATGTATTCTCTTATATATGCGAGGCTCACATATATAAGAGAATGCATTGGCACAGGGTTTTCGCAAAATTTCAGGAAGCTCCAGTCATGCAGGATTAAACAACCCTTATGGAGCCCCTCACAGACGTGAGCAGGCGACACTCAGTAATACAAGCTGCCATGATGAGGCAATATATGGAATTGGCTTGGCCATCTGGTCGTCCTGTCATTTCCATAGGTAAACATGGAAGTTGCCTTTTACCAAAGACACAAAACATTCTATGCATCCAAATTCATAACTTTATTTCTTGATTGAGTTAACCCTTTACCCAACAGAACGGCCCTGTGCCAATGCATTCTCGTATATATGCGAGTCGACCATAGGTCGCCTCGCATATATAAGAGAATGCATTGGCTTAACACATTAAAAATTATTTTAGGCCAATGCATTCTCTTATATATGCGAGGCGACCTATGGCCGACTCGCATATATAAGAGAATGCATTGGCACAGGGCATAACTGTAACTATCACAATGTGGTCAAGGAGCCGGTTCCAATGATATCCATATTTGTATGGTTCTATTGAGACAGACCGAAGATATTTTAGACCGTTGAAGCTTTATTTGGCCGGTTTTGGCCGTTTTGTTGGGGAAAGGGTTAAAAAAACCAGGTTTGTCTAATTGTTTTTATTTACCTGAGTATGGCCCTTAGTTCTGAGATATAGTTCTATAGTTTGTCCATTTTTAGAGATTCTCAGTCGAACAGATTCACTCTTATGGGCAAAAAAACTCAACCAGAGCAATCTTTAATGCACAACCTAACTGGGTCATATAAAGAGCGTTTCACTAAAGTTATACCTAACCCACAGTGGGGTTATAGTACAATGGTATAGACCACCTGTACCTTAAATGTACACATTATACTTTTATATACTAGCCCCACATATGTATTTTCCGAATACTAGCTAAAAATCTACACTTGTTAGGAAGTACATTACAACTTATATACATCTTATAAAATTTTGCGTTATCTATATAGAATAGGATATTTTAATTCAATATACATATATATTAATACATGATACATTTGACAAATATTATATTGTATATTCGAGGGGGTGGCATAGTCAGGCTAGACTGTCTTACTGCCACCCCCTTAAAGATGAAAAGATGTTACGATAGGCGGTCAAGATTCATTGTACAATGCACGGCGAAGTAATTATGTATCACACAATGGTTGAATTTAACTGGATTATATACATGGAGGGTATACGTCTAGATAAATCGCTTATTGGTTACTCGATGGTTTGTCTCTTTTTTGTCAATGAGATGTTCCTTGAAAGTCGAGTAGGAATGTGCTGAGTGAGGTTGTGGATTGCGCTATAGGGGAAGTCACTTATTGACGGCTACCACACAGTCGGGACATCTTTGATTGTTGCATTTAATTGTTGCAGCATATTTTTTAATGCAATCGGCATGTAAACGCCGTTTGAATGTGTGTCTGGTTTGGTATGATGTGAATTCGTTATCTAAGTTGTTCCATATAGATGGATAGTTCCATATATGACTGCTCGTTTTGTAGTTCAGAAACTGGTTGTGTGGGTGCCATCCACATCATATATTTCTTAAATAACACTGTATACGGTTGAATGGGGACGTGTATCTAGCTACTGGACTTGGGAGCATATATCAACAATACAATATAAATAGGTCACATAAAGAGCGTTTTACTAATATATATTATGTTTTGTATGAAATAAGCTGTATAACCTTTTTCCGCGTAACATATATGTAATTTTTTTTCAAAATTTTCGGGAGACTAGACTACCACTTTATATAATCTATTCCATGCACATGAATTACTGCACCATTTATATACATAATAATAAGTACATTTTAGGACCGACAATATTGTGTGGAAAATTCTTACAGTAATGCCCAAAGTAAGTGACCACTTAACCACAGCAGAATTATGGGTATTTTTTCAAGAGAGCTTTCCGATGAATGGCAACAAGCCATATTTCCGACTAAATCCTGAAAAATTACCCATAATTGGGCATTACTGTATGACATATGTTTTTAGTTGTTTTTTCTTTCCTCCTTATTTGACTTTCAAAAAGGCTTCGATCAACCTGCCAGTGCATCACTCTGACTTGCTTTCTGTCATTCCGGTGTGCTAGGTTTGGAGCTCATCCATCCTGGACTCGTGTTACCTGGTAGACACCCACTTACCAATGTTGGTTACCCATATAAACAAACCCTTGTTAATCTATGAAAGCCACAGGTGTAATGAACTACTCTTGGGCTCCAAATAAACAAGAATGCACGTTTATTATTTTCGTGGGAAATTTCCCCCATGCACAGTGCTTATTTGGGTCTGCACGTTTATTAATTTTGAGGCTATGAAAATTGAAAAGAGCACCAACTTGACAAAGATTTCTATATGATTCTGATATCAAAATGATGAGCTTATAACTTTATGCATGTACATATTCAAGTATATGGCATACATATGGACATTTAATTAATATTGAATAAAATGACACATACATGTACTATGTTGATTCCTATACTTGACCTACTATAAAAAATAATTTGTTTAACCAGGCATGTTGATGTTTGCTCAGAGTCCCCCCTGCACTATTATTTGGGTCTGCACTTTTATGAACTTTCAATGGAATTTCCCCCCCCCCCCCCGCACTATTATTTGGGCCTGCTCTTTTATTTGGAGCCCAAGAGTAGGTGCACTTGGAAAGCATCAGCCCAAAATGGTAGCCGACTGATGATATATAAATTTATCCACTGCTCACTACACTCGCTCAGCAACCACAACCAGAACTATAAAACATTAAAGGGACACCTATAGGGACTCTCCCATACCCTGTATTAAAGCTCGAGGGCTCATCCCCTTACAACATTCATTCAATTCATTTCAACTTTTGCCGGTTTAACCCTTTACCCAACAAACCGGCCAAAACCGGCCAAATAAAGCTTCAACAGCCTAAAATATCTTTGGTCTGTCTCAATAGAACCATACAAATATGGATATCATTGGAACCGGCTCCTTGACCACATTGTGATAGTTACAGTTATGCCCTGTGCCAATGCATTCTCTTATATATGCGAGTCTACCATAGGTCGCCTCGCATATATAAGAGAATGCATTGGCCTAAAAAAAATCTTTTTTTAACACTTTTTACCATTTTTTCTTACATTCTTTAACAATTTTATATTTTTAATGTGTTAAGCCAATGCATTCTCATATATATGCGAGGCGACCTATGGTCGACTCGCATATATAAGAGAATGCATTGGCACAGGGCCCTTCTGTTGGGTAAAGGGTTAAGATATGACTATTTTCTATGTTCAAATATCCTCACTACAACAAATCATGGAGTGAAGGAGAAGATCACTCGATCTTTTCGATCATCCTGGGCGCTTCGCACCTACCTACTACCTCACTCTACCTCTATTGCCTACATAAAGCGTGCCTAATAACTAAATGTTACGTTTATTACGTCAATGTAACTTTATTAGGTCAACGTAGCTTTATTAGGTTAGTACTACTTTCATGACGTAAATGCATATACAAATTGAGCAGGTTACCTAGGGACGTAAACTGACCTAAATGACGTCATTGTGATTTTGGGATGTTTTTATCATCCATAATTCACCGCAATTGATACAAAATTTGTAAACAGATATGTGTTTTTGCTCTAAAACAACTACAAATTATTAGTACAAGGCCAGCTTAGAATAACTATGAAAAAACAAACAAACTCTTTTGCTCTAAGCTGCTCTCCGGTTTTTGCACGTCATGAATGCTAATTAGTTTGCTTGACCTAATAAATGTTAAGGGCGTCATCGAAGTAAAGAATGTAAAACTGAGGAAAATGATTTACAAAAGGCAAGTTTTGTGCGATGGATAAATAAAATATGTAGCTAATGTTGTTGCTTAAACTGCTTATGTCTGCTCGGGGGATTTGGCATCTGTGGATATGGTAGCCCATGTGGATGTGGTAGCCCAGTGGGTAGAGTGTCGGACTTGTAATGGTGTTAATGCACCGGCATGAGTTCGCGCCTCGCTTGGTGGACTATTGTCTCGACAACAGTGGCTTGCCCGAATTGAGCGGTGCGGGTGCTATATATAGCCACATGCTGTTTCAAATTTCGTGCCAGGTTGTGACCCTTGGGCAAGGTCACTTGCACTGTGCTCGCTTCATCGTACCTAGACGAGAAATAGGTACCTGGTTGTTGGGTATCCGTAAGCCGCTCCAGTGAAGCGCCTGTAAAATGGCAGCAGGCACAAGACTTGGCATTACTCATAAAAAACAGCTGGGGTAAAAATGTGAGCGCTTAGAGCTACACCAGGGATTAAGTGCCATATAAATGATATACATTATCTATTGGACTCGGCAGAGCGTCGCCCAATAGATGCTCAAATCCCCTCACGTACATAAACAGTCTAAGAAACGAAACTAGCTACATATTCTAACTATAATAATATGACATCGCTCAATGTTTTTGGCTGGGGTTTCGGCATTGAATGAGTTAAGTTATAAAATACAAATATTTGTCATTTCAGAATTACTGGTTTCTTAGATGCTTGGCCTAAACTTGACAAGTGGTTCACCAAATTTGGGACTCTACGGAAAATTGATGCGACCATGAATGAAGAGACAGTGCACCTGGAAGTTGAGAATATTTTTGAAGACATCGTAGCCAAGGTGAGGATCCATTGACTTCAGTGAACAAAACTTAGAACATATCGCTTAGAAAACCTTCTATCTCCACCATCGTCATTTTAACCCTTTCAGTGCCAAGTCGGATTTTTATATCAACCTGTATTTCCTTGATCATTTTTCAAATTTATTGATTATAATAATGTGATACATTCCATGTATCACATTATTATAATCAATAAATAAATAAATGAATAATGTGATATATTGATGGAAAGAGCTCTTAGAGCTCTTTCCATCAATGTATCGCATTATTATAATCAATAAATTTGAAAAATGATCAAGGAAATACGGGTTGATATAAAAATCCGACTTGGCACTGAAAGGGGTTAACCCTTTACCCAGCAAACCGGCCAAAACCGGCCAAATAAAGCTTCAACAGCCTAAAATATCTTCGGTCTGTCTCAATAGAACCATACACATATGGATATCATTGGAACCGGCTCATTGACCACATTGTGATGGTTACAGTTATGCCCTGTGCCAATGCATTCTCTTATATATGCGAGTCGACCATAGGTCGCCTCGCATATATAAGAGAATGCATTGGCCTAAACAAAATCTTTTTTTAACACTTTTTACCATTTTTTCTTACATTCTTTAACAATTTTATAATTTTTAATGTGTTAAGCCAATGCATTCTCTTATATATGCGAGGCGACCTATGGTCGACTCGCATATATAAGAGAATACATTGGCACAGGGCCCTTCAGTTGGGTAAAGGGGTTAACTGGTAACGTTGTGATTGGTTGACACTGTTGTAATTCTTCTTGGAAGTAATGGGATTTCCTGCTCTTTATATCCGTCTATCGAACGCATAGCTACAGTGTTGCCCTAAATAATCAATTCCTTGATCATAGCAGAATTATGGGTAACTTTTCAGGATTTAGTCAGAAATATCGCTTGTCTCCCTGAAAGCTCTCCGATGAATGGCAACTAGCCATATTTCCGACTAAATCCTGAAAAGTTACCAATAATTTTTCTGTGGTTAAGGAGTCAATTATTGAGGGCATCACTCCAGTTCACAGTCTGAGTTTGACTCGGGTTGATACACACGTGGCAGCTTCATTTTTATAGTAACAAACTGCTTAATCAAATTATAGACTTCACCAACTGAACATACAAAAATTCTATTTGAATGCATTTTGGGGCCCATCGTTTAATCTTTTAGAAAGGTGTTGGCACCGATTGCACGAAAATACGTTGTGGACGTTGACGTTATTAAGGACGCCATCGCTAACAACTGAAACCAGAATGGTCTGTGTTCTAATGATGCTCCATAATGTTACGACCCAGTGACGTCATTCATGAACTGCTGGAGGTTAAGTAGTCCAAGTTCTTGTAACCTTTCTTCCTCACATATTATTCAGTATATCTGCCTAGAGGATGCTTTATCTGTTTAGTAGACAGATAGAGGCGTGGTTTATCTGTTTAGTAGACAGATAGAGGCGTGGTTTATCTGTTTAGTAGACAGATAGAGGCGTGGTTTATCTGTTTAGTAGACAGATAGAGGCGTGGTTTATCTGATTAGTAGACAGATAGAGGCGTGGTTTATCTGTTTAGTAGACAGATAGAGGCGTGGTTTATCTGTTTAGTAGACAGATAGAGGCGTGGTTTATCTGTTTAGTAGACAGATAGAGGCGTGGTTTATCTGTTTAGTAGACAGATAGAGGCGTGGTTTATCTGTTTAGTAGACAGATAGAGGCGTGGTTTATCTGTTTAGTAGACAGATAGAGGCGTGGTTTATCTGATTATGGATAGTAGACAGGGGTAGGAGGTGGATAAATATATAAGAAACAATTTCTAACAATTTTAACTTCAGCTCCAGGGAAAAGATACCGATGCTAACACAGCAGAGACTGCGGCCACGATAGCTGAAGAGAAAGTTGAGCCGGTAAGGAATTTAGTAAGAGCCCACTTGCATATCATCAGAATTTGTAATGATGAAATGTTTTTTTTTTTTTGATTGACAGAATGACAGTTACAACTAATGTCTTCCACAGTTCTTTACTACCACTGACATTAACTCTTTCAGTGCCAGGGGTCGATCTCGTCGGCCCTAATTAACGGTCTGTAGAGTGTTTTTTTCGATTTTGTTTTTTGGGATGAATTTTTTTTGGGTATGCTTAAGCAAGGTATAGCGAATTTAAAAACAAACTGGATAAAACCTTAGGGGCATGTTAAAGAATATAAGAACAAATTATTAAAATTGTAAACAATTGTAAAAAATAATAACAAATGATGAAAAATTGTTAGGCCAATGCATTCTCTTATATATGCGAGGCGACCTATGGTCGACTCGCATATATAAGAGAATGCATTGGCACAGGTTATATGGGTTGATACAAAAATCGGACTTGGCACTGAAAGGGTTAAACACTGTATATACTCTGTAATTTGTTGAAGCATTGCTCTGTAGTTTGCTTCTTAACACTTCCATGACAGGAGCTTCCTGAAATATTATCGAAAACCCTGTGCCAATGCATTCTCTTATGGGAGCCTGACATATACAAGAGAAATTACATTGGCCTAACAATATTTACCTTGACCATGTAAGCCAGTACATGTAAGCCAGTACATATATGCACTGGCACATGATATTTAATGCTGCACCGGCGCAGCTCCCGTCACAAAATGGTTAAAAGTAAATTCTAACCTGAGGCAAAGCAAATTCTATGTTCAGTTTTATAGTTCAAGAAATACTATAAAGTGAATGAGCAATTCTTTTTATCTAATGTCCCAATGCATGTGTTATACAGTGACTATATATGTCGGCTTTTGGTAAATTTCTATATCCCGTTGACAAACTTTCCAAAGACAAATGTCCCTGTAAACTTTATTTTTAAATGCTTTCTTTTTTATATTATTGGTCTGTCTGTCAGTAAACTTTGTTTTTAAATGCTTTCTTTATTATATTATTGGTCTGCCCGTCTGTCCATCAGTAAACTGTTTTTAAATGCTTTCTTTATTATGTTATTGACAGCCTCCTGAACCAGAATTGCCAAAAGTGGAAGTACCCGAGGAGGAAAAACCCTCTCGACCGCCGTCAGGAAAGGTGTCCAGGCAAGGTAAGATTCACATTAACACCCCCACCCCTCAGGAAAGGTGTCCAGGCAAGGTAAGATTCACATTAACACCCCCACCCCTCAGGAAAGGTGTCCAGGCAAGGTAAGATTCACATTCAGACAATAATCACCCCCACCCTTCAGGAAAGGTGTCCAGGCAAGGTAAGATTCACATTCAGATAATACATCACCCCCACCCCTCTGGAAATGTTTCCAACCCCCCCCCCAAGATGTCCAGGCAAGGTAAGATTCACATTCAGATAATACATCACCCCCACCCCTCAGGAAATGTTTCCAAACCCCCCAAGATGTCCAGGCAAGGTAAGATTCACATTCAGACAATAATCACCCCCACCCCTCAGGAAATGTGTTCAGGCAAGGTAAGATTCACATTCAGATAATACATCACCCCCACCCCTCTGGAAATGTTTCCAAACCCCCCAAGATGTCCAGGCAAGGTAAGATTCACATTCAGACAATAATCACCCCCACCCCTCAGGAAATGTGTTCAGGCAAGGTAAGATTCACATTAACATCCCCACCCCCACAAGGTGTCCAGGCAAGGTATGATTCACATTCAGATAATAATCACCCCCACCCCTCAGGTAACACCGCCTCCCCCCCCCCCCCCCCAAGGTGTCCAGGCAAGGTAAGATTCACATTCATTCCCTGGGCTCCTGTGAATAACAATATTTTCATCAAACTGAACTTCAAATCGAATCTTGGTGAAGATTTCACATCGAATAATTTGGCTGGGAAATTGAATTGATAAATGACATCACTGTCATCAGATAAGAAGAATGTACATTTGTACTGTGGATACTGTCAAGCCTTGAAATAGTCTGTCTAACCCATAGAGAGCCCCAAATAGACTGAAGCAGACGACACTCCATGGTGCATGCTTCCATCTGCGTGAGGCTCCCTGTGGGTTAAACATTATACTTTATCTTTGATGTCTGAGATGGATGTCTTACATTACTGGACCAAACCTTGAAATAGTGTGTCTGTCATTTGCAGAATGAGGTCCCCAGAGGGTGAATTTAGTGATGCTACCCCGCATAGCGGGCTAGCATCACCAAATTCACCCTCTGGGAACCTCATTCTGCTGAGGTGTAAGCAGAATGAGGTCCCCAGAGGGTGAATTTGGTGATGCTAGCCTGCTATGCGGGGTAGCATCACTAAATTCACCCTCTGGGGACCTCACTCTGCAAATGACAGACGCACTATTTCAAGGCTTGGATACTGTGAGGAGTAATCCAATGTGTTCCTCTTGACTCTCCGGTACAAAGGGGGGTAATTCAATTACCACCTATGACAGTAATTACTTGAAATAATCAGTGCAGGAGGGTCAGTACAATTTAAATTTGTCATTTGCAGTCATTCTCCAAGTAATCGACTCCTTAACCACAGCAGAATTATGGGTAACTTTTCAGGATTTAGTCGGAAATATGGCTTGTTGCCATTCATTGGAAAGCTCTCGGGGAGAGCTTTCCGATGAATGGCAACAAGCCATATTTCCGACTAAATCCTGAAAAGTTACCCATAATTCTTCTGTGGTTAAGGAATCCATTATTTAGGGCATTACTGTAGATTATTGGAATTTTGGATTCAGTATCATTATTATCATTTGTCCCCAATTTGGAACGTCATTTCCACTAACAGTTTCGGTATTAACCCTTTACCCAACAAACCGGCCAAAACCGGCCAAATAAAGCTTCACCAGCCTAAAATATCTTCGGTCTGTCTCAATAGAACCATACAAATATGGATATCATTGGAACCGGCTCCTTGACCACATTGTGATAGTTACAGTTATGCCCTGTGCCAATGCATTCTCTTATATATGCGAGTCGACCATAGGTCGCCTCGCATATATAAGAGAATGCATTGGCCTAAAAAAAACACTTTTTACCATTTTTTCTTACATTCTTTAACAATTTTATAATTTTTAATGTGTTAAGCCAATGCATTCTCTTATATATGCGAGGCGACCTATGGTCGACTCGCATATATAAGAGAATGCATTGGCACAGGGCCCTTCTGTTGGGTAAAGGGTTAAGGGGTCGATTACTTAGGGCATTACTGTAAATTTGTCATTTGCATTCTGTGTCGGGATGTTCAGTGAGGAGATTAATACGAACCGAAACAAACGATTTTTTTGAAAGAGTCACAAAATAACAATACTCCTGAACAGATTATATTTTGCGGAAGGACGACAATCGGGTGTACAACTTTGGGAAAATCCATTCGGTGCTCTGGAGGCCCTTATCTAGAGATCAGGGGTTGAGGAGTCCAAAATTGTGTTAGTAAACCTAATGATTAATAAATATATATGAAAGTTGAATGAGATCAATGTTTTAAGGTCTTTATTGTTTATATATATTAGACAGTTAGAGAAAGTTGCACGAGCCTATTGATGCGGGGGGGTTAAAAAATTTATTGAATCATCGTGATCATCTCGAATCGAATAGAATCTTTTGCGTGATTTCACATCGAGTCAATTCTCGAACATTTGCATGAGCCTGTCACGAGCATATAGCGAGCCTGTCGCGAACCTGTCACGAGCATGTCACGACCATGTCACAAGCCTGTCATCCCCAAAGGTTTCCAGACAAGGTATAGGAATCACATTCAATTGTTCAGAAAAATCCTAATTTCGAAGAATAATTTTGATTTGAAACACTCCGGTAGGGTGATCAAATAGAAATAGAGAATAATCTTGCTGAAAGTAGTTATTCTTACAAATATTATATAAAAATTGACAACACATACCGTCATTAACACACACACAAAAAAAAAACAATTTAAACATATATATACCATCTTGTTGTTATAATAACGTGTGTAATTATATGGGGAGAGGGGCTATCTAAGTTGTATAACTTGTGCCCCAATCCCATTTGTATATAAATGATACAATAAAATATGTTTAAACTAAAAAAAAATGTCATTATTATATATTCATTTAATGCAGTGACTTTCGGTGGCGAAATCATTTGTATTAGCTTACCGCGATAGTTGTTTCCGGAATCGAGCAGTAAATATTTACAATTGCGAGTAGTTCAGACGATGTGTTCTATAGAGTGGTATGGTTGATTTGCTTCAGATTTTCATCAATGTTAGTAGAATGCTACACTCCTCCAGTTGGCATAGTGCCTGAATACTAACCAATCAGCTTCACGCACCCGAACAAGTGCTTAATATATGTCTTTAAGCTCTAAATTATATGAGTATAAATATGAGCTGTATCGGCCTGTTTTGGTGCAATATTCAACTATTACATGCCCTTGCTAACTTTGAGGCCAAAATTAATTAAAGATTAAAGTTCGATGCATTATCCGAATTAGTGCTCCCAAATTACTATTTCTTTGGCTTCGAGGGTAAAAAATATTTGAGTCGAGGAACCCACCCATCAAAGCTCAGAGTGATCAGATATCGATTTTTGAAGTTTGTTATTTCTCGAGATGTGCAATTATTTGTGGCCCAGAAAACAGTTGTCAAACCGATGGTCTCGGTCAAAATTGCGGATGAAAATAGCTATAGATAACTCAAAAATCAAATGATAATACGGCCATATTTCGTTGAACAAAATGTTGATAAATAACACGTTTTGGGAAATTTTATACCACAGTAGACAGTGGTTAGCATTATTTTGTTGCAACCAATCATTTCTGATAACTAAAGCGTATTTTGAAGAAATATTGTTGTTGTGGTTGTTGTATCTTGATGCTATGGGGACCACCTGATCAGATTGAGTACCTTTAATGTTATGTATAATTGTCATGTGTTTCCCTTGGATTCATTTATTTATTTATTTCGTTGTAGGATCTGCAAAGAAGTCTGGATCAAGGTCAAATTCTAAAGAATCAAGAAGCAAATCACCTAAGAGTAAAAAGGGAGATAAGCGTGCACAGAGCGAGTCTCCGAAGAGATCGGGGAGCAGCAAAAAGTCTGATAGCAAAAAAGGTGAGTAGTTTTGTTAGATCACAATTATGCTGGAGTATTGCCCTAGAACACCCGTATGGTGCCCCTCACAGACACGAGCAGACGACAGTCAGTAATAGATCCTTCTATCTGTGTGGGGCTCTCTATGGGAGTTAGCCATATATAGTAGAGATTCATAGGGTGATCTACAGTAATGCCCTAAATAATGGACTCCTTAACTCTTTCAGTGCGAGGGGGCCGATCTCAAAACTATCACCAAGTATTCATAGTAATAATTTTGATGCCCATGAAAAACGTAAGATTCCCTGGCACTAAACCTACAAACAAGCCTGGCACTGAAAGAGTTAACCACAGCAGAATTATGGGTAATTTTTCAGGATTTAGTCAGAAATATGGCATGTTGCCATTCAACGGAAAGCTCTCATGGAGAGCTTTCCGATGAATGGCAACAAGCCATATTTCCGTCTAAATCCTGAAAAGTTACCCATAATTCTGCTGTGGTTAAGGAATCCATTATTTAGGGCATTACTGTAGATTATTGGAATTTTGGATTCAGTATCATTATTATCATTTGTCCCCGATATGGAACGTCATTTCCACTAACAGTTTCGGTATTAACCCTTTACCCAACAAACCGGCCAAAACCGGCCAAATAAAGCTTCAACAGCCTAAAATATCTTCGGTCTGTCTCAATAGAACCATACAAATATGGATATCATTGGAATCGGCTCCTTGACCACATTGTGATAGTTACAGTTATGCCCTGTGCCAATGCATTCTCTTATATATGCGAGTCGACCATAGGTCGCCTCACATATATAAGAGAATGCATTGGCCTAAAAAAAAAACTTTTTTAAACACTTTTTACCATTTTTTCTTACATTCTTTAACAATTTTATAATTTTTAATGTGTTAAGCCAATGCATTCTCTTATATATGCGAGGCGACCTATGGTCGACTCGCATATATAAGAGAATGCATTGGCACAGGGCCGTTCTGTTGGGTAAAGGGTTAAACGAGGGTGAGATACTCTCTACAGCAGGCAGAGAAACACTCTTAGGATTCATGTGTAGGTGTGTATATATGTTGAGCTAATTTACTAAATAGAAAATAGCTTAACACTTTCATGACTAGAGTCACGCTTGTGCAGCATTAAAGATCCTGTGCCATCGCATTCTCTTATATATGCTCCCAGAGGGAGCCTCGCATATATAAGAGAATGCACTAGCTTACAAGGTCAAGGTAATTATTTATAGGTCAATGTATTCTCATATATATGTGAGGCTCACTAGCTATGGGAGACTCGCATATATAAGAGAATTAATTTGCACAGCGTTTTCTCAAAATTTCAGGAAGCTCCAGTAATGGAATGGTTAAAGGGGTACTGTACACTAAATCTGGCCATTTATGGGACCATCTCCTTTTATACTCAAAAGAATATATGCAACAAATGAATGACTTTGAGCCATGGATTAGTGCAAAATACAATCACGGGGTCTATGAACGATGCAAACAACATAGTAGTTATAATGAACATGAATTTATGACTGGAGTCAAAGTTAATTGAGACAATAGATATTTCCCTGAAGAAGAGGCCTAAGCAGAATTAGGTCCCCAGAGGGTGAATTTACTGATGCTAGCCTACCCTTACAATTCTGCAGTGTACACTTCACTCTGAAGTGTGGTTGCAGTGTAGTTACAGTGTACACTGCAGCCACACTTTAACTGGAGTGTATTTGCAGTGTACACTGGAACCACACTTCAAATCCAAGGTGTAGTTGCAGTGTACACTGCAGTCACACTGCATGAACTTCATTTAAAGAGACCATGAACAAAACTACACTGCAGCTACACTGCAGGGACTTGTTTAAATGACAGCACGAAAAGGCTACACTGCAACTACACTGCTGGGACTTGTTCGAATGCGCACACAGAAAGGCTACACTGCAACTACACTGCTGGGACTTGTGAGACATCTTGTTGAATAGAAATATGTAGTGAATGACTGGATGAGAAGGATTTTTTCCATATTGGCATGAACAACCCTTACATTAATTTTTCTGAGTGTACACTTTCATTGTAAGTGTAGTTCAGGTATACACTTATAGTATACTTGTAGCTTTTGTTTTTTTAATTCAGTACACTTGTACCATACTCACTTTTTTCGAACTGTGCACTTATTTTGGAAGTGTAGTATAAGTGTTGTAAAAAGTGTACACTTGCTGTACACTTTTGAGACTTTGGGCATGCTACACTTATGGTACTTTGAAAAGTTCTATCTACACACTTATGAAACTTTTACTTTTAAAATGTTTGGGAACACAGCCCACACTTATAGGTACACTTATGGAATATTGGAAAATATTGTCAACACTTATACCATGTGACACCTTAAAATCGAACTTTGATATGGGTATGTTCAGGAATACTGCTCACAGCCTCGCACGTTTTGTGCAATATATGCCATCTTAAATTAAATATGAACTTTTTCAAATTTGAAATTATTTTGTTTTTCTGTTATTTATATTCTGATAGTAATAAATTTTATGAATCTTGTGTGCTAAAATAAAGATATATGATTCATTAACTGCAAAATATTTGTCATAGAAACAATGAAAATTGGTTGCCATCACGTATATGGAAAGCTTCAATGATTGTGTTTCTAAACACACCTGCAGTCAAAAAATGGCCATTCCAATATAGAAATTTTGCATGATACCTGGTAGTTTGACAGCGCAGATCAGAAGTATAATAAAATCGTTTCTAAACCAGCTGTCTAAACCAGTAATTTTGACATGCAATACTCTAAATATAATAATTGAACTCTAAACACAGGTCCCCAGACTTTTTGTTTACCCCACCCCAATTTGGGGTTGGGGTAAATTTTTGTTCTGCATGGGGATATGTGGCTCCGAATGGTAACGTCGATTTCGGAATTGATCCGTGCCCCGTCGAGAAAAAGACGAGCGAAAAAAAAATACACACACACAAACAAAACTATTTACCCGGGGACGCTTTTCATATTCACTGTATTAATTAAATCTTAAAAATGATGGGGCAAAGGAATTCAAGTAATGGTCATTTATAGATATTTTAGTAAACGCCGCTGATATATCGTCGATCAACACGCTCATTCATGATGCATTAAATAGATTGTTATCAAAACTCGTATATGGACGTGCACGTAATTTCGTGACCTGTTCGACTATTTTGTCGCATAAAATCAATAAAATAACGATGAACAGTTACAAATTGTGTTTAACATTCTCGGAGAAATATATGTATTTTTGCTATCTGTTTTAAATCTATCTCCCAAAGTAAATGCATGCCGCCCACGTGTTTGTTTGGGGAATTTATATCCCACGATGCACCATTCTCGCTAAGCGTAAACATTGTCATCTGATGTCATCATTTTATTGGGAAATCCATATCTAAATCAGGTGATAGCCTAGAACTGAGAATACGATACAGGAATGTGTTTTTTTTTAAGATGTCGCAGCTGATTGTATATGCCATAGTATGGCATATACAATCAGTATTTAAGGTGAACACTTATAGGCCTAACTGAATTATACTTATCACAGAGTGTTTACACGTATGCCGACGTAGACAAAACATCGACAGTGCCACAAAAACTGCCAAAAGGAGGTTCCGTTAATACCTTCTAACAGGCTCAAAATACGCTACGTGTTCACGTAAGAGTAATCTTTAAAATTGCTAAACCTTCATATTTTGCTTAATAAACATAAGTCATTGTTTGTTTTTATTCCCACTACTTGCCCTTTGATCTTCATGTGACCCACCACTGACTTAATCCAATTAGCCGCCAACAATAGCAATTAACACCTAATTAGCGACTCGGCGGCTGGCTCGGCTGATCCCAACTACCGTGTACAACTTTTAGTGTGCTGGAGAATGAAAAATGTCGATAAAAGTTGAAATATAAGACTTCCAAATTATTTGTAATTGGCATAGCTTACCACAAACCAAAATTCATCATTATTGGAATTATATTTATAACGACATTAAACGAAATTGAAAATCGCAACTACACCTTTTACTGGGCTCGGATCGGACTCGGACTACAATTTTTAGTGTGACCCACGTCACTATATGCGCATGCGCAGACCGCATTCCGGTTAATTTTCGAATTTAAATTCATCTGTTTTTATTTGACAACGTCTTTCATTTCACGAAAATGATGGCGAGAAAACCTCAGAAAAGCCAAAACAATTCAACAGTTTGGCGAAAAGAAGACAGGAACTACACTAGAGGTAGAAAAACAGGTGGTAGGAGGCTGAATTCGGCAAATAGGCGAAGTTTGTTCCCAATCCTGCACTGCTGCAGGCTACGATTCGTACGAATAGTGAATACGATTATGAATAGTCGGAATACGATGGCATTGAAAAATTAAATATCAACAGTTAAATGGAAGTCACACTGGACGCATACATATTATAACCAATGGAAACGTGCGTTAAATTTAGACAAAACTTACATTTATTTACAAGTGATAATTCTCAATCGGAGAGTGATGGCTGTCGTCTAGCTGATCCAATTTAAATCATCTTGAACTTGAAGTTGATGTCTTGTGACACTAAGCCTTGTCCAAAATGCTTGTGCTACGGGACAAAACTAATTTTGGCGGAGGGATAGACTGGGCAGTGGGCACATAGGTCAACATGACCGCTTTCGCAGATTGCTGCTTTCAATGATTATCGTAGAAGGATACGCACTACGTTTATGACTGAACTACTGGGCACACAGAGCACATTGGAATTTGGATCTCGGTGACAATGTGACATCAGATGCAGAAGAAGAATAAAGTGACACACCTGACCAACTGACATTGACTGCTTTTTTTCAATTTTTGGCGAAAAAAAACTGTAATCGGTCATGCCAACGTTTGCAAATTTCTCTCAGTCTCAGTGCTAAACATATCCCACAGCAGCTTCACTGATGTCATGAATGATAAATAAAACTGCATGTTCAGAGAATATTCTTACTTGCTGAGTTACTGTGGCTGAAGCGTTCACTCTCACCAAAAAAAGTTCTGAAGGGTACATAGGATTTGAAAATGTGCTGAAGGGTACACTGGGTTTGAAATGTCGTTCTAAATGACGTTTAGTTTTCGTATCTGCCATGATTTCTGTTAGAGTCTATAGAGAATAATTGTTTACGTTCCAATGGCAATGAACATTAAAATCATAATAAAATGAACTGAAAACAAACTGCTATTTAAATGGGCACCAGACTTTGAAAACACAGTTTGAGTAACGATGTTAGTGGCGATCACAAACCCTGTATACCCTTCAGCACATTTTCAAATCCTGTGTACCAGTCAGCACTTTTTTTGGTGAGAGTGACCCCTTCGGCGTTACTGTGAGGTGACAGTACTGGCAGTGACATTAGCCTACTCTTGAGTGCCTAATAAACATACATGTTACGATTATTAAAATCGAGGTAAAATTCCCACCTGTACGATTGTTATTTGGTCCTGTACGTTTATTAAATTAACCATAAGAACTAATTCACCAATCTTAAATTGTGTTATTCATAGATAAATGAACTCTGATTGTTGACAGTGATCAGCACACTGTAGATTCACAGACCTGGCTATCAATCGAAACTATTTCTGTCACATGGCTGACAGCCTTCATAATTGGCTACGGCAATCAGCATTGCCGAAGCAATTTGCTGAAGCAAACTGGGGCACGGCATACTGTTGCCGTAGCGGATTGCCGAAGCCAAACAATCTGAATTAAGAGGGCTACATGGCATCAGTAAACCAGTCAGATGGTGCGTTTTGTTGGGATGTATGGTACTAATATTTCCAGTCTACGTTTATTCCGCCCTGTACTATTATTCAGTTATGCGACATTTTCCAACCTGTACTATTATTCCACCCTGTACTTTTATTAGGCACTCAAGAGTAATTAATCAACATAATAATACTATACTCTTGAGTGCCTAATAAACATACATGTACGATTATTAAAATCGAGGTAAAATTCCCACCTGTACGATCGTTATTTGGTCCTGTACGTTTATTAAATTAACCAAAAGAAATAATTCACCAATCTTAAATTGTGTTATTCATAGATAAATGAACTCTTCAGTCTTGATTGTTGACAGTGATCAGCACACTGTAGATTCACAGACCTGGCTATCCATCGAAACTATTTCTGTCCCATGGCATCAGTAAACCATGAGTCAGATGGTGCGTTTTGTTGGGATGTATGGTACTAATATTTCCAGTTTGTACGTTTATTCCGCCCTGTACTATTATTCAGTTACGCGACATTTTCCAACCTGTACTATTATTCCACCCTGTACTTTTATTAGGCACTCAAGAGTAGACAACAAAGCTGCAAACACAGTTATAACTTATACAGTAATGCCCGAAGTAATTGACCACTTACTAGTAGCCACAGCAGAATTATGCCATTTATGGGTAATTTTTTAGAATTTAGTCGGAAATATGGCCTGTTGCCATTCATCGGAAACTTACGGAAAGCTCTCGGCGAGAGCTTTCCGATAAATGGCAACAAGCCATATTTTCGACTAAATCCTCAGACCTGAAAAATTAGGCCACTATTAAAAATATGTGTTTGTCCACTACCGACCCTAGATTTTGGAAGTGTGCAGGTACTAGTAGGTAGGTAAATATTTTTATTTTTTTTTAATAATAAACCTGATATTTATACCATGTTATAATTATCCCATATAATAAAACACATCGCAAGTATCATGATTCGGCATGCTTTATTTGACTACCGGTAGTTATATTGCTGAAAATTGTCATTATAACTTTATCTTGACAGGCTCTAACAAAATATGGGTGCAGGACATGATACCGGTATCTGTATAAAATCTGACTGTCCTTAAAAACTACAAAGTAATAAGTTTCAATCGAAATGTATATCAAGGGTCGGGGCACACATGGCAGAATCGATGCATGTATCCCAGATTTTCAGTCAAAAGATAGGGGGAGTTATATTTAGGCGTGTGGGGCGGCCTGACATTGTCGCTCAGATTTTATTCATTGAACATAGGGTCTTACAACTTACATCCAGAGTGCTCTCATCCGAGTCTTCTCCAGTCACCAGCGTTGGACCATGCCTGCTGCAGCCGTGAAAATGAATTGGTTGGGAGTGGACAAACAAACCTAATTTTAATTTTGGCCTTACCAGACTTTCATTTTTAGAAAATGTAGGCGCGCAGAGTCCCATACATAGAAATTGTTCAAATGTATTTTTAGCTTCGAATCATTCAGTATCAGACAGATAAATGTAGTGCATTCGACAAGTCACACCGTGACCTCAAATAACTTTAACTGTCAATCATCGTGGCATGAGGGACTCGCCTTTTGATGTATGCCGACAATGAATGTTGGTTTCGGAGAATTCATTTGATATTTTGCTACAACATTCAAGGTGTTTCTTTATACTTGTACGCTCTCTGTATTTGGCCCAGGTGCGCAATCGTATGCTCGCTGGTTTTCAATTTTAGCCGCGCGATGGTGCGCAAGAGCGATCGCGTGTCTCAAAAATGAAAGTCTGCCTTTATACCCATAATTCTGCTGTGGTTAAGTGGTCAATTACTTTGGGCATTATGGTAGTTCTTGAACACAATTCAACTCATTCAAACTTCGCATATGGGCACCAGATTTATGAAAGATATATATTGAGTCAATATATTGAAATGAATCATGACGTTAAAGCAGGGTTTCCGCCAGGGGAGAATTAATGAGTCCGTATTGGGGAAACACACCATGGTTCGTCCTGTCGGGCGAAAATTTTGTTATTTGACACTGAAAAGAAGCCATTTCCTTGCACCTGAGTGTCCCACAAAGCAATCCAAAGCTACGTATATTATGCAAGTCGATCATTTCCGTGGGTGCATTAATTCTGTTGATGGTATCCAAATAGTTAGTCATTTAATTACATACGTAAGACTGCCGTCTGATTGAAGACTATATATATAAATGAACGAGCTACGAGTTTAATACAGTGTTAACTGTTTACAAATTTATAACTTACAGTAAGATTCCAACAGGTATAATGAATCTAAATACTAAAAAGAATCTACGCATTGACCAATAATACATAGCAAGGAGAATTGAATAAAGTATTTCTTAGAATTTCAAGTAGTGTCAGTGAAAATGAAACTGACAGGATTATATATTCTGTCAATCGTAAAACTATTTGTACGCGGTGACGTCATACTGCAGGGTTTTTCTGCAGGAGATATTTATAGCGGCGAAATACGAATGGTAGCGAAATCTTTCACCTGGAACGCGTAGCTTGTTCAATAGTCTGTATTAGTCCAACAACTGATGACCGCAGCTATAGAGTTTTAGCCAACGTGTTATAAAATATAATTGAGTTTTTGGTGGGAAATGTGAACATGTGCGTAGTTGATTATTGTGCTTGGGGACCCAGGCGGGACAACGTTACTATTATTGACCGTACTTTGACAAAATCTCCATATTGGGGGGGGGGGGGGGGGGGGGTGGTGGTATGTGTTCGTGTTTATCCTCCATGCATGTAATATGGCTCAAATGAATGGTGTTCTCAATGTGAATTCCCGCTATAAAGACTGATTTGGGACAGGTTCCGTATTATTGTGAAATAAATCAATTTGGGATTTTGTTAAGTATGCATGGCAATATACGCATAATAATCAACACACGTAGAGAATTACATGTATTTTTCGAGAACTTCACTTACCGGTACATCGAACTCAAAACAAATGATAATACAGCAATAAGATAAATGATCAACATTGAGTAGTTTCATCCACGAAAATCCTGTGCATAAAAATATCCCCGACTCAGTAATTGGGTGTTCTTTCACTTCTTTGATCCAATTATGTAATCGTACGATAGCACGGGGTCTTCGAGCGTGAATAGTTTCATCCATGGAATCCCGTGCACAAAAATGTCCGCACTCAACGGTCCGGCATTCTTTGATGTTACCTCGACATGTATTACGCTGTATCTAATGTCGCTATTTGACACGCTCTTTCTTATTGTTTTTTCGGGAGATGGACTGTGTCGATTTCATTTTGTCAATATTAATGAAAATAAGTGTAGATATATAGCCTGTCGACACAGACAAGACTGAACAAGTTTTTAATAACGTCATTTATTTGTGTATGAGTGGGATTTCGTGCAAAGACCGACAGGGGGAATGGGTCCGTAGGACCCGCAGCCGGCCTGGCGGAAACCCTGGTTAAAGGGAGTGGGATTATTATATAACATTTTTTTTTAAATATATTAAATACTCCTCTTATTGAATAGCTTTCTTTGCAAATATTCTGATTATTCCCAACAAATTTTAGTCTGAAAATTCCTATCACAACATGCTACATCTTTGCAAATTTTTATCACAAAATGTCTTGCACAGAGAGGCACAGACAACAATTTAAAAGATGAAGCCTCAAATGTTTTCTTGAATTAGTACTTAGAGCCTTCCCTATTCTGATAAAATGTATTGTTGATGATTATCTTGTTGCAATATTGATTCAAAAATAAAATTTATCTGTATGGTTAAAAGCATCTTCACTACTCCCCCACCCATATAACTACACTGCATATACACTGCCAGTATCTACACTGCAACTACACTGTAAGTACACTGCAAATACACTGCCACCCCCACACTGTAGCCACACTGTAAGTACACTGCAGCCACACTCTACACTGCATCTACACTGTAGGTACACTGCAGCCACACTGCCATTCTCTACACTGCATCTACACTGTAGGTACACTGTAGGTACACTCTCATAGCTCATTTAAATATTTGAAACACACTGCAAGTACACCTCAGGTACACTGTAAGTACACTGCATGTACACTGTAAGCACACTGCCATCTCCTACACCTCGGCTGCAGTGTACACTGTATAGAGCTTATCTCTCTACACTGCAAGTACACTGTAAGTACACTGTAAGTACACTGCGAAAATGTAAGGGTACTGTGCAGGGTACTGTCACTAAATTCACCTTCTGCGGACCTCATTCTGCAAATGACAGACACACTATTTCAAGGCTTGTTTCTAACTTACGTGTTGTATACCAAAATGTTATTTTTTCTTTAACACACAAATTCCTGCTTACCACAGAAGTATGTGTTTCCAACTAACAATAAGCTTTTCTAGCGATAATGACTCATTTATTTTATCACACATTTATTCGTTTTTGAGGAACACTTATTTTTCATAGCATACAGCCAAAAAAGAGTTTAAGACATATTATGCACTTGTTGGTGTGCGTGAAACTGATCAGTTAATATCCAGGGGCTATGCCAACTGGAGGAATGTAGCATTCTAGTAACATCACCAAAAATCTGAAGCAAATCAACCATACCACTCCATAGAAAATATCGTCTGAACTACGCTCAATTGTAAATATTTACTACTCGATTCGGGATGCATTTGTCGGCAATAAACTAACGAAAACAATTTTGCCATCGAGAGTCACTGCATTTAATTAATATATAAGAATGACCTTGTGTTCCCATACAGAAATTTCTCATGAGAAGTTGTTAGAATCTTATAAGAATCTCATGAGAAGCATATTAGAAAGATATGCAAAGCAGAGAAAACTAACATGAACCTTGTGAGAAGATGTTAGAAATCAATTTTCTAACCAAGGGTCTTATGTGAGAAAAATTTCTCACGTGAGAAATATGAGATCTCGTAAGAAATTCAGACTTAGAAATATTTCCACTGAACCGTAGTATATTTTTCTAAGTTGCAAATTCTAATTTGAGTTCGCATGAGAAAAATAGACTTTGAAATTATCATCCTTCAAGTAAGTTTTTAAAAACATTCCTGAGTTAAAAAAATTTCACGTGATTTCTTATGAGAAATGCAGACTTTGAAATTTTTCCACAAAAACTTATTGGATATTTTCAAAGTCAGAAATTCTCACGTTAGATCTCATAAGAAATACAAACTTTAAAATTGTGTGTTCTCCAATTCCAGAAAAGTAAGCTAAGTGTGATTTTCTCACATGAGAATATGTTAGAAATAGGGTAAATATTTTAAGTCAGATTTCAATGGTGGGTAAATGATTTAATCTAGAACATGTGGTCGAGAAATCTTATCTGGTGTTTGCTGGAGAATTCAAAATATAAAATGCGCCAAAACAGTTACTGGAGTAAACCTAGTGTACATGTCAGTTGCTGTGCACAATTTAGACTGTAATTATCTTCATATCTGTGCTAGAAGCTTATTATATTCATGAGAAGGGAAACATGGAGTTATATTATGGTTTTATTTGTGGATATTCTTTAATGATAAGTTCCAAAACATGGAATACACACTATACTAGGTAAGTGTAATATTTATAGAAATGGCAGAGGGGTTTATAGATCATCATGCACCTGGCATCATGGCAAGATTTCGAGTCGAAACGGAATGTGGCATATGCTTAGTATACCACAAGTCAGCAATCTGCAACTGATGATGACCCTATCAAAAACTTTGGCACCTTTTCCAAAACATCAACCTATTAGTAACATATAAAACCAAATTCCACCTTTGGCATAAATAAATTATCTTTAGGGGGTACGTTCTAAAACATTTTCAAAATTATTTTAAACCGCTCCAGAAATATACTCTCCATTTCTAAATTTGGTTATGAGAACAGGGAACAAATTGTCTGCAAAAAATTGGGACCCTGACCATAAAAACATGCCTATTCATTAATATGCTTAGCAGACAACCTCCCCTTTCTCATACCTAAAAACCTTTTAATGAATGTAATCCCCTTATACCAAACCATATACCACTTAAGAGATATATATGCATGTAGAACATTAAATGATGTCTACAAATTTACAATGTTTATAATGTACAATGGCTATATGTTATGTATGTCTGTCTGTCTGTTTGTTTAACTGTCTGTCCACCACCACGATAATTTATGTGCATCAGTATGTCTGGTTTGAACGCTTGCACCCAGCATAGTACTACTAACTACAGGGTACTAGAACTTAATATTATTAAGGGGTATAGGACAATACCTTGGAATATTCACATAATTGCCTTAATTATTATAAGGAGATACTATATTAAATGCCAAATCCTATATTAATTTTAACGGGCATAGTTATAAGCACAAATAAAATGGACTTAATCATGTTAAAGGATATTTAAGAAAAGGAACTTTACAATTATATAATACTATAATTTAAAATGTATATACATGTATAAGACACATAAAAGATTGTTATAAATATAATCCATTAAAACATTTATACCCTTTTATGGCATACCCCTATAACGGCATAACCTTTATAGCAACACTGTGCTGCTAGAAACCAAAAACTATATTATACACTATTATAATATTAATAAAATAATTAGATTTATTCATAATTATATAGGGTTTGATACTCACTGCGCATAATTGATAATCCACGGAATCTCATTAAGAAGGTTTTGAGGGAAGTTTTATTTTAATAAATATAAAACATATATGTATAAATGTAATTCAAAACAATTCGATCAAAAAGCAGACTATAGACCCATTATTATCAGACTATACTTTGTGTATAAACTAAAACCAAATACCTCATTATTATACCTACAACATATTATTGACTTTACTTTTGACCTATATATAGGCTTGTTGACCAACTTTGGTTATAATTTAAAGGTATGCATACTAACAATTTTTTATAATTACCTACGACAATTTTAAGTTAACTTTTTATAAATGCATTCAATTATAACCATAGTGAATACTATGATTGTTACATAACAATAGTAACAAATAATTCAACCTAAATACAATATTGATAATTAAAAGATATTTGACTGACTTCCAGGGTGCTCTATAATTTTATCTTTTATTTCTGCCTTTTTACTTTTGACTGGCTAAAACTGCTCCTACGGCAGACTATCTGTTCATCATTAGCATTATACAGCTTCCGGTGAGCAAGGCAGGGTACCTTTTTTGTGGGCCCAGGACACTGCGGCATCCCCCATTGCTCACTATGAATGTGGGCACCATAAAACAAGATTTTAGGGCATGTGGTCTCTTGTGTTGTCTTTACTGCAGGTTCTAATACTAGTATGTAATTTATCAACCAGGTAGACTAATATTAGTATATTAAAGTTGATTTAAATTTTATTTTCAAATATTAATTATATTTCTAGAATAAATAATGATGGACCATATAACAGCAAATAAACTTCTGCTATTGTTTATTGATTGTAAGACAGAGTAAATGTGTGAATCTATTTACAAAATGAATGAATTTTAGGAAATAAACAATTTATGGCAGTTTTCATTGTTTCATGGAAGTGATTTTTACAGTTATTTGGAATATTCCACGAAGAGCAGTTAACATGTTGCAGTGTACACACGCTATGCACACAGCAATTGAAAAATTGGTTAAAAGTTAAGTTGAAGTTTAGTGTGAGATTTATGTGATAAATACAGATCTGTATTTGTACAGTATAGATTCATCGCACACCACAAATGCCTCTAAGATCAGGGACCCCAGAAGCAGAAAATGGCAAGGGGGCAAAAGCAGTCCGTAAGCCTGGAAATTCTCAATGACAGTGTTTGTTATTTTATAACCTTAAAAAGATGATAAATGACAGTGTTAAATTGTTAATGATACCAAAATGAATTTGGTAGCACATAGATTTGTTTGAATTAGATAGTCCTTATTTATTATACTGTCATTATATTTTGAAAAAAGGATTTTTCTCACGTGAGAAATGATTCTTTCTTACGTGAGAAAAAATTATTTCTCACGTGAGGTTTTTAATATGCAAATTAGCAAGATTTTTTCTCACGTGAGAAAAAATTCTTACGTGAGAAAAAATATTTCTTACGTGAGGAAAGATTCTTTCTCACGTGAGAAAAATTTCTTACGAGATCTTGCTAATTTGCATATTAAAAACCTCACGTGAGATTCTAACGTGAGATTCTAACGTAAGATTCTCATGAGAATTATGTCAGGACATTTTGGTAAGGGTGTTGTCAATTTGGATATAATATTTGTAAAAAATTACTACTTTTAACAAGATTATTCTCCATTTATATTTTATCACCCTACCGCAGTGTTTCACATCACTTTAAGTCAAATCTTTCCAGATATGTTAAATTTATTAAGTTATTTTTGTTGATTTTAATGATAGCACTTAAACCATTAAATTAACCCTTAGAGACCCCCACATAGACTGCAGCAGATGACACTCCATAGTGCATGCTTTCATCTCTGTGAGGTTCACTGTGGGTTAAACATTAAACTTTATATATCGCCATGGTTATTAAGATTTCAATGTAACAGTCCTGTAACCAGTCCCCGTAAAGAAGGAATAATCTTTATTGGTAAAGGTTTTTCAATAAAATTTGTCTTTTATATCCTATCTCCCCAGCCATTTGAAGCTGCCCTATAACTATTAATAGGGTAAGAATGTAAAACTGAGACATATTTGCTATATGGCAATTCTTTAATAAGAACTACCGACCAAAATAAATACCACATTATATGTGAAGCAATTACCGGCAAGTGGCGCTAGCCTAAACTAGCCACCACTGCCGTAGGTGTACCATGCCACACGTAATGCTCTAATTAATCGACCTCTTAACCAAAGCAGAATTATGGGTAACTTTTCAGGATTTAGTCGGAAATATGGCTTGTTGCCATTCATCGAGAGCTTTCCGATGAATGGCAACAAGCCATATTTCCAACTAAATCCTGAAAAGTTACCCATAATTCTGCTTTGGTTAAGAGGTCGATTAATTAGAGCATTACTGTAGGTCTGAAATGGCAAAGCCAATCAATAAGCATACCCATAGTCACTTTCAGGGAGGAATGTCCCTTGAGGACATGGACTAAGGGGAGGGAGTGTGGGAAAAACCAAGACATGACCAGCTGAACCAGCTATCGCTTTATGAATAGAAGTTTCGGTCATGCCTCCACGAAGACGACTAATCAAGCTAGATTGACCGAACTCCTCGCGCAGCCGGTGGAGAGTTCACTTGACATATAAACACTGCAATGCAGCTGACTGCGTCTGATAAATGTACGGCTTAAGGTCGAACGTCCATACAAATATTTTCCTTCATAAAAATGATTTTTCAGGATCTCCCAAATCACCAAAAAGAGGTAAAGGATCAGCGAAGAGTAAAACACCCGAACCTGAACCAGAGGTCGAGCCTCCTGTGCCTGAAGGCCCACCTCCTCCGCAGCCAGGCTCCGAAGAATGGGAGTTTGTGGATAAAGACTTAGAAATGGTAAATTTTAAATAGATTTTAGTTTGCATTATGAAAAAGAAACAGAAAAAAGTTAGGAATATGTTGGATTATTTATTTTTTTATTGGTAAAGTGTGCAATTTATACGACGAATGGGAGTTTGTGGATAAAGACTTAGAAATGGTAAATTTTACATAGATTTTGTTTGCATTATGAAAAAGAAACAGAAAAAGTTAGGAATATGTTGGATTATTTATCTTTTTATTGGTAAAAGTACAGTAATGCCCTAACTAATCGACTCCTTAACCACAGCAGAATTATGGGTAACTTTTCAGGATTTAGTCGGAAATATGGCTTGTTGCCATTCATCGGAAAACTCTCATGGAGAAAATTTAATGGAAGTTAGTGGCCAGTGGAAGTCTGTGGCCGAGTGGATACTAAATTGTATGACTGAAAAGTCTCATTCGTGATCACACAATATATATCCGAATACAAAACTACATGACTTCCCTTCACGGCGACATCATGTCCAGGTATGTTGTCGTGAGTGCGGTACGCTGTCGGATCGGGAGCCGACATAAATGGCTGACCTGTGGTGACTATGTGCATGTTAAAGAACCCGGCTGTAGGTTAGAGTAGCATGCCCACCAAAGCACCGACCACAATCGAGACCTGCATGGACCCTGTCTGTAATGCCCGAAAAGGGAGTTGACAGGTAATTCTAGATAGATAGATATCTCATGGCTGCTCTACTGGCTCTGGCTATTGCAGAATCGTCCACCTTTACTAAATTAAATGTTCTATTTTTGTAGAAATTTCTTCTTGGGGTAGCTTAATTGGGGATTATTTTATCAATGGTTGTTAGTGCTTTTTATAAATCTAAATTGTTGTATTTGACTAGGATTTGACTAGGGCCCTGCAAATTGGGCATTTTCATTTCAAATCGAATCTCGATTCGAATCATTGCATCAGTGGTATCAAGAGTGAAGATATAGATATCACTGAACTGAGTGGCGGTACCAGTATCAATTTGCTCACTTGGTAACGACGATTAGTGAATGTCAGTATATAATGTAAATATTATACATAAATGGATCAAATTCACATTTAACCAATTAAGTGCGCATTTGTTGTGTCCATCTCTGCTATAAAATAATGAAACTGTATCTTAAGCAATAATGAAGTCAGTAAGCAATCACATTCACGCAGCTGAAGTTTGACATATATGAAATTTTGCTAGATCATTTACATCAGTCGTGCAATGCTTCGGTGGTCTATATAGTATGGCTCAGTCTACAACAGTGTTTGTGTGTGTGGTCTTTCGTTGGTATCATAATCTATCTTCGCGAAAAAGCAAAGGTGTCCATTGAGAATGCAATTGGTGCCAATGATTCAATATAATTCGAATCAGGACAGCCCATTTCAAATCGAATCTAATCAGATGAAAGATTCCGAATTGCATCGAATTGAATAGATTCGCAGGGCCCTTGATTGACGCTATAGAGTTTCTATGTTATATAATGAATGAGATAGAACATTCGAACCTATTCATGGGAAGTTTGCTCTGTCTGTCTGTGTCAGCACTCAAAGTTGGCAATTTTCTTCATCTACGGCATTTCCCATGATACAGTAGTGCCCTAAATAATCAACTCTTTAACCACAGCAGAATTTTGGGTAATTTTTCAGGATTTAGTCGGAAATATGGCTTGTTGCCATTCATCGGAAAGCTCTCACTGAGAGCTTTCCGATGAATGGCAACAATCCATATTTCCGACTGAATCCTGAAAAATGACCCATAATTCTGCTGTGGTTAAGAATCGATTATTTAGGGAATTACTGTATTTACCCACTTTTTATCTGCTAACTAATCTTCAGTCACCTCTAACTTCAACCCAATTTTCACTTTCGTTACGGCTTGGAATGACAAATTTTAGCCATAGATCAATTCTATGGGTTTTTCAAACTTTTTCTGATGACCATGCCCATTAAAGTGGTTAATTTCAGTTAGCCTTTTGTGATCAATCAAAAACTAAATCCTGGCTCCCCCATCTAATGAGAATTGGGGAAGTTGGATAAATCATTGTATCCAATTGTTTTCCAGGATTTAGCGAAGGCTTTAGCACAGCATTGGGAGACGGTTGAGGAGGCATATTTGTCTAATAGCAAGCAGGTGTTCAGGAAAGTACGCGACGAGAGAGAAAATATTTACAGATACTTCTATCAGATCAGGTAAATTAATAAGGACAAATCATGAGAGACCCTTTATTCAGCATCGGAAGGGCTGCAGCCCCTGCACAAATATGTGACCCGCCATTTTTACCCTGTGCCAATGCATTCTCTTATATATGCGAGTCGACCATAGGTCGCCTCGCATATATAAGAGAATGCATTGGCCTAACAATTTTTTACAATTTTAATAATTTTCTCTTGTATTCTTTAACAATTTTATAATTTCACCCATACAGAGCCCCAGACAAACATGAGCAGACGACACTCTTCTATATGCTTCTATATATGTGTGGGGCTCCCTGCAGGGTAATGGATGTTTTTTATTTTATGTCCTAAAAATTGTCAGAAACATTTATTTAAAACAAATGATAAAAAATTGTTAGGCCAATGCATTCTCTTATATATTTGAGGCGACCTATGGTCGACTCGCATATATAAGAGAATGCATTGGCACAGGGTAAAAAAATCCCGACTTCCGACTTGATTTGATATGGCGGGTCACATATATTCAGTGGCAGCTCCTTCATGCATAGCAGGAACAGGATTTGCGTGCCCGCCCGAAGGGCGGCACGAGGACGGTGTGAGCTCACCCGGAGGTCGCCCTTACGCCCTGTCTTGAATCTTCTTGGTCTTTTCTCTTAACAGTCAGGCCGCGGATCGGGTGGAGAAGTCTTGAGGTCGGGATCGGTCAGCGTCGCAGGTGTCTTGAATCTTGAATCTTGTCTTGTCTTGAATCTTCCATCTTTGCTTGGGCTTTGCCTTGTACTTTTGCCTTGATCTTTTTCTTTTTCTTTGCCTTGTCTCGGCATCTTGGAAAATGCGGGACGATCCAGCGATGATGCTGGATTGCGCATTTTCAGTTGGTTGTCCAAGCCCGGGACCTTCCAATGGAGGCATTGGATTGCGGGCTGTTAAGAGAGTACGGGACGGTCCAGTGATTCCACTGGACTGCGTGCTCTCTTCTGTTACTGCCCGGGACGGTCCAATACACCTTATTGGACTGCGGGTCTTTTCTGAAGTGGGATACGGGACGGTCTAGCATGGCCTGCTTGACTGCGTATCCTAAAACCCGGGACGGTCCAATAAGCATATTGAACTGCGGGTCTTTTCAGCCACAGAGAAGTTGTTTGCGTTGTAAACACTCCCTCATGATGTCACTGCCGTCCATTCTCGCCAGTGTACTTTCCGCCAGATCGCGCAGGCGCTCTCTGATGGGTTCCACGTCCGCGATGGTATGCAGATCTACAATACGGGTGTGATACGGTGCTTGCAGTGCCATTCTCAGGGCTTTGTTTTGGACCACCTGGAGCATTTGGATCGCGCGGTATGATGCCAGGTTGGTGACCACCGATGCGTATTCCATGATAGGTCTTACAAACGTTTTGAAGACTCTAAGCAGAGTGGCCATGCTAGCTCCCCAGGAAGTTCCCCTCAGCCGTCTGAGAAGATTGACTCGTTGCATGGTCCTCGTGGCTGTCTGCTTAACATGGGTTAGCATGGTGAGTCTGGAGTCCAAGGTGACGCCTAGGAAGGTCACCTCTTTTGCGGCAACTAAGTCAATGCCACTGACATTCAGTTTGACCACCGAATTGCGTTTTCGTTTCGTGAATATGGCGAATTGTGTTTTGTTTGCATTGAGCTTAATGCGCCATTTCGAGCACCACCTTTCCAGGTCACCGAGGGCCCGCCTCAGTCTGAGCTCCACATACTTTGTACTGCCATTGGTGATCCACAGACCCAAGTCATCAGCGAACTGCGACAGTTGCACTTGGTGCCTCGGGTCTATTTCAATGTCATTGACGTAGAAAATATAGAGCAATGGGCTTAGAACCGACCCCTGTGGTGTACCAGTGTTCAGTGGAACAGAGTCCGACGATTCTCTGTCCACCCTCACCTTTATTGAGCGGTCGGTGAGGAAAGAGGAGAGAAGCCTTACAAGTTTGACCGGGAGGCCATACTTGTGTAACTTGTACCGGAGGCCGTTGTGCCAGACGCTGTCGAACGCCTTTTCAACGTCAAGTAGCACTGTACCAGTTACCCAGTTTTTGTGGAAGCCACTGCGTATGTCCTCCACAAGGCGGTAGATGTGTTCTACTCCTTCGCATCCGTTTCGGTATGCCCTCTGCCATTTGTTGAAGAATAAATTCTTCTCCAGATGGTTTCGGAACCGTGATGCAATGATTGCTTCGAATAGCTTGCCGATGCAGCTAAGAAGACTGATTGGTCTATAGTTGCCAGGGTATTTCAGATCTTTGCCATTTTTTGGTATCATGATGCCGATTGCCTCTTTCCATGCAACTGGAAAGTAACCAATCTTCAGGCAGGTGGTGTACAGCTTGGTAATGTAAGAGAAGAGTTCAGCTGGAGCTTCTTTGAGTACCCTGTATGGAATTCCATCGTGGCCAGCGGCCGATCTAGACTTGCACTTGGAGAGAATCCCGATGGTTTCTTCCGAAGTGATCTCTCTAGTGAGATCGTGGTCGTCCCCCACCTCATCACTCACGTTTTCCTGAGGTTTGAATAAGTCCTCATTCAGGCTGACTAGGTTGTCAACTTCCAGTTTCCAGTCGTCGTCAAATTGAGGGCCAATTTGAACTTGGTGGGCTCGACTGAGTGCGTCTGAAAAAGCGTCCGCTTTTTCCTTTGTGGAGGAAGTTAACGTACCGTCAATACGATACACCGGATTCTCAACGTTCCCATTGCTGGGATTTTTTGAGGTGCCAGTCAGGGTTTTGAGCTTTGACCAGAACTCGCGTCCGTTGTTCCGATCGTGTGTGTTGAGTTCAGAGGTGACATTTTCCCACATGCATAATTTTATCCAAGCCTTGAAATAGGGTGTCTGTCATTTGCAGAATGAGGTCCCCAGAGGGTGAATTTAGTGATGCTACCCCGCATAGCGGGTTAGCATCACCAAATTCACCCTCTGGGAACCTCATTCTGCTGAGTTGTAAGCAGAATGAGGTCCCCAGAGGGTGAATTTGGTGATGCTAGCCCGCTATGCGGGGTAGCATCACTAAATTCACCCTCTGGGGACCTCATTCTGCAAATGACAGGCACGCTATTTCAAGGCTTGATTTTATCTAAAAATTTGATTTAAAAAAAAAATGGTATTAAATAATTTATTTTTATATTTAGAATGACTCCTTGCTTAATTTTACAAAACCAAAGTTTAAATTTAAATTTAAATTTTGAAAAACTAACCCTGTTATAACATCTCCCTAGTCACCACACCGATCCTATTCTTTTATATATTTATAGATAAGTTTTTTGAATCTGACATTGTACAGAAAAACCTCTCAAAACCAGACCCTCTATGAACCGAATCCATCTCCATTCTGAACAAATTGTCTGGTCTCGAATTCACCCAAGTGCATTCTCACTAACAATTACATCTGTAAACAGGAAACTCTATTTTGAACATTGGACGTCTTTTCTAGTCCATAAGTGAATGAATACATAAATTTTTACCTCAGAAATCTGAACACGGAGAGCGATACCAACGTGTGGTAGATTTGACATACTTGTGATCTTGTTGGCTTTGGTGTATAGACCAGGGATCATTTATAAGTTTAGATTTCTGGTCTACATTCAAATCTGGTCAGTGGTTTTCATGACAGCTCATTCATTGTGGCAGGTTAATTAAAACTGTTTTGGTGACAATACAAACCATCGTGTAGAATGGCTGGTCCGAAGGTTGTGTGGTTTGGAGAGGTTTTACTCTATAATCTTGTGTGTGGTTTGGAGAGGTTTTGCTATATAATCTTGTGTGCAGTTTGGAGAGGTTTTACTTATAATCTTGTGTGCGGTTTGGAGAGGTTTTACTTTATAATATTGTGTGTGTTTTGGAGAGGTTTTACTGTATAATATTGTGTGTGGTTTGGAGAGGTTTTACTGTATAATTTTGTGTGTGGTTTGGAGAGGTTTTACTTATAATCTTGTGTGCGGTTTGGAGAGGTTTTACTTTATAATATTGTGTGTGTTTTGGAGAGGTTTTACTGTATAATCTTGTGTGTGGTTTGGGGAGGTTTTACTGTATAATTTTGTGTGTGGTTTGGAGAGGTTTTACTGTATAATATTGTGTGGTTTGGAGAGGTTTTATTTTATAATATTGTGTGTGGTTTGGAGAGGTTTTACTGTATAATCTTGTGTGCAGTTTGGGGAGGTTTTACTGTATAATTTTGTGTGTGGTTTGGAGAGGTTTTACTGTATAATCTTGTTCAGTTTGGAGAGGTTTCACTGTTTAATCTTTTGTGAGGTTTGGGGAGGTTTTACTGTATAATATTGTGTGCGGTTTGGAGAGGTTTTACTATATAATCTTGTGATACTGTGAATGGTCTTGATATCTGTGGCACGTCTGTTTTATCTACAACAAAATGTTATATGGTCGTATTATGTGCAGAATGAGGTTCCCAGAGGGTGAATTTAGTTATGCTGACCCACATAGCAGGCTAGCATTACCAAATTCACCCTCTGGGGACCTCATTCTTCTTAATAGGCCTCATCTACTCTGGAAAGTTTCTTTATTATAAAATTTCTGTAGAAACTTCTTCACATAGATTCTATTTATTTTTTAGTTTAGTTTCTCTTTTCCCCCAAATTGGCAGACGACACATTGCATAATCAAGGTTCTCAATGGGTGTACATGTACATCACAAAATTCACTTTGGAAACTTCACATCTGAGTCTATGTCTCCCATAGCAGATAGGGCCATGCAGAATGAAATCCCCAGAGGGTGAATTTGGTGATGCTAGCCCACTATGCGGGATAGCATCACTAAATTCACCCTCTGGGGACCTCATTCTGCTTAAGCTATACATGAAGACGTCATGGTGTTGGAATTTTAAGTCCCATGGCTATACGTAAAGTACATCACAATATTCACCATTTGGGAACTTCAATCCAAGACTATGTCTCCCATAGCAGAATATATGAGGTCCCCAGAGGGTGAATTTGGTGATACTAGCCCATTATGTGGGATGGAATCACTAAATTCACCCTCTGGGGACCTCATTCTCAGGCTTGCATGTGTTGTTCAATTTTCATTCCAGGAAAGATTTTCTCGAGTTTCTAAAGCGCCCAGATCATAAGAAAGAATTTGTGGAACAATGGCAGAAGGTATGAAGCTAATATATGCGGTTTAACCCCTTTCATGACCCATAGAGAGCCCCCACATAGACTGCAGCAGACGGCACTCTGTAGTGCATGCTTCCATCTGTGTGAGGTTCCCTGTGGGTTAAACATTAAACTTCATATATCGCCTTGGTTATTATCCCTTTATGACGGGAGCCGCCCTGGTGCAGCATTGAAGATCCTATGCCAGTGCATTCTCTTATGTATACGAGTCTCCAATTGGAAGCCTCTCATATATAAGAGATTGCACTGGCTTACAAGGTAATTGTTGTTAGGCCAATGTATTATCTGGTATATGCAAAGCTCCCTGTGGGAGACTCACTGTCACTCACATATATAAGAGAATGCATTGGCAGAGGGTTTTCGCAAAATTTCAGGAGGCTCCAGTCATGGAATTGATAACTGCCTACCTTGTTTTGTTTGCAGAGGACAAATTTTCCTGTGTTATGACATATATATAGGTTAGGTAATTAAATATTTGATAATTAGGTAATAAATATAATTTGTTTCTTATGAAAAGTCCCAAAACCTTTAACACCTCGGACATATTTATTTTGTCCTATAAATAGACAATACATAAAATCATTATCAAATGATCATTAGCTCTTGACTTGATTTGTTTCGAAAACACAGTGTTAAAGATGGTCTATCTCTTCATAAACATAGTTTCCAGGGTATAATATAATTATACCCCTCGCAACGAAGCTCGGGGGGTATACTGGAATCAGCTGAGCCGTCCGTCCGCCGTCCATCGTCCGTGGACACAAATTTACTCAGTCGGTTTTTTATCAATTTTCGTGAAACTTGGCACAGACATCAACCACCATGGGAACCTGTGCACCTGCGATTATGACGTCTGTCGGACTTTTTTTGGTGGAGTTATCCCCCCTTTTTCGACTTAGAAACTTTTCACAACATGTATAATTTTGTCCGAGCTTTTATTCCTACATTTTTAGGTCAATTTTTTTTAACTTGGCACAGATATTTAGTACCATGGGAACCTGTGCACCTGCGATTGTGACGTCTGTTCGACATTTTTTGGTGGAGTTATCCCCCTTTTTCAACTTAGAATTTTTTTTGCAACATGCATAATTTTGTCCAAGCTTTTATTCCTACATTTTTCGGTAATAGGTTTAAGATTAGGGTTACGGTTGTGCACCTGCAATGGGAACTGTTTTTTTTATTATTTTAACTAAATGTTTACTGACATGTGAAACATCTTATTTTAAAAACACGTGGGGTATCCTTAGTCTGATTGGGACAGTCACCGATTTTATATAAATATTTTCTTTTATAATACTCTAATCAAATGGGACATTATTTCTTTGCTATTTTTAGATAGAGTTACGCTGCAGGCTACGCTCCAAACAAACCCGAGTCATAAAAAGTCCCACATTGATTGTATGTATATTATACCAGAAAATTTGAAATAAAATAAATATTAATTGATGGAAGCATTTTCCGGATTCATATTTATTATTATTTACCCTGGAAACTATGTAAAACTTGTTATAGGAATAAATAATTCATGTATGTTCCAGTGAAACGAGTTAAATCTTACTTTGATTTAAGGATTACAATGATGTTCCCGATGACATGAGAGAAGACGATGAGACAAAAGCTGAGATCCACCAAACAGTAACAGATCTGCGTGAAAAACTCTGGAACATCTGTGATGATCGTAAGGATAAAGCCGAAACTGAGCGTGAAACAGTAATGAATGATGGTTGGCTTGACGACAGATTCGGAGTTCTCAGTAATTTCTACATTACACTGATGCAGGTATGTTCTTTGTTTGGATCCAGGATTTGTCCTACTGATTGTTGCCGTATATTTTTCGTTTAACAATTTACCCAACAAAACGCCCAGAAAAATAGCCCAAATGAAGCTGCAACAGCCTAAATTATCTTGGGTCTGTCTCAATAGAACCATACAAATATGGATATCATTGGAACCGGCTCATTGACCACATTGTGATAGTTACAGTTATGCCCTGTGCCAATGTATTCTCTTATATATGCGAGTCGACCATAGGTCGCCTTGCATATATAAGAGAATGCATTGGCCTTAAAAAATTCATTTTTTAACACTTTTTACCATTTTTTTCTTACATTCTTTAACAATTTTATGCTGGAGTAAGCTGGATGATAATTTTTTCTTACATTTTTTAACAATTTTTATAATATTTTTCTAATATGTGTTAAGCCAATGCATTCTCTTATATATGCGAGGCGACCTATGGTCGACTCGCATATATAAGAGAATGCATTCGCACAGGGCCGTTTTGTTGGGTAAAGGGTTAACAATTTTCGGGTGACTTATTTCGCTCAGTTCCTTGCTTTTCAGTCAATTTTTTTTGGTCCGACTTTTATAGTGGAGTTTTACCCTTTTATAGTGGAGTTATATCCTTTTATAGTGGAGTTATATCCTTTTATAGTGGAGTTATATCCTTTTATAGTGGGAGTTATACCCTTTTATAGTGGATTATATCCTTTTATAGTGGAGTTATACCCTTTTATAGTGGAGTTTTACCCTTTTATAGTGGAGATATACCCTTTTATATTGGAGTTATACCCTTTTATAGTGGAGTTATACACTTTTATAGTTGAGTTATACCCTTTTAAGTGGAGTTATACCCTTTTATAGTGGAGTTATACCCTTTTATAGTGGAGTTATATCCCTTTATAGTGGAGTTATACCCTTTCATAGTGGAGTTATACCCTTTTATAGTGGAGTTATACCCTTTTTCGACTTGGAAGATTTTCACAACATGCATAATTTTGTCCGAGCTTGTATTCCTACACTTTCGATCAATTTAAAAAAAACTTGGCACAATATTTACCATTATGCGAACCTGTGCACCTGTGGTTATGAGCTCAATCAAATATTTTTAGTGGAGTTTTTTACTTTTCGACTTAACACGCTTAAAGATGCATACTCCGATTAAGTGCTCAATTACTATTTATTTGGATTCGGGTGTGAAAAATATTTTATTCGAGTCGAACCCATCTATCAAAGCTCAGAGTTATTAGATATCAATTTTTGAAATCTATTATTTTTTACTATCAAGACTTATCAGTGGCCCAGTAAAAAGTCAACGAGCAGACGGTCTCGGACCAAATTGCAGATGAAGATGGATAACTCTAGGCTTTTTGTTGATAATAAGGCAAAATTTCGTCGAACAACATGTTGATAAATACCACGTTTCCGTAATTTTATTCAAGTTGACATTGGTTAGCATTATTTTTGGCAATTAATCGATTCTGATAAGTAAGTAGCATTTCTAAAAATGTTGTTGTTGTTGGAATCTGATTATATGGGGACCATCAAATCGGATTGAGTACCTTTAATTTTGTTCCAGCTTGTATTCCTTATGTTTTTTTGTTTTTTTTGAAAAACAATTATTTGAATATGGCTATGCTTAACCCTTTACCCAACAAACCGGCCAAAAACGGCCAAATAAAGCTGCAACAGCCTAAATTATCTTGGGTCTGTCTCAATAAAACCATACAAATATGGATATCATTGGAACCGGCTCATTGACCACATTGTGATGGTTACAGTTATGCCCTGTGCCAATGCATTCTCTTATATATGCGAGTCGACCATAGGTCGCCTCGCATATATAAGAGAATGCATTGGCCTAAATAAAAAAAAAAATTTAACACTTTTTACCATTTTTTCTTACATTATTTAACAATTTTATAATTTTTAATGTGTTAAGCCAATGCATTCTCTTATATATGCGAGGCGACCTATGGTCGACTCGCATATATAAGAGAATGCATTGGCACAGGGCCGTTCTGTTGGGTAAAGGGTTAATGTAAACCAATTCACTGCAAGGGTATCCTTAGTCCCATTGGGACAGTCCCAACTCAAATTTTAAAAAAGTTTTCTCAATTTGTTTTTAAGACATGCTCATTTCTCCATTGTTTCTATTTATTTCTATAATCTGTTATAAAAGTCTTAGAGTGTTCCGTTATTTTCAGGCCGAAGTTGACAGACTTCAGGATTCTGTGAGACTAATGAAGGATTACTATAAGGGTCTCGATGGACATATACCCGACCAACTTGATGTCAACTACTCCAGATTACCGCTAATAGAGGTAAGTGATCATCTACAATAATGCCCTAAATAATCAACTCCTTAACTGCGGCAGAATTGTGTTTTTTTTTCTTCAGGATTTAGTCAGAAAAATTATTGCCATTCATCAGAGAGCTCTCAGTGAGAGCTTTCCGATGAATGGCAACAAGCCATATTTCCAACTAAATCCTGAAAAATTACCCATAATTCTGCTTTGGTTAAGGAGTTAATTACTCAGGGCATTAATTTACCTTACTGCTAGATCATGCCATGAATCTCTACTCTAACGCCCACAGAGATTATATTCCACCAGCACAAAACCTGGGAACTTTTTGAAGTTTTGAAAGGAACCTTATAAAGTCGAAAAAATCATGCGATGAATATATTTCTTAGTTATTATCTATTCCCGTTTAATGTATGTAGCCGTAGATGAAGGTCTCAACTCGAAATTGCATGCTTTTCCATGCCTTTTGTGAGCCGATATCACAATAAACATTGAATTAATTACCAAAAACATGGGTTGGCGATTATCGCAATACGATAGGGGAACACTGTGTGCATAACGTAACTATCACATGTATAACATACTCTGATAACAACTTATCGCCAAATTCATGCTTCAAACATTTTAAACATATCATCTTTGGTTTCTTTTATTTTATTTTATTGAAAATGAATATTAAATGGGGTGATAAATATATATATAACGGCAAATAGAATCAAATTAGCCATTTTCCCGTGAAACTTAGGACAGGCAAGCCAGGCACAAAAATTGGTTAAATATGAGTACGATCGTCGAAGTGTTCCCCTATCATATTGCAATAATTGCCAACCAAAAACATGGCGCTGCTAAATATTTGCGTGGTTGAAAATGGACATGTATTGATTCCATGGAGGATAATCAACATAGACACTTCCGACACAACACAAACCTATAAAGGGAGACACATTTTGGAATCATCTTGAATCTTGAACAGGCATCTCGTAGCGCACCTCCCAATATAAAATTTGTTGTAAAAAGTCACATATAAAAACCTGCCTCCCGCAAAATTTTCCCCATAAAAATTAAGACATAAAAACCTGCCTCCCGGTAAATTTTGGTAAAAATAATAAAAATAAATACCTGCCTCCCGCCTTGTTATGCCCCCGATCTCCGATGGAGATTTGGGGGTATATAGTGGAGCCCTCCGTCCGTCCGTCCGTCCGTCCTTCCTTGCGTCCTTCCGTCTGTCCGTCCGTCCTTCCGTCCGTACGAACGTTTCAACTCATAACTTTGGTTTTGCTAACTCAATTCAGTTGATCTATGGTATGCTAATAGACCAGCCGGGGGGACAAGATTTCCCCATAACTGCGGTTTCATCCGCCCATTTTTTCCAGAGTTACGCACCTTTTTGGACTTAGAAAATTGTCTGTACGAACGTTTCAACTCATAACTTTGGTTTCGCTAACTCAATTCAGTTGATCTTTGGTATGCTAATAGACCAGCCGGGGGGACAAGATTTCCCCATAACCGTGGTTTCGTACGCCCATTTTTTCCAGAGTTACGCCCCTTTTTGGACTTAGGAAATTCAGGTTTTCTGCTACTTTTTTTGGTTTCCAGATAATAACTTGATTTTGGATTGTTTACTCATGAAATAGAGAATAATCAATTGGTTTCGATGATTACGTGACATAATTCACGAGGGGAGCCGGGCCTGGTAAAACCCGAGTGAGCAGAGCGAACGAGGGTTTTACCAATAGGACCGGCTACCCGAGTGAATTATGTCACGTAATCATCGAAACCAATTGATTATTCTGTTTATTACACACTTTCAACCACTAAAAGTCGCTAATTTTAAAGAGTAGATGTGACAAAATAGGCCCAGATCAGCTGATTCTCCCATTTTGAACCCCAACGTAAACTGAACGCGCGTGCTGTTACGCGGAAGGATACATAATTTAAATAATTGTGACGTAACGATATCGATTGACATTATTATTTTCATTCACTTCGGCGCAATTCATTTTTTAAGTTTCGGAAATTACAGGATATTTTCAGTCACAATTGTGTTTATTCTGATCAAAAAAGCATGACACTTGGAACGGAATGTTGTCAAGATTCTGTTGGTATGTGTAAATAGTGTTGGTTCATACAGGAAATGTTTGGAAATCGTTCTAAAAGTAGAAAACTTAATTTCGAATGTGACGATATAATTTAATCATCGTAAATAAACACTTGGAGAGGAACACGTAGAAGTTCATTATTTACTGTTCACATGGAATTTTCAAAGCTCATTCGACTGGAATTTGCCGTCATCCTCATCATCTGATTCGATAATTGGTAATATTCTTCTTCGTTTTACGGGTGTATTTATAACTCCTTCCGCATAATCGTTGGCAAGTCCCTTTTGTTGCTCGATTTCAGTCATGTTTGATCCGTAGAAATTGAAGTGGAATGTGCAGTCCCTGTTATCTCTTATCACGACTCTCTTGTTAGAGTCCATGCCTGATTTTGTTACTGTCATTGACTTTTGGGAAGAGGCGACAAAGTTTGTGTCCAGTTCAAAGTTTTGGTTATTTGTTGACACCGATGATGTTGAAATACATGTGGAATCATAATTCATTTCATGTTGAGCTTGATCAAGTTGATTATTCATACTAGTAACTGTAGAACATGACGCAGAAGCATGGTTCTGAGATACTGGTTTTGGTGCCATTGAATGTCGATACGGAACAACCGCAGAACTGGCTGACTCCAGGGGGCGCATTAGAGAAGTTGATATTGATTTCTGTTGCTTTTCATTCAACTTACTGTAATTGTTTGCACTGCCTACATTCCTGTGTCCACTTATTTGGATAGTACAATTAGCAGGCAGTCCCATATCGTTACATTTCTGCATCATATGTTTGCGTACACTGTGGTTTGTTATTTTCCTTGTATCTTCTTTCTGCATTATTTCATCACATTTTGATTTCTTTTTCTTTACAAGACCATAAATATGGTTCACTCCCATAGGACAATTTTTGAACCAAGGTAGATTGGGATTTTTCGTATAGTTTATCTCAAGGAAGAATGGCGAGTCAGGTGTACACATGGCAGGAGTTCTTTTGTCTCTATATATTTTGTAAGCCCGTACTGGACAGCGTTGCATATCTTCCATATAGTGCCATGCCTTTGGTTTAAATTTCCTAATATTTGTTGGATCTGTGCCTGTTCGAGTTTTAGTTTGCCGCTCACGTACATGCTCCAAATATTCATCACCATCCTCATCTGTAGAAAGGCTTATGTCACCCCATGTTAGGCTACGTTGTTCTCTGCCACCGCGCATTCCAAGAACCATTGAGAATGTTACATGAAGGAAATTCACTATCTGATTGGGTGTGTCGATTCCCATCTGACCTGTCTTGAAGAAGTTTTCAATGTCTTCATCAGTCAATTCATCTGATTCATTCGGTTTATTACCACGACCAAGAGATTTTAGATATTTCATCTTTGCAACAACAGCCTTGTTACAGTGTGGAAAGAGAGGGTTCTTATTGACAGTGTGGGGATAGTGCTGTGACCGTAAATAACGCTCCAAACTGGACACAAATCCTCGAATAGTCGAAGGTTCATAATCGTCCCCATTGGTTTTTTTGACAACACTGAGGAAATTCCCAAATAACAAGTCCAATGTTTTAGTTTCCATCAAATCTGGCTTGGTATCTACTCCCTGCTCACTACAGAATACACTAAACAGACGCATGTCACTTTCAGTTTTTTTACGTGTGTTCAAATTTTCTTGATCAGCAATAAAGTCTGAAATGGCTCCCTGATCTATCAGCCCAAACCGACTGTTAGTAGGCCTAACGCCTGAGCTCAAAACACCTTCACCTTGTTCAAGTTGTTGTTGACTGTTCATTTCGGTACGAAGTCGAAATGTACCAGTTTCACTTTCAGAGTTCGAGCCGGCCAATACTGGCATAATTGTATCAGATAATTCTGTAATTTCATCACTGTTGCTCTCAAGTGGTCTATTTGGAGGTGGAAGCTCTTCAAATTCTGATAAAATGAAATATCTCGTGAAATCGTCGATGTCTGTATTGTCAGACATTTTGACAGCGCAGATGACAGCTCAAACACGCGCTTCCTGTTTACGTAAACAAAAATAGTTCCGGCTTAGGGCGGGGCTACGGGAACTGTCAAAAATCGCGTGCTCTCGCCGGTGACGTAATTCACAGGTGTGACATTATCACTTTTAATTCAACGAGAAATCCTTATAAATCACGACTAAGTGTGTAATAATAACATATAACTTTACAAAGTGCCATTTAATAAGCATTTGCACAAAAATAAGTAAAATCCTCTCTGATTGTACAGTCGGGGGCGTTACCTCCGCCCAGCGGTGCACTTGTTTTGAAAATAAAGGTGCCTGAGAAACATAATTAAGTTAATGTGGCCTAACTAAGAAATATATAATTTTTTTCGACTTTATAAGGTTCCCTGTCAAGCCTGCAAATAGCGTGCCTGTCATTTGCAGAATGAGGTCCCTAGAGGGTGAATTTAGTGATGCTATCCCGCATAGCGGGCTAGCATCACTAAATTCACCCTCTGGGGAGATCATTCTGCTAAGGCCCTCAACTGCTATGGCAGACCTAGGATCAGATTGAAGTTCCCCAGTTGAAGTTGGTGATGTTCACCCATTGGGCGCCTCGATTATGGATTTAATCTTCTGCAAATTAGGGGATATAGAAACTTCCCAGATGGGAAAACGTAACTAAAAACAATGTTAATTGGATACCATAGATACTTCCCAGAAGATGAGGCCTAAGCAGAATGAGGTCCCCAGAGGGTGAATTTAGTGATGCTAGCCCGCTATGCGGGATAGCGTTACTAAATTCACCCTCTGGGGACCTCATTCTGCAATTTCGCATATAAAAGAGAATATATTGGCTTAACAATCCCACATGGAGCCTCGCATATATTGGCTTATCAATATTTACCTTGACTGTGTCCCATAGGGAGCCTTGAATATATAAGAGAATTTATTGGCTTAACAATATTTATCTTGAACTTGTAAGCCAGTGCATTCTCTTATATATGCGAGGCTCCCTATGGGAGAATTTCACATAAAAGAGAATGCACTGGATCTTTAATTCGGCCATTTTCAGATAAGTTTGTTACTTCCCGTTGATGATGGACATGCCACATTTATATACGACGGGAACGCAGCCAATTTGAATTTTCGGACAGGTTCTATGCCTCCCAATTTTGACGGACATACCACAACTATGATTCTTCGGTCCAAGAGATCATTATTGATTGATATAACCTATACATAGTCAGGGGAATTTTGTGATATGCATATAATACTAAAATATCAGCCACAGAGATAAAAACTTAGCTGTTATGATAACGCAGGAATCTGTAAATTATAGTAATTCATGCGCCCGCCACGATCTCGGAGGAATCCGGTACCTCTCGCTGACAACAATGGCACCTTCGATGATTATATAAACAAAATAACCTGGCCACGACTGTGTGTGGGATTTAAAGTTGCACATGTTGTGCTTTGTAAGTGGACTCCATGGTGGAAGCAATTCATGAGATTCAGGGTTCTCTACAATTTGCAAACTGTCTGTTCATCATTAGCAGAATATAAGCTTCCGTGAGCAAGGCACCTTACCTTGTTTGTGGGCCCAGGACACTGTGGCATCATTTCCGCATTAGAAACAAAACTTTCTCTTGCCCTTTTGCTCTACGCGAGGTTTCCGTCCTCGCTGAGCTCGCCTTAGGACACCTGCGTTATGTTTTAAACCGCAGTCTCCGGAGAACAGACATTCTACTGAAAGGATGCACTTCGTACTCGATAAGCTCTAATCGTACCATATTCGAAGCAACTCAGTCATTTATACTTTCTGCAAATAGATTCAAATAAACTTATTATCCAACGTTAACTAACACTTCAAAGTTATCCTCTCGAACTGCTAATTGAATGAATCGAATCATTGCATCATGCAACCTGAGAAAAATAGCTGTGTCTATATAGGCATAACGATCAAGTGACTCCTCTCGACTGGCAATTCGTTTGGCTAATCCATAAGTAATAGTAAAATGAATCAAACGTTAATTTAAAATTTATAAATTATACTGATATATACAGAGCAGTGATCTCATTTTTTTTAAATTTGTCATAATGTCTTGTTTCTTTTTTCATTCTCTAAATTCGACATTTACTTCATCCATGTCTTAGTTTCCCACTTCATATCTCTTGTCTCCTGCCTCTCGATCTCTAATTCTATCATTTCAATACCAAATCCTCTTCTCTCGCAGACTTATCATACTTACATATATATATGGACATCATCTTGTAAATTGTTGTATAAATCTGGGATACAAAATAATGTTTACACCACACTGTGGCATCACCCATTGCTCATTCTAAATATGGGCACCATAAAACAAAAAAGCATGTCCCGTCATGAAAGGGTTAATTATCTCTGATTTAAACATTTTTTCCCAGTTGCCAGTTGATCGACCAGAATCACCGGAGAAACCTCCGAGCGAAGCTGCTCCAACCACGCCCACTCCAGAAGAACCACCCGGCACGGCTAAATCTGACCGGTCAAAGTCTCCCAAAGAACGAGCAAAGTCTCCCAAAGAAAGATCAAAATCACCAAAGGACCGCAAGTCTCCAAGGTCCAAATCCCGAACTCCATCTGCGAAAAAGCGAGACAAAAGCAAAGAAAAAGAGAAACCTGTGGAGGCAGCTGATACCTCAAGTTCTGACGCTGATTTACATTTGAGAATAAGGTACACACTATTTCACAGCTCTATCATTTCTATTGTTAGAGTAATGCCCTAAGTAATCGACTCCGTAACCACAGCAGAATTATGGGTAACTTTTCAGGATTTAGTCGGAAATATGGCTTGTTGCCATTCATCGGAAAGCTCTCACCGAGAGCTCCAAGCCGTTTCGCCCTCCAGCGATGGCGATGGGGGTTCAAATCCACATGTTTCCATCGTGAACTTTGTAACTGAAAATCATTATCTGGTGGAGTTGCCAGTTACTCGCTGATGGTTTGCCGCACATGGTCGACGAGTTTATCAGCCATTGAAATCACTGTTTGGTTAGCCGTAAGTGTTCGGATTTTCCTCTAACCTCTAAAACTGGCAATGTCGTGATATGGCCTTAGTCGCTGAAAGCTACATATAAACCCCAATCAATCAATCAACCAAATTGAACCAATGCAAATTTTTAAACAATCTGTAACTGTTTGGGTATGGCCAAGTAGCCACTAATGGCCAACTCGGAGAGCTTTCCGATGAATGGCAACAAGCCATATTTCCGACTAAATCCTGAAAAGTTACCCATAATTCTGCTGTGGTTAAGGAGTCGATTACTTCGGGCATTACTGCAGGGTTGAAGTTCATTCATGCTTGCAATATTCAGATACTGATTTACATTTGAGAATAAGGTAGGGTTGAAGTTCATTCATGCTTGCAATATTCAGATACTGATTTACATTTGAGAATAAGATAGGGTTGAAGTTCATTCATGCTTGCAATATTCAGATGCTGATTTACATTTGAGAATAAGATAGGGTTGAAGTTCATTCATGCTTGCAATATTCAGATACTGATTTACATTTGAGAATAAGGTAGGGTTGAAGTTCATTCATGCTTGCAATATTCAGATACTGATTTACATTTGAGAATAAGATAGGGTTGAAGTTCATTCATGCTTGCAATATTCAGATGCTGATTTACATTTGAGAATCAGCCCTGGGAATTAGCGTCGGCAATCGGCAGTGCCGAGGCAAAAGCCGACGTGAAATGAATTTGCGTCGGCATTTTTTTAGCCGAGGCAAATAAATGAAGACATGATCAATTGGGAAGTGAAATGAGTGTTTGTTGTCAATTGTTGAAGCTTTAGTAATGTCCTGTTCCGTTTTACAATCGCGTTTTGTATTAATTCCATATTCGTGATCGGCACATGTCCTCAAAATCATTTTACTTGCGACTTCCATTCATTGACACACTCAACTAATTGTGTCAATAAAAAATGACAACTGGTCCGTCTCCAAGTAACCGGTTACGATTTTCGGAGCAAGCTACACCAACATGAAAGGAGGTCATTGTGTCACGTGCGTGCGCAGTGTTGAGTGTTTATTGAGATCGTTAAAACGAAAATATCCTAAATGGAGCCCCACAATGACATTGCCACAGTAAAACACTGTGTGTTCCGATATAAAGCACGTGGCGCGTCCCCCTAATAATGAGATAATCCTGATAAAAACGTGCGCAAACGTCATGGATACACGGTCGGAAACAGATGAGTCCACTTCAAAGGCATGCGGGGAGAGGAAACTCAGGAAATGTGTATTTATGGTGCGTCCCCTGATAATGAGATAATCCTAACAATCACGTGCGCGAAAGTAATAATTACTCGGCTTGGCTTAGTGATCCTTAGTAGTCAGATGCGGCCACTTTCAAATGCGGGGAGGTAAACACCTGGCTCGCCTTGCTATTTTCATTTTTGGGAATTCCTACTTTCACATTGTTGATGAATTTGACGGTTCACTTCTGGAACAAATTATTTCATAGAAAAATAAATGAACGCGCGTAAGTAGCGTACAGGGGGGATTTCCGCCTGAAATAATAAACGTGCGTGCAACTGGTGCATGCAGGCACGTTATTTGGCCGCTAACGTTATCTATTTGGCGTACAAACTTTGAGTACACAATTACAGGAAGTCGAGATAATCGTCTGCGAAATAAAAAAAAGTTTTGCATCGGACGCAATTTGAAATTGAATGAAATAAATTAAACTAGTCTTTAATATACACATTAGTAATTACAATGGTAAAAAAGAAAACTGTTGACGGATGGGAGCTCGGGTGTATACAATATGAATTAGAAGGAGATGGGGATACAGTTAAAAACGTATACTGTTCTCTATGTAGGGAGTTTGGCCAAAGTCAGATGAGGGGACCGTTCATGAAGATGAAAGGTGCAGTTGATAAAATAGTCGAAAAATGGATAGAGGGCACTACGAACATTAAAAAATCAAGTGCGGTGGATCATATTGCAAAATCCACCATGCACAGAATTGCGATGACTGCAAATAAAGAGCAAAATGATGGCAATGGCCCCGACAAACAAAATGAAAATAACACTGTGACGCCACAAATCACAATTCCACAGTTGGTAGCAAAAATAACTCTTGCCCAAAGACATCAACTAACCAAGAAATTTCAGCTAGTTCATTATCTGGCTGTGAAGTGTCGCCCTCTCCAAGATTACACAAGTTTTATGAAATTTGAGAAAGATGTCCACCATGTTGACATTGGCGGCGGATATGCAGATAGACGGGCCGCAAAGACAATGTTGAAATTCATTGCCGATCACATTAGGGAGGAAGGAATCACAAGACCCCTGAATGAAGGTTCAAGCCACTATTTCTCCCTGTTTTACGATGGATCGAGCTCTGCTAAAGCTAAAGATGAAAAAGAAGTATATGTAATAAAAACATGCCAGAATGGAGCTGCCAGGTTTCACATTGCTTCATTGGAGGAGCCAACTGACACAAATGCGCCTGGATTAAAACAATCATTGGACCAAAGTATGAGAAAGCTAAACTTCAATTTCGACAGAAAAACAAGGCAGGTTGGAAACGGCAGTGACGGAGCTGCAGTAAATATTGCTCTATTCAAACTGGAGAAAGAGGAACTTGGACCACACCTCATCAAAGGTTGGTGCGCCAATCATAAGGCAGAATTGGGTATACACGACGCATTCAAAAATGCCTCACTCAATACGCAATGTGAAGAAATAATGGGAAATATGTTCCAATTCTTCAAGAAGGCAACTCTCAAATGGCGGCTTTTTAAACGGCAAGCAGAATTTCTGGAAATTAGACACTTGAAATATAAGAGAGTTTCTGGTACTCGTTGGGTTGCCCATCAAGTTGACTGTACTCTGAACTTTCTCCGGAACATGCCAATACTTCTGGGTTTTTTACATCAACAAATCTCCAAACCACACAACAAGACAATGAAGGATGCAGCTCCAACAATGCAGGGACACTTAAAATTGGCTTCAGACTTGAAGGTGCTGATTTATTTGGCTATCAGACATGACATCCTTGCTTACTTATCACCATTTAGCCAAATGTTGGAAAACAGGAAACTTCTTGCACCAGAGGCAATCACAGCAATGAAAAATTCCATAAATGTAATAAAATCTCTTCATGACATATTGCTTGATAAAGGACATTCATCATTCTATGTGGAACATTTATTTCCAACAATTAGCAAGTTTATATTACCCTATCTTGAAGATGATGATGTGGGTATGGCTCAACGAGAAACGAGACAGGACACGGATAATGCTAAAGGAAATTCTCTTGATGATACAGTTAGTGAATTAGAAGACAAGAAACAGATGTTTCATGGTTATGCGATGTCCAACAAACTCCAGTTATCTCTTGGTAAAGTTGCATCAGAGATAACAGGTGTATTGGGGAAGTTAACAGTGAATTTGAATGACAGATTTGCAGACTTTTTGGAAAACCCAATTATCCTTGCAGCGGCCAAAATCTTGAACACGAAGTTGTACAAATATAGCTCCAGAGATGATATCTTGCAAGATGTAAAAGTGATTGCTGGTCACTTTGAATATATCCTCAAAGCAAATGGATGTGATTTACCAAGGTTAAGTCAAGAATTCAGCTGTCTGTATTCGCACATAACTACTTTCTTGTCAGAAGCATCAAATGAACAGGCGTGGCAGCAAATGTTTTTACTTGCTGGCCCTGACTCACAAATGAATATTGACAACATCTTGCACATAGCAGAAATATGTATTGTGCTACCAATAAGTAGTGCTGACATAGAAAGAGTGTTCTCATCATTTGCAAGAATTTTATCCAAGGATCGCTTATCACTGACCAATAGTTCATTGGAAACACTATTAATAGTCAGACACAACAACTTTGATGGATTCATTGCATCTGAATATGATCCGATCATCGATAAATTTCTGAGTCAGCATCCTGATGGTTCCACTCGGAAACGCAAGGCCAGGGTTGAAGGCCACAAGAAACATACACGCATATCCAAGCATGCGAGAACGGGCTGTGCAAAACAAAATTGTTTGTTTCTGCACAAAGACTATGAGCAGCATCACGAAGCAGTGGTAGATGACGATCCAAATGTAAATTCAACTAAATGTGCAGAATCTGATGAAAATGACTCGGACTTTACAGTCAGCGACATTGATCTGAATGAAATCTCTTCCAGTGATTCTGATTCCGAAGATTCTGATAGTGATGTTAACTGAATAGTTATACTCTGACAGTGAACTGAATGGTGACTTAATTAAATAGATTAAAATTATCACACAATTTGTATCGTTTTGTTTTTGTGTTTTTTGAACTGACTGATTATGTGCAATACACTGGCGTTGAAGGGGTAACTCTCAACATGAACATTACAAAAAGTGCTGAAGGGTACACAGGTTTGAAAATGTGCTGAAGGGTACAATTATGTATTATGATCGGCACTAATCGTAATGCAGTTACTTTAACTGTTTTCCTGAAATGCAGTTTGTTTTCAGTTCAATGTTCTTTGGAACACCATGCTGTACAATTATTCTCTAACTAAAATCATGGCAGACACAAAAACTGTACATCATTAAGACATTTTTTAGAATGATATTTCGAACCCTGTGTGCACTTCGGCACTTTTTTTGGTGAGAGTTACCCCTTCAGCAATAGTAGAAGTACCAGTTGTTGAGAAATTTTCATGTTAAAATATTTGAGTTTCAATGATTGAATGATTCTATTTTTTAACCCACATAAAATCATGCTGAGAAAGTTTAAAATCTTTAAAACACATACTCACTCAGTTCAAAACAAACAAATAATTGATAAAACAAATTCCCCTCGTGCATTCAAACCATGAATGGTCATGACTCATTCATAATAAAATTCACTTCAGATCAGTGAGTGATAACCCTACATGCATATGCCCAGCCCATTGTAATAGATCTAATCATCATACCCCACCACTTGGGGCACATAAATTGAATGAAGTGAATGATACTCAGAGAGAAAATGACTTTAATAATGAAGTCTTTTCTGAAATAAAGCTTTCACAACATGATATTTTAACTTGTGAACAATAATTCATCATAATATAATAACATGAACACCTTATTGAAAATTGCCTAGGCCAAAGTGAAAAATGCCTAGGCAAAATGATTTTGCCTAGGCAATTTTTTCGCCTAGGAAAATTTTCCTTAATTCCCAGGGTTGAGAATAAGATAGGGTTGAAGTTCATATTTGCATGCGATATTCAGATGCTGATTGGGGTTGTAGTTAATACATGCGATATTCAGATGCTGATTGGGGTTGTAGTTAATACATGCGATATTCAGATGCTGATTGGGGTTGTAGTTAATACATGCGATATTCAGATGCTGATTGGGGTTGTAGTTAATACATGCGATATTCAGATGCTGATTGGGGTTGTAGTTAATACATGCGATATTCAGACGCTGATTTACATTTGAGAATAAGATAGGGTTGTAGTTCATATTTGCATGCGATATTCAGATGCTGATTAGGGATGTAGTTCATACATGCGATATTCAGATGCTGACTCTCATTATCCGTAGGGAGTCTCGCATATATAAGAGAATACAGTGGCCTATCAATATCTACCTTGACCATGTAATATAAGCCAGTGCATTCCCTTGTATATGTGAGAAAGGACTGGCACATGATCTTTAATGCTGCACCAGCGCAGCTCCCGTCATGAAAGGGTTAATGCTGCACCAGCGCAGCTCCCGTCATGAAAGGGTTAATGCTGCACCAGCATAGCTCACTTCATGAAAGGGTTAATGCTGCACCAGCATAGCTCACTTCATGAAAGGGTTAATGCTGCACCAGCATAGCTCACTTCATGAAAGGGTTAATGCGGCACCAGCATAGCTCACTTCATGAAAGGGTTAATGCTGCACCAGCATAGCTCACTTCATGAAAGGGTTAATGCTGCACCAGCATAGCTCACTTCATGAAAGGGTTAATGCTGCACCAGCATAGCTCACTTCATGAAAGGGTTAATGCTGCACCAGCATAGCTCACTTCATGAAAGGGTTAATGCTGCACCAGCATAGCTACTTCATGAAAGGGTTAATGCTGCACCAGCATAGCTCACTTCATGAAAGGGTTAATGCTGCACCAGCATAGCTCACTTCATGAAAGGGTTAAAAGTAGTAAATTAAAACCTCAATCTGATTTTGATCGTCTGCACAAGCCTTGATATAGGGTGTCTGTCATTTGCAGAATGAGGTCCCCAGAGGGTGAATTTAGTGATGCTATCCCGCTACTAAATTCACCCTCTGGGGACCTCATTCTGCAAATGACAGACACCCTATTTCAAGGCTTGCGTCTGCTAATTCACCCACTTTTACAGGATTCCTTTGGTTCCTCGGAGGCCTCTGTCGCCCGACGCAGAAGGAAAACCAGCCGCGGCCGCGTCCAAAGATAAGAAGGATAAAAAGAAGAAGGATGATGGGATAGAGAGTCCGACCCCACCGACCGATCCCGATGAGAAACTAGTATTCGATGCATTTATGATCGGTCTCCATGCTGTTGCTGGCTTGGTGAGTACAGTAATGCCATAAGTAATTGACTCCTTAACCGCAGGAGAATTATGGGTAACTTTTCAGGATTTAGTCGAAAATATGGCTTGTTGCCATTCATCAGAAAGCTCTCCTCGATATGTTATATGTTATTTTTGTTTTTTATGATCGGTCTCCATGCTGTCGCTGGCTTGGTGAGTACAGTAATGCCCTAAGTAATCGAACTCCTTAACCACACCAGAATTATTACTTATGGCATTACTGTATCTTGTTCCACACCATTAATGTGAGGCAACAAGTCTGAGTTTAGTGTGTCTGTCATTTGCAGAATGAGGTCCCCAGAGGGGGAATTAAGTGATGGTATCACACATAGCGGGCTAGCATCACCAAATTCACCCTCTGGGGACCTCATTCTGCATGGCCTCATCTGCTATGGGAGACATGGACTCAGATTGAAGTTCCCAAATGAGGTCCCCAGAGGGGGAATTTAGTGATGGTATCCCACATAGCGTGCCTAAACTAAAAATTAAATAGAATCTATGTGAAGAAGTTTCTATAAAAAATTTATAATAAAGAAACTTTCCAGAGTAGATGAGGCCTAAGCAGAATGATGTCCCCAAATGGAGAATAATTTTGTTCAAAGTAGTAACTTTTACAATATTATATCCAAATTGACAACACACACCATCATTCTTATATAAGAATTAAGTGCAGTGATTCTTGATGGCGAAATCGTTATTTTATTGCCAATAGATGCGAATTGAGTGGTAAATATTTACAATTGGACATAGTTCTGACGATGTTTTCTATGGAGTGTTACGGTCGATTTGCTTCAAATTTTCGGCGATGTTAGTAGAATGTTACATTCCTCTAGTTGGCATAGCATCTGATTACTAACTTATCAGTTTCACGCACCCGAACAAGTATATAATATGTCTTTAACCCTTTCAGTGCCAAGTTCGATTTTTGTATCAACCCATATTTCCTTGATCATTTTTCAAATTTAGTGATTATAATAATGTGATACATTGATGGAAAGAGCTCTTTCCATCAATGTATCACATTATTATAATCAATAAATTTGAAAAATGATCAAGGAAATATGGGTTGATACAAAAATCGGACTAGGCACTGAAAGGGTTATTCAATCATGTAGGTTGTGACAGAAATTGCAGCCAAGGAAGCAGAGGATGAAGCAGACAAGCAGAGAGAAATGGAAAAACAAAAAGAAAATGAGAAGGCGAATGCTGGAAAGAAGAAAGACAAAGACAAGGGAGGGAAGAAAGGAAAGAGCAGGAGTCCATCACCCAAGAAGAAGAAGGAAGCAGCAGAGGCTCCATCCGCTACACCACCATGTATGTATTAACAACCCCCCCCCCACATCCGCTACACCCCCATGTATGTATTAACCCCTCCCCCATCCGCTACACCACCATGTATGATTGTATTAACCCGACTCTCAAATTCACTACACCCCATTAAGTCCCCCCACTCTGCTACACCCCCATATATATATATATATTACCTCCGTAATCCATTACACCCCCATGTATGTGTTAACTCCCCCCCCCCAATCTGCTGCACCCCATATGTATATATTACCCCCGTAATCCATTATGTATGTGATAACACCCCTCCCCAAATTTGCTACACACCATATATGTTTTAACCCCCCCTCTCAAATCCACTACACCCCATGTATGTATTAACCTCCCCCTCCAATCTGCTGCACCCTCATATATGTAATAACCCTCCCCAATCTGATACACCCCCCATATATATATTACCCCCCCCCAATCCACTACACCCACATGTATGTATTAATCCCATTCCCAAATCTGCTACACCCCCATGTTTATGTTGGCTAGTATCACTAAATTCACTCTGGGGACCTCATTCTGCTTAGGCCTCATCTATAGTCTCAAATTAACATGGTTTTTTGTTACTTTTTCCCTTTTGTTCAGTTTCTATATCCCCTAATTTGCAGAAGATAAATTGCATAATCGAGGTGACTGATGGGTTAACATCACCAACTTCAACTGGGGAAATTCAATCTGATCCTAGGTCTTCCATAGCAGTTGAGGCCTAAGCAAAATGAGGTCCCCAGAGGGTGAATTTGGTGACGCTAACCTGATGTGAGGGATAGAATCACTAAATTCACCCTCTGGGAACCTCATTCTGCAGTAACTACATGATAATATTTTTTCAAAGAGGAAGATAGGTCATTCAATAAACCTCAATATTTCAGTGTCAGAGGCAGAGAGTGAAATAGAGAAACAGAAGAAAGAAATTAAAGATAGAATGAAAGAAGAATATGTGTTTGCATTGCAGGCAGAAGGTGGGTATATAGTCGAGAGAAACATGAATACGTGTTTGCATTGCAGGCAGAAGGTGGCTATATACAGTAATGCTCTAAATAATCGACTCCTTAACCACAGCAGAATTATGGGTAACTTTTCAGGATTTAGTCGGAAATATGGCTTGTTGCCATTCATCGGAAAGCTCTCACTGAGAGCTTTCCGATGAATGGCAACAAGCCATATTTCCGACTAAATCCTGAAAATTCTGCTGTGGTTAAGGGGTCCATTACTTAGGGCATTATTACCTCTGGTCTAGACCTCCATCTGTACATCGGTTCATGCACCCAAATGTCCATCTGTATGAATCTCACATTTTGCACTATTATTAGCTCAACTTTGCTTTGTTTGAGCTATTGCCATGGGTTGGCTGTTGATATTGACATGTAGATGGGAACAATTCATTATGGGGTCATTCGGCAAAATAAAACATGGCTGCCACAGCCCTCGAAATTCACACATTTTCTCCACGGCAGTGTATTGCCGTGGCAAAATTAGATCCCCACGGCAATTTTAATTCACATTCCCAATGTAGTTATTCTACATTATAATGATTCTACTATCATTTGAGTACATCGATTGTGTCTGACAGCTAGCGCTGGGACGGTTTTGGGGTTTTTCCTAACCGGTTAACCACGGGCATTAACCTAATCATAACCAGTTAACTGCGACCATCATTACCCTACGTATGAGATTGAATACATGCACTGGTCACTGTTTATTACGCGTCCCGGAAACGTTGATAAACATACGATCACAAACGATGCCTTGGTCGTACCATGCGGTCCCGTTATGGCAATTAAATAGTGGTAAATGTGTATAAATTAATTAAGTTTTGAGCCCAAACAACTAAAATATAATATATATTAGTAGTGCGCTAGTATATCGATGTTTACGGGAGTTCCGCACCGCATAAACAACGCTTGCTTTCAAAACCTTCAGCGACGAAATATAGTTCCTTCCGCATGTATATCCCGGGCAGATTAGCCCAAGCATGTGTACTACAGGGTACTGAAGGTAGGTATACTATTGTTTAGTAATATTTACTAGTGTTTGGGTATAGGTAGGTATGTATTAATCACAGTGGCTCCACGATGTTACTTCAATTATTTAATAAACAAATTCAAACAAAATTAAATTGTCGTGATTCATTACACAAGCCCCAGCCAGTGTTTAGGAAATAAATTTATCGAACACATCACTAGATATATTCTGAGTTCCCACTCCCAGTAGGCCATACCAAGGGCTTGCATTCCCCCCCCCCCCCCCCCCCCCCCCTGAGAATCAGCGGTGGACGGATAAGTATCAAGATTTAATTTAATGAATAAAAAAATTATATATACATCAAATCTGTCCGAGTTATCATTCCCAAAATTATTGAAAATGGGCCGACAATAAGCACAACCATCCCATTCACACTGTCATTAATTTTAAGTGAGTGATACTCCGTGTCAAGCTCTGCGACTGGCCAGGTGTCGTGTCAATTGCGACAGATCAAAGGATCAAAGGAGACGCAATCTGCATGCTGTACACGCAGTGTTCATTGTGATTGATGTCTCAAAACATAAACAACCTGTCATGATTGATGATTGGCATTCACTGAATAGATTTCTGGGACGTGGGTGATTTAAGTTGACAAGATGTTTATGCAGGCACTTGATATGTATCGGGCCATTGTGTGTGTGGCAGTTGCGCAATTTTAACACTTTTGAGGTAAATACACGTGGTTGTGAATTACGTCACGTCACGTGGATCCAGGCTGAAGTTAACCTGACCCTTCAGATGCCGCGTACGTTAGTGATACCGGAGTTATAGCGTGCACGTTATGTTTTTTGACTGACCGCAGTGCCCGATCCGCCGAATGTGAACATGTTATCAACTGTTACGGCAGTCCGTGGCCCACGGCAGTCAATTGCCGTGGCGAATATTGAAGCCTACGGCGATTGCCACGGCAATGCCGGTTGCCGTGGTGAATTTCGAGGGCTGCTGCCAGTGGCAATCTTGGATTTCAAAATTCAATCTTGGATTTTACTCTTTGCATAAATTTGTCATGGTTGTTAACATTGACATGTAAATGGGAACGAATCATTTTGGGGTCATTTGGTCATAAAACATGGCCGTGCCAGCCATCTTGGATTTTACGCTTTGCATGACTAAATCCTTTGACTTGGGCTGCATGTCGTACCTTTGGTCGGATCATTATGAAATTTGTCATGGCTGTTGACATTGACATGTAGATGGGAACGAGTCATTTTGGGATAATTCGGCATAAAACATGCTGGCAGCCATCTTGGATTTTACTCTTTGCATAACAAAATCCTTGGGCACAACCTACAGACCACATCTCTCATCTGATCATCACCAAACTTCACATGGATCATCGGGGTGGCCTCCAGATGGGAGCTATAAAAGTTTTTTGAATTTCATTGAAAAACATGGCTGCCAGTGGCCATCTTGTATTTTATTCTTTGTATGACTAAATCCTTTGGTACACCCTACAGATGACACCGTATTTGTCCGATCGTCAATAAACTTGACAGGGATCTTCAGGAAGACATCTAATTTTTATGAATTTCATTAAAAAACATGCCACCAGCAGCCATAACATGCCACCAGCCGCCATTTTAGATTTTACTCATTGCAATCTATAGTCCACTTCCCTTATCTGATCATAACCAAACTTCATATTGATCTACTAGACGGGAGCTATCAAATGTTTTTGAATTTCATTGGAAAACATGGCCACCAGTGGCCATCTTGGATTCTACATTATATATATCTCTTCATGTTGATGTCTAGTATATTATACTTAGACATTTCAACTTTCCGCATTCCTAATCGCTCCATTGAAATAACACATCAAATTATCCCCCCCTCGAAGTTGAGCTACAGTGTCATTGACATTTGTATTTGTTATTTTGTTGGACAAGAAAAAAGATGCACTCATAAAAAGATTTGAAAACAAATCAGTTATTCAATTGTATTGTATACGTCCGTGAAAAAACGTTTCCAGATGATATCTTTAGTAAGACTAAACTGAATGGTATGCATTTTTACTGGCACAAGTTACCAGTCAACTTCAAATTTGGGTTCTTCTTGCCTATTTTTGCCGGAGTTATGTTTCTTGTCGACTTATAATTTGCCATTTATTTTGTTTCCAAATGATAACTTTAGTTTCAGTTATCTGATTATTTAAAAATTTGGTATATGGATTACTAATATGTGACCCGCCATATCAACTCCAGTCGTAAGTCGGGATTTTTTTACCCTGTGCCAATGCATTCTCTTATATATGCGAGTCGACCATAGGTCGCCTCGCATATATAAGAGAATGCATTGGCCTAACAATTTTTTTTAAATAAATGTTTCTTACAATTTTTAGGACATAAAATAAAAACATCCATTACCCTGCAGGGAGCCCCACACATATATAGAAGCATATAGAAGAGTGTCGTCTGCTCATGTTTGTCTGGGGCTCTGAATGGGTGAAATTATAAAATTGTTAAAGAATACAAGAAAAAATTATTAAAATTGTAAAAAATTGTTAGGCCAATGCATTCTCTTATATATGCGAGGCGACCTATGGTCGACTCGCATATATAAGAGAATGCATTGGCACAGGATAAACAAAATCCCGACTTACGACTGGATTTGATATGGCGGGTCACATATATGAAAATACAGTCAAGTTTGAATTTGGGTTCCGTCCGCCTATTTTAACCGAAGTTATGGTCCTTGTTGACTTATAATTTGACAGTTTCCTGGTGTCAGCTTTTGTCAAATTTGGCATATGGATTACTAGTTATGGCCCTTTGTTGAAATTACCATGACGTATTTTTCAAAAGGCACTCATGGCAGTGCATTATCAGACAATGGGCCACCATGGATGGGATTAAAGAGGGTATTTGAAGGTATGGACATAATTATATAGAATATTAGATGTTAAATAAAACAGAAATATTCATTAATTATGGGACCACAAAATGAGCATTTAATTTTGCCAATTTATTTTTTTAATTTGGCCAAAAAAATCTGAATTGGTAAAAACAATTTACCAAAATATTTCTCAGCACAGCGTGAACAGTTGTGACTCATTATTTAAGAACTGTCAACATGTTCGCTGCAAATGAAGCTAACATCCGGGACCGCCCCTGTGGTGTCTACGGTGATTTTAGTGGCCATAACCTTGTGGGGAGTGGTCATATAAAGCCATCGATACACGCACAGTGGTCACAGCTGAACAGAAGTGGCGATATTAACCCATAGCAATGATCTTTTCTCATTTGTTACAGATTCAACATGCCGTAAGCGACTTGAGCTCATCAAACACACAGCGTTTTGCATTATGCAGGACTTAAAGAAAAAAGGCGACAATGCATTTAATGATATGAACGACTGGCTCGGGGCTAGATTCCTCAAAGAAATTGAGAGGTATATACATAAGGGCATAGTGGCTGACACTATCTAGACAGCTTTACAGCATATATATTTAGACTAGAATCTTAGAATATCATATTTCGCAAGAAAAAAAACAAAAATAACATATAACATATACGGTAATGCCCAAAGTAATTGACCACTTAACCACAGCAGAATTATGGGTAATTTTTCAGGATTTAGTCGGAAATATAGCTTGTTGCCATTCATCGGAAAGCTCTTGGCGAGAGCTTTCCGATGAATGGCAACAAGCCATTCTGCTGTGGTTAAGTGGTCAATTACTTTGGGCATTAACGTAAGCCGATCTTCTGTTCTCATTCTATAAATTTGCCAATTTTAAAAACTTTAAAAAAATTATATTCTGTATTAAAGATATTAATGGGTATTGGTGTTAAAATAGTCACAAATGGTAAAACAGCCATAAACAGAAAGAATATTAAAATATGGGCAGATTTTGTTCTTATACCAATCATAAATATTGCGTAAATAGTATTTTATTGTCAAGTTCGTACACTATGTTATGTAAAGAAAAGCAAAAATTGAACTTCTTGCTTCTATTGTACAGTAATGCTTTAAATAATCAACTCCTTAACCACAGTAGAATTATAGGTAATTTTTCAGGATTTAGTCGGAAATATGCCTTGTTGCCATTCACCGGAAAGCTCTCAGTGCATTTATCTGGGTTTGAATAAAATTGATATGATCTTACTTGCAGGATGAGTTAGTGCTGAGTTCACCAGCATCTCTCAGTGAGAAAATTACCCATAATTCTTCTGTGGTTAAGGAGTTGATTATTCAGGGCATTACTATATGGCTCTCTCCTATTAGGAGATAAACATACCCTGTTGAGTTGTACATTCTGGGATTCGGGCATGAAAACAGTTTGTGAACGAGTGTACGTTTATCTTCATTGTAATTCAATCTAGCAAGGAATTTGCAAAAAAACTGTATAAAAAGTATCATTTAGTCGTTTTCATGACACGAATCGAGACTTTCATTTTGCTGTTGTCACCGTGCACAAGTCGTTGGGTTTGTTCATTGCGTTACTCGGAACACTGTTCCGTAACCATTTCCTGTGGGGCGGGTTGGCTCTTTTCGCTACTCCGTTCTGCGCCGATGAAATTGTACCGTGCCACATTCAGATTTGATGCACGCTGAAGCGGCCGATGAACGGTATCTATAGACAACAACGCGCGGGTGTGCTCGTTTCGCTACTCGTTCTGTGCCAATGAAATTTGACCGTGCTACATTCAGATTTGATGCACGCTGAAGCGGCCGATGTCGGTGAATCGAAAACTAATGTTATCCGCGCTCGGCCAATCAGAATGCTTGTTTTTAGTGACAAATACTCAATTGAATTACAATTGTTTTTCTCTGAAACGCTGCACAATTTGAAGTAATTTTCCATCAAAATATGTTCTGTTATTTTCTGGTAAAATTAACCTATTGCTAGATTCTGTTTGTATGAAATACTTTTGAACTTCTTGCTCAAGCCTTGAAATAGTGTGTCTGTCATTTGCAGAATGAGGTCCCCAGAGGGTGAATTTAGTGATGCTACCCCGCATAGCGGGCTAGCATCACCAAACTCACCATCTGGAAACCTCATTCTGCCGAGATGTAAGCAGAATGAGGTCCCCAGAGGGTGAATTTGGTGATGCTAGCCCACTATGCGGGGTAGCATCACTAAATTCACCCTCTGGGAACCTCATTCTGCAAATGACAGACACTATTTCAAGGCTTGTTCTTGCTTGTATTTTCAGCATTGACCAGATGGCCGAACTCATAAGACATGCAATTGAAGCTCGAGAGAAACTGAGGCAAACCGTCCTTCTCAAACAAGAAGAATTCTTTATCGATGAGGTATGAATACTTATTATATTAACCTAGAGTTCATATATTCGAATCGTAAGTAGGAGAGAAACTGAGGCAAACTGTCCTTCTCAAACAAGAAGAATTCTTTATCGATGAGGTATGAATGCTGTGATGTGAAACACTCTGGTTGATCAAATAGAAATGTAGAATAATCTTGCTCAATGTTGTTATTTCTACAAATATTAATCCAAGTTGACAACACACACTTCCATTCTTTTATATTAATTAAATGCAATGACTCTCAATTGTCGTACTCATTTGTGTGAGTATATTGCCGATAGTTGTTCTAGAATCATGATGTAAATATTTACAAATGAGCGTAGTTTTCAGCGATAATATAGCTCCTGTGTACTAACTTATCAGTTTCGAGAACTCGAGCAAGTCCATAATATGTCTTTAACATGGAGTTCATTCATTGGAATTGTAACACATTTGGAATTACAGGAGCCGGTTCCAATGATATCCATATTTGTATGGTTCTATTGAGACAGACCGAAGATATTTTAGGCTGTTGAAGATTTATTTGGCCGGTTTGTTGGGTAAAGGGTTAAAACCACCATAAACAGAATAATAAGAACATTATAGACATATTTTGTTCTTCTACCAATCATAGATATCACATATCTTACATTCTTTAACAATTTTATAATTTTTAATGTGTTAAGCCAATGCATTCTCTTATATATGCGAGGCGACCTATGGTCGACTCGCATATATAAGAGAATGCATTGGCACAGGGCCCTTCTGTTGGGTAAAGGGTTAAGATCGTACACTGTGTTAGAATACCAATCATAGATATCACATATATAGCATGTTAACCCTTTACCCAACAAAACGGCCAAAATCGGCCAAATAAAGCTTCAACAGCCTAAATTATCTTCGGTCTGTCTCAATAGAACCATACAAATATGGATATCATTGGAACCGGCTCCTTGACCACATTGTGATAGTTACAGTTATGCCCTGTGCCAATGCATTCTCTTATATATGCAAGTCGACCATAGGTCGCCTCGCATATATAAGAGAATGCATTGGCCTAAAAAAAATCTTTTTTTACCATTTTTTCTTACATTCTTTAACAATTTTATAATTTTTAATGTGTTAAGCCAATGCATTCTCTTATATATGCGAGGCAACCTATGGTCGACTCGCATATATAAGAGAATGCATTGGCACAGGGCCCTTCTGTTGGGTAAGGGGTTAAGATCGTACACTGTGTTAGAAATCAAAAGCCATGTTATGATAGAGTACAGTATGTAAAGAATGTGTCATAAGCAAAACACTCAACACCGAGGAGACCCCACTGTCTGAACTTTGGTTAAAACTGCCACCATGCTGTTCACAACATACCAGTATAGCCCTCACTAAATCCTCGCCACTCGATATTTCGATGTTGAATGGGTCATAGTGAATCACTCTGCCAAATAATTTGCCATGATGTGGAGTGTTTTGCTTATCATACACTATTTATGTGCTGTATGAAAACAAACAATCGGCTCACAGAAGTGTGTTTTGTGGATAATATCGTGTTCATACTATCATTATACTATACTACATGTATTAGTATATTCTTGAGGAAATTTTCATAATTTGATAACTTTTATTTTAAATAATAACCTACAACCATGGCCATTCGTGCCTTTAACCCTTTCAGTGCCAGGGGCCGATCTCATCGGCCCTAATTTACAGTCTGTAAAATCGGCCCTAAAAAAATAAAATAAATAAAAAATAATTTCTTTTTTTTTGGGTTGAATTTTTTTGGGTATGCTTAGGTGACACTCCACAGTTTCAACAGGTAGGGGCCCAGAACTAGGGGGCCCATAGATTCATTGAAATTTATCTGGATTATGATCCAAAACCATATAGACAATATATGTATGCCTGAAATTAGCGCAGAATAGGCATTCAGAATTTGATACATAATTTCCATAATATATGGGCTATCAAGAGTTATGGCCCTTGATCTTTTGATTGAAAATGTGATTTTTATTCAAAAAATGACCAAAATATTGCATTTACATGCCCAAGGGGCACGAATACCAGATTTTTTCAAGCATGGTCACCTATGTTGGTTCAAAGGCCTCTGCCTTCCAACATCAATGTGAAAAAATTTCAAACTTTCGCCGTTTACAATTCCAGAAAATCAATTTTTAATGCAGATGACAAATTTTGGGTGCTAAAAAATTGACCCAGTATCTAGAGCCACTGTTTCGCAGAAAACGCTACTGCTGTCTATGGGTGGGATCAAGGTCACTTGCACTTAATTTTTTCATCAGTCTAGAACACCTTCTAAAATTACACAAATTCATATCCCACCTTGTCTCAATATACATACCACATGAATGGTGCCAGAAACCACTAGCACTTTATATCTATAAAATCACCCAGGGCTACTGATCATTCGAAACTGTGGAGTGTCACCTTAAGCATGCTATAGCGAATTTAAAAACAAACTGGATAAAACATTAGGGGCATGTTATAACTCAAAACTATCACCAAGTATTCATAGTAATAATTTTGATGCCCATGAAAAACGTGAGATTCCCTGGTGCCCACTAAAACCTACAAAATAAGTCTGTTAACCCTTTACCCAACAAACCGGCCAAAACCGGCCAAATAAAGCTTCAACGGCCTAAAATATCTTCGGTCTGTCTCAATAGAACCATACAAATATGGATATCATTGGAACCGGCTCCTTGACCACATTGTGATAGTTACAGTTATGCCCTGTGCCAATGCATTCTCTTATATATGCGAGTCGACCATAGGTCACCTCGCATATATAAGAGAATGCATTGGCCTAAAAAAAATCTTTTTTTAACACTTTTTACCATTTTTTCTTACATTCTTTAACAATTTTATAATTTTTAATGTGTTAAGCCAATGCATTCTCTTATATATGCGAGGCGACCTATGGTCGACTCGCATATATAAGAGAATGCATTGGCACAGGGCCGTTCTGTTGGGTAAAGGGTTAAAGAATATAAGAAAAAATTATTAAAATTGTAAAAAATTGTAAAAAATAATAACAAATGATGAAAAATTGTTAGGCCAATGCATTCTCTTATATATGCGAGGCGACCTCTGGTCGACTCGCATATATAAGAGAATGCATTGGCACAGGGTATATGGGTTGATACAAAAATCGGACCTGGCACTGAAGGGTTAAATTCTATACCGTGAATAGCTACAGGTTTTCATCTCTGGCTTGGACCTTGGAACCTTTGAGTATAGAACATTTTGAATTTTATCTAATTGAGTTATTATGGAAATATTTATGTAAATGTTTTCCTGAGTCAAATGTAGGAAGTTTCTATATTGCTTGGAATGATCATACAGCATTAAAGGGACTAATAATAAAGGCCTTCAAAGTGAGAAATACAGTAATGCTCTAAATAATTGACTCCTTAACCACAGCAGAATGATTGGTAATTTTTCAGGATTTAGTCGTAAATATGGCTTGTTGCCATTCATCGGAAAGCTTTCAGTGCATTTATCTGGGTTTGAATACAATTGATATGATCTTACTTGCAGGATGAGTTAGTGCTGAGTTAACCCACAGGGAGCCTCACACAGATGGAAGCATGCACTACAGAGTGCCGTCTGCTCAGTCTGTGTGGGGCTCTCTATGGGATATTGATATCTTACTTGCAGGATGAGTTAGTGCTGAGTTCACCAGCGCCTCCAACAAGTCCACCGCCGACGGAGCTACAGATGGTTGACTTATTCACGGTCGATCAAATTATGGCCATCCACAATCAGGTATGATGCTGTATGATGCCGTTTATTATTACCTCAAATTTACTTTGTAAAGTTTGAGCTATTGCTGTTGGTTGGTGTCTTACGTCCGTCCGTAACCAACAATTTCCTTTGGCTCACTCTACAGGCTGGTTTCCTCTTCCGATCATCACCAAATTTAATATGGATCTTCGTGGTGACCTCTAGATGGGAGCCATCAATTTTTTTCCAAATTTAAAAAAAAACATGGCCGGTGGCAGCCATTTTTAGTTTCCATCAGTATACCCTGCAGCCTGCATTTATTGGAGAAATGTTTTGAAAATTTGCAGGCATGTTTAGGATCACCTCTAGATGGGATATATCAAATTTTAGCAATGTTCGATGAAAAACATGGCTGCCAGCAGCATTCTTGAATTATACTCTTTGCATGACTAAATTCTTTGGCACACCCTACCACCCTACAAACCACTTCCCTCATCCGATCATCACCAAACTTTATAAAGGATCTTCATGGTGACTTCTAGATGGGAGCCATCGATTTGTTTTTCGAAATTCATGGCTGCCAGTGGCTATTTTGGATTTTACTCTTTGCATGACTATATCCTTCGGCACAGGCCACATCCCGCATCCGATGGTCACCAAACTTAATTTTGGATCCTAGGGATGACTTCTAGATGGGAGCCATCGATTATTCACGAAATTCATTAAAATACATGGCGGCCAGCAGCCATCTTTGATTTTACTCTTTGCTTGACTAAATCCTTTGGCACACCTACATGCCACATCCCTCATCCAATTGTCATCAAAATTCATATGGATCTTCAGGGTGTCCTCTAGATAGGAGCCATCAATTATTTCCGAAGTTTGTTACAAAACATGGCTGCCAGCAACCATCTTAAATTTCAAATTTGAATCCACCCGCTCACCCTGCAGCCCACATGTATTGGTGAAATGTTTCAAATGAAAATAAATTCATCTACAAAATACAAGACCTTTAATGTAACTTTTTGGCTTTCTTTATCATTGTTCAGAAAAAATTATCTCCTTCCCAAATTGAGCTACAGTTACCTATGGGGGTGGTGCTGGATGCTGTGGGCTATCAGGGGAAGGGGCTCTAATAAGGGTGGGTCTAGCAGATAAATACTGCAGCTACAGTAATGCTGTAAATAATCAACTCCTTAACCTCAGCAGAATTATGGGTAACTTTTCATGATTTAGTCGGAAATATGGCTTGTTGTCATTCATCGGAAAGCTCTCCCCGAGAGCTTTCCGATGACTGGCAACAAGCCATATTTCCGACTAAATCCTGAAAAGTTACCCATAATTCTGCTGTGGTGAAGGAGTCGATTATTTAGAGCATTACTCTATTCATTGGTAGCATTCAAGTCTAGATATAGTGTGTTTGACATTTGCAAAATGAGGTTCACAGAGGGTGAATTTAGTGACCTTTTTCTAAATGGCAGGCTAGCATCACCAAATTCACCCTCTGGGGACCTTATTCTGCTTAGGCCTCAACTGCTATGGGGGACCTAGGATCAGGTTGAAGTTGGTGATGTTCACCCATTAGTCACCTTGATTATGCAATTTATCTTCTGCAAATAAGGCCATTAAAAATTTAAGTCTGGGTTCACGGGCCCCGCCCGCATCTCTAAAAGTCTGCCGCATCAAAACTATTTATCGCAATCTCAAATTTTGTTTTTCCCCTCCATACGCTAGTGATAGGGACTTATTTTTGGATCACCGGTCACATTTCTAAGAGTACCGGTTATATTTACTTCCGTTGACAAAGCACATGCTCTTATATTATCGTTTGTCTATTTTTCCGCAATTTTTGACTAATTAAAATGGGAAAATGAATTTTTTTTCTGTGGGCATTACGTCGGGGATCACAGTTATCCTGCAGTGGAATGTATATGGAGGGTTAACCGAAGGAACATCTGTTGGTGAACTTTATGAGACAATAAAATGCAATAAATCTGATGATTTTGGCGAAATCCCGAAAATTCCAAACGATTTGAAAGACATGTTTTGATAGCAATGGTGGGATACCAGTTATCTTTTGTTAATTAAAAAAAAAAATGAAGTTATTCACAAATACTTTCTTCTTCTTGAAGTTACTCCCAATGAATTCAACCAATTTATCAGAACTGTCACTTTGACACCACATGCACAGACATGTACCCACATCAGCAGCCATCAGTACAAAAGTATAATGGTATAAACCGGTATATAGGATTCTTGTGGAACACTAGAAAAATAAATTCAGTGTCACTGAGAATCATGGGCGTAGCCAGCATTTTGAAAAGGCGGGTTCGAATATTAATTTCATGGGCATAGGACATCGGCGCCTCCCTGGGAAAATTCTGAAAAATTGAACCTATCGAGAGCGAATCTGGAGCATATTTTTATAATATCTGCGCCTATAATTGATTTTTGGATTGTATCTACCGATTATGTGAGGATATATGGCATGATAGAGTTTGTCTTCGTACATATATAATGTACAGTAGTACTAATGTTTGTTCACGTGCCCACGTGTAGTATCGACTCAACAATAAAGAACAATGATCAAACCCAACCATCCCAAAATATAATCTATATGTGGGATGACTGGGATCTTACTCGAACTTGTTACGGTATCATATTGGCTGAAGTGGTGTATAATATATTGAATTGAACGACAATTTATAAAGGTTGAATCATTTAGTGATCATATGTCGGCGAATAAACTCTGCAATGCCAATGACACTGAAACTGCTTTCACACTCGCATGATGTAGCTGGAGTTGTGCAGACAAGCTTCAGAAGAGCATATAAATTTGGGTAGATGGCTGGTCTACATATCTCTAGGGCAGCGGCATAAGACTTGGGCGTATGATCCACAGCCATTTCCCTACACCTCTTTTGCCACGAGAAGTATTCATCTTCAACGCCAATCGGAATCCTCGGTACTTTCCGTCGATTCCTCGGAATGTAAGAAATAGGTAAGCCGATTCGACGAGGGTGACAATTGCTTCAACGCATTCGGCACTGGGCAAATCCGGCAGATACTGCACCACAGATGGCTTGATGTCATCGAACGTCGAATCTTTTTCATGTATAACCGATGACCCCCCCCCCCAACTTGAATGTTGAGTATATACGATTGTACTTGTATAAAATTGCTATTGCATTATTTATATTAGAGCATACCACCCCCTCCCCTAGAACTCGGAATAATAATAATGTAAGTCACAGAGCACATGTTACAGTCAATTCATGTGCAATTGCAGGAGACAACAATGGTGTGTTTCAATTTCATCTTACAATACCCTTAGTTTATGGAGTGACTAGACATATTTGTAATTTGTCATATTCTATAAATGTTCCCAGTTTACCACTGCAGCGCTGCTTCCTCAGGTAATAGCATAGTCGAGACATGTAGGTGAAGGTCCCACGACAGCTTCGGAATGCATGATTTAGGTCAATTTGTTGAACAGAATTTTCAAGATTTTGCATATATACTCATGTAATTTCTCCCAGATAATATATTCAATATTTATTGTGCCGTGAACTTAAAAAATCATGGAATCTCGTGTTGCGACCAACCCTCCGGCCACCATTTACATATACAATTTAAGAGCCTTTAGCACCTATCTACATAGGCTACTATTTACACATTTAAAAATTTTGTCAGAGCCTCCGGCCACTATTTACATTTTTTTAAATTTGGACATAGCCTCTGGTTACTATTTACACATTTCGTCGGGGTCTTTTGACGTGTGATCAGATTCTACGGAAACACAATTGTCAATACATTTTCCGAAATGCTAAAGTGCCCTCGTCGCCTGACTCCCAGGGTTCGACGGTTCGTTCGCTCGGGCAACTTCGGTCTTCGCTAGACACTACGCCGCCCTAATGATCAGCTCAAACTGCCCATTAGGGCGGCTGACGGCCTGCCATACCCTGTGTAGAGCTATCTATTTCACAACATTTTTCATCTAAACAATGAATGCTAGCCTTAACCTCACCATATATTTTCAGTCGGTACTCCCCGCCACAAGTTGACGCCAAAAGTTCCCTGTGTCGGTGTATCTAAATCCTTTAATCGGACATTTCTAAACTGTTTAATGTTGGTCACCCGGATAAGTCGTCCATCTTCACGTTCTTGTTGACATTTTACACAAGGCCACGTGCTCGGAAGAACTACTGGGTAATTTACTACGTCCGGTTTGGCCTATAGTCCATTTCACGAATAACCGTTAACTGATTTCAAGATTTTATTGTTAGCAAACCATTACAACGGTGTGAGTGTGTAATATAGTGAAACATCCTAGTTGAACCAAGCGAACAATATAACTTCTGTCTTGTGTATATAGTATTACAGCATAGTGTTAAATGTTAGTAATTATGTAGGCCTTGAAGATTTACCTGCATATCTATAGCTAGGAAGGCCTACATACAAAATCTCATTTTATGGTATATGTGGCTTTGTAGATGTTCGCCAATCGCCATGGCTGCATGCATGTGTCATAGACATGATACCTATAAGTATTCATCGTATTTTGTTTCTTTTTATTGGCTTGGTATGCAAACTGACATTAAATTGGACATTTTCGACAAATTTGTTGTTAGATCGGACAATGGAATATTTAAGTCATCTATATGGACGAAGGAACGATCACTAGATCTTATTGAACCATGCACGATGCCCAGCGACTGATAAGTTCACATCGAATGACATGCCCGCAGCAGTTTTTATCTCAAATAAATTGTTATCAAAAGTTCAAAACACATATTTCTGGCCGAGAAATAAGCGGAGTAAGTGTGATCATCATTTATCCACGCACTTGACAAATGTGGACCTGGTTTCTATTCGACACAAGCATGGAACATTGATATAAATCTATAAGTTTCATTTTTGTCTAACAAACGGACAACTTTAATAGCTTCAAATTTTCGCGTGACGGTAATGACGGGGTACAGGGATGTCGATTTTTGATACATATCAGCAAATCAAAAATTACATATATCATTGAAAGATGCATCTCCTGAATATACGGGATATGAAGATCACTCCGTTTTATCCGGAAATGTATCTGCTAACCGATAAAACAATCTCACTTCTTATAATTTCACTTTTAACAAATCGTGTGGTGGGTGAGAGACATCTCATTTTAGTGATTATGGGGTATAAAAGGACGTAAAAAAATCTCAATAGAACTAGTATATATAGATGTTCATCGAGCGTTAGCTCATAACGCGAAACATAGACTGGTCAGTTTGGTTTTCTGACATTTACGACAATTTTGTCGCATAAAATAAATAAAAATACGATGAGAAACTGGAAATGTTTATGCACATTCCGGACGGGATATATGTCCCTGACACATATTTGAAATTTCACGGAAAATATGAAAGATAACAAAGTTATAGCCTAATTAGTTTTATAGACCCGTTCTAAATATCCCATAGAAAATGCATGCCGACGATATGCAGGAGTGCGTAGAAATACCAAGCAGAACCAAGTTGGATAAAACTAAGGCGGAAAATGTTTTGTGCTGTATAATGGAGAAATAAACCATAATAATGCAACATGACGTGATTTTATTTGAGTTTTGTTGACTATATAGCGAGTGTAAATCTAAAAAAAAACAGTGCGGCGATCGCGAAAACTTTTCAGCTTGGTACACAGGTCCCTGGCACAATAGACCCCAAAACCCAAAGACATATATATAAGACTTATATATATGTCTTTGGGTGTTTGGGGTCTATTGTGCCAGGGACCTATGGCTTGGTAAGCCTATTTTGTCATTTACAGATCGCTGTGTTTGGATACTTTCCGTCCCAGAACGCAACATAAGCTCCATCCTGAGTTCAGTCTCCTACACATGACTTACCCTGCTAGCACCTACATGGAATGTGAAGCAATGTCGTATTTATTTATTTTAGAAGCAAATTTGATACCTCCTATATACATATTTATTTTAGATTTTTGTAGGTTACAGCTAATTCTGCATTATTCTGAGAAACAGAAATGTCCATATTCGTTTGAAAATGGTCTAGGTCAAGCCAGAATGAATTATTATTATTTATTATTATTACAAAACACTTCTATAAAAAAAATATTTTATTTAAAAAAATACACATGCCTGCAGCCACAGCGTTACGACATCTCTTCGCGCGGAGACTAAACTCTGTCTGCAGCTTGAACGCAACAGTCAATAGTTATTCGTGAAATGGACTATAGGCCAAACCGGACGTAGTAAATTACCCAGTAGTTCTTCCGAGCACGTGGCCTTGTGTAAAATGTCAACAAGAACGTGAAGATGGACGACTTATCGAGGTCACCAACATTAGACAGTTTAGAAATGTCCGACTAAAGGATTTAGATACACCGACACAGGGAACTTTTGGCGTCAAATTATGGCGGGGAGTACCGACTGAAAATATATGGTGAGATAATAAGGCCAGCATTCATTGTTTAGTTGAAAAATGTTGTGAAATAGATACCTCAACGCAGGGTATGGGGGGGCCGTGCGGCACTAGAAATGATGAAATACATTTCTAGTGCCATCGGGTCTAGTCTTCGCACTCTTCGGGGGTTCGTTAACTTAACGTCGAACCTGAATTAGTCAGGTGACGAGGGCACTCTGTTTTCCAGGTCGGGTTCGTCTGAACCCATCGAACCCTCGCTGGCTACACCCATGCTGAGAATTGTTCCCGATGGTGGATATTCATGGGCATCGTAGTAAATAAATACATGCAGAGCAATTTATGGCACTGCTACATTTGAATCAGCTTTCTCAGAAATCCTAATTCAATTGTCAGAAGTGTTTGTAATTTGAGTGGTGTGTGTTTCTCTACATGTGTGGTTACATTGTACAGTTCTGATATTTGATGGGAGACATTGAGCGGTTCTGACTTTATAAACCATATCCCTCACCCTATCATGAATAGAACCAGACAAAACTCATGCTATGCCTTTCCTCAATAGCCATTTAGAGCCTTGCTTTGGGAATTGGGGCAACAGAGGTGTCAGAATATTCCCAAGTATTGAGCTATACATGTGATTACACAGAGACAAGTTGTATTACCTGGAATCATGAAAAAAGATTATTTGATTTTGAGGTATGTTTTGAAGAATTTAAAATAAATAATAAATATAAAAAGCCTCCCTCCCTCATCAAAAAATTTAGACATAATTGCCCGTGAACCCAGACTTTAATTTTTAATGGCCTAAGGGATATATAAACTAAACAAAATAATAGAAGGGAAAATGTAGCTATAAGCAATGTCAAAGGCCCTCTTAATTTTGAATTCCAAGATCACATTATATCTCATATATATTTTGAAGACCTCTGTTTGTATGTATGTTTGTCTGTCTGTCATTGATACAAATCTACGATTCTCGACCGATCGGGACGAAACTTGGTACGTGTGTGTAGTTTGACCAGGCGGTGGACGTTGTCGTATTGGCGAGCCCGTGTGGCGCCCGCTTCGCGCATGCGCAGACGAGATCTCGGAAACGGGTGGAGCTATCGACTTGAAATTTGCTATGTGAATATATCTTGCCCCGGATACGAATTTTATCGGGTCGCCGAGCTCGCGCGACGCCAGCTTCGCGCATGCGCAGACCAGATCTCGGAAACGGGTAGAGCTATCGACTTGAAATTTGGTTTTTGAATAGCCCGGACAACGTCGGGCTCATCGACTTGAAATTTAGTTTTTGAATAGCCCGGACAACGTCGGGCTCATCGGCTAGTCTACTATATATTTTGGGACTTCTGTTTGTTTGTTGTTTGTCTGTTAGCTATGGCCGGGAAAACTGTCAGACGGATTGAGCCCAAACTTCCTATCTAAGGGTAAAATCCCAGATGGAATGTCATCGCACCGCTTCTGAGAACGTCAGAGCACTCATTATCCAATCCCCCGCCACCGCAATGGGTAGTTCATGGGATAATCGCATGATAGTTAAAGAGCGTTCGGATCCGCAGTGTTGTTGATAAAGAGCGTGTATGTGTCCAGACATGAGCGTGTTGTGTCTGTGTACAGACATGAGCGTGTTGTGTGATTCTGTGTTCGTACTTAGGGGTTCCTGGCAATGAGGGAGATTTTCATCGCGTCAGTTTTTCCACCCGAGGTGACCTTCACCTTGAAACGGGTACCCACAAATGATCTAATATATATTTTGGGACTTCTGTCTGTTTGATTGTCTGTTAGCTATGGCCAGGAAAACTGCTGGACGGATTTCGACGAAATTTGATACCTACAGGTAATTTTGTCCGGGGAGTGTTTTGGACGGGTCAAATTGTGACTCCGACCTGACCTTGACCTTCAAAATGGTCAATTCAAGGTCAAAGCCCTGCTAGTAACATATATATGCCGTATTGTATATTAATTGAAAGAGGAAGCTCCAAAACATTGTATTATCAACTTATCGGGGGTAATAACCTGTGAACATGTTGTTTTTGTTGAGATACCGAAATCTTTTCTATACGGCAAGGTCTATTATTTTCAATGGAAGGGGAATAACTCTATACCCTGCTGGACAAAACAAGTGTCCATTGACACCGCGGTGTATTTGCCGTTCGGCCGCGGTGTCAGAGTTTGTAACTGCAGTTGAGCACCGCAGCCGAACGACAAGCACACTGTGGCCGAACGGCAACTACCCTCGTGGCCGAATGACATGTACACCAAGGTTAGATTTCTGGTTTGTATCGTCTTTTTTCAGTTTAATGAAAGTACACCGCGGCAACTACACCATGTCAAATGGCAAGTACACCGTGGCGCAACTGTAGTTAGCTGGTGGAGCCGAGGTGTACATGTAGTTGTATTTCGGCCGTGGTGGCAATGCTAACCGCACCGCTGTTAAGTGGACACTTGTTTTGTCCAGCAGGGTATCTTAGTCGAACAAATCGTTTGCGGAGACGTTTATATATTCACCATTTTACAGTTCAGATCATCAGCTCCTAATGGTGTAATGTCGAACAAATCGTTTGTGGAGACGTTCGAGATGATGGTATCGGTGAGTCACGGAATGGAGAACTTACCGGACATGTGGATGTCCGTCACTCCAGCCCAGGTAATTAATTATTCATCTGTTCATATACAATTACAACTCGGCTAAAAATGGCTGATAGATTTATTTTTGCATTTCACCCATACAGAGCCCCAGACAAACATGAGCAGACGACACTCTTCTATATGCTTCTATATATATGTGGGGCTCCCTGCAGGGTAATGGATGTTTTTTTATTTTATGTCCTAAAAATTGTAAGAAACATTTATTTAAAAAACATGATAAAAAATTGTTAGGCCAATGCATTCTCTTATATATGCGAGGCGACCTATGGTCGACTCGCATATATAAGAGAATGCATTGGCACAGGGTAAATAAATATAATACGCGATTTCAGCTTGACAAATCTGACTTAATTAAGAGGCTTTTGATCCCAACTACAGTAAATGCCCTAAATAATCGACTCATTAGCCACAGCAGAATTATGGGTAACTTTTCAGGATTTAGTCGGAAATATGGCTTTTTGTCATTCATTGGAAAGCTATCCCCGAGAGTTTTCCGATGAATGGCAACAAGCCATATTTCCGACTAAATCCTGAAAAGTTACCCATAATTCTGCTGTGGTGAAGGAGTCGATTACTTAGGGCATTACTGTATTTTATACCATAATTGCCTGTTCTATTGTGTGTATAACACCTATAATGTGACCTATGTTGTAAATATCATCTTTACACCCTACTGTGGGTATAAATTTCTACTGTGGTGTAAATGTTTAAACGTAATTGTCATGATATCAATTAGATATGAGGAAAATTGCCTGAATTTCAATCAAATGTAGCTTGCTAGTGCTATATTAACTAGGAAACATATGAATGATAATTCCAAGTGACTGATCACTCAGAAACAAGATGACGTCATGACATTAATGTAAGCATCACTACGCGTGACTCCTATAGCATCGTGTTTGTGTCTCTGGGTGAGGATAAACATTCAAAGTAAACAGCGGGGTAGTTGAATGCGGGAACAAAATTACAAAAATAATAATTATGGCATAAATAAAATAAACGCATAGTAGCCGAGAGTACAAATTTTAACCACTCTCCAAAAGGCTCGTGGTTAAATCCACAGTTCCACTCCTGGTGAAAATTTGGTATTCTCGGCTACAATGCATGTATTTTATATGTATTCATCCCTTCACATTTGTATCTGATCACAAATGCAATGATTTTATAATGAAACAAACTATCTTTTACAGAGTTAGTTTTATATATTTTCAACATTCTTGCAATTAACTAACGATTACAATTTAAATTTTGCAATACAAATGAGTATGTAGATTGAAAATAATTGAAAAGAAAAAAAATGACCATAAATTATATTTTTTATATTTATAAGTCTACTTTATATGCCATATAATAATTACAGTAATGCCCTAAGTAATCGAGAGCTTTCCGATGAATGGCAACAAGCCATATTTCCGACTAAATCCTGAAAAGTTACCCATAATTCTGATGTGGTTAAGAAGTCGATTACTTAGGGCATTATGGTCTGTGGTTTCTAACACATTTTAAAATGGGACATGGAATTACTAGTATGACGTTGACTGATTCTTATCTTTGAGGATGGGCTTACTGACCGGTGTATACAGTATGACGTTGACTGATTCTTATCTTTGAGGATGGGCTTACTGACCGGTGTATACAGTATGACGTTGACTGATTCTTATCTTTGAGGATGGGCTTACTGACCGGTGTATACAGTATGACGTTGACTGATTCTTATCTTTGAGGATGGGCTTACTGACCGATGTATACAGTATGACGTTGACTGATTCTTATCTTTGAGGATGGGCTTACTGACCGGTGTATACAGTATGACGTTGACTGATTCTTATCTTTGAGGATGGGCTTACTGACGGGTGTATACAGTATGACGTCTTATTTTTCAGATTCAGGAGATCTCTAACGGTTTGTCGGCTGACTCAGAGTATGTTGACTGGAGGCGTTTCTTACTGTCTATCGCCCAGCCCATCCCAACACCATCACAAGCTCAGCTGCTCGAGACGCTCACGCTGTTTAAAGACATGGATCAAAAGAGGAGTGGATTTGTTACACGGGAGCAATATGATAGGGTGAGTTCATCAATATAATAGCAACCACCAAGGGTGCTTATACCCAAGGCAGGTGAATGACGTCATATAATTTTTTCTATATCCATCAGTGATTTTTCAAGATCACAGGTATAGATTTTGGAGAAATTGTCATGTGACTTCCGGTTAGCAACCGTGTGGAGATTGCAAAAAAACGCGGAATTGGAAATGAAGCATTGCGATAAAAGTGAAAGTAACTATGTACTTCACACACGAAGAATTCACATGTGATTTAAGTCTATTACTTTCAATTAGACCAATTTCGTTGGTCAGCTTAATGAAAATGAAAAATGAAGAAGTCATGACGATAATCCAGACAAGATTTAACAATCCACGACACGTCTGGTCAATTTTGCATGTTGTCTCCATCGTGACCACTGCATGATGTTACATGAATTATTCTTAGCGTTATGTCGCCGAAAAAAGGCAAATTTGTGGCACATCATGTGTGGTTGCTCCACTACGTGTCACGTACGATTCATATTAAAGTGGATTCGTTAGGCTAAAAAAAAAAAAGGTTTTGATTCTCAGGCATAGTTTCATCGAAAAAAATGGCCCTCGTTGGACCATTTTATTTTGATGAGGCCATGCCTGAGAATCAAAACTTTTTTTTTTTTTAAATACAATGGTGTATTTGTGGATATTCGACAATAGACCATAGGCAACGATACCTATCAGGTACAGTAATGCCCTAATTAATCGACTCCATAACCACAGCAGAATTATGGGTAACTTTTCAGGATTTAGTCGGAAATATGGCTTGTTGCCATTCATCGACTAAATCCTGAAAAGTTACCCATAATTCTGCTGTGGTTAAGGAGTCGCCTATTTATAGCATTACTGTAAGTAAGTAACACTGCAAGATAGAGTTTCCCCCTTGCTATACTAATGCGATCGAAGGTACTCAAACCGGAGCGCAATACAGTTTGACAAGCAGTGTATTTTGACCATGTTTATGATGGTTATTTGAAGTTTTATTGTCTATCATCCATTGCGGTACATATTCAGTCTCTAATTAGTCAGCGGAATAAGTGAATCAAGACTTTCTATGATAGTTTGAAGATCACTTTATCTTTTCGTTTCGACTGTATTTATATTCCGTATTCTGTGTGTTGTTAAAAATGATAGTGCCAATGTTAAAATCATATCAATATATATATCATTCTTTGTAATCCCTATATGATGTCCAGGTAGTACAATGTCATAATTTGTGATTTTTATATCAGATTAAATCAGTTTATATCCATTACAAAGTTCCCTACATTTTTCTGGACCTGGGAAGGTATAATAAGCAAGGCTTGAAATAGGGTGTCTGTCATTTGCAGAATGAGGTTCCCAGAGGGTGAATTTAGTGATGCTACCCCGCATGGTGGGCTAGCATCACCAAATTCACCCTCTGGGAACATCATTCTGCTGAGGTGTAAGCAGAATGAGGTCCCCAGAGGGTGAATTTGGTGATGCTAGCCTGCTATGCGGGGTAGCATCACTAAATTCACCCTCTGGGGACCTCAATCTGCAAATGACAGGCACACAATTTCAAGGCTTGTACCCATGTATACTATGCCAGTCTATAGGCAGAAAAAACCTCTCTCTCTCATTGATTGATTTTCAAAAGAAATTGCCTGAGAATCAAATATCTTTTTTTGTTTGGCCTTACCCTGGAGCAATGTAATAGGGTGAGTTCATCATTATTATAAAGTGGATTCGTTACCCGGGAGCACTATGATAGGGTGAAGTTCATTAATAAATAGTATCATTCCAAAAATTATATCTCTCATTTTTGAAAATGATATGATAGTTCATCAAATAAAAATAATATGTTTGAAAATGATATGATAGTGTGAGTTCATCATTAACTCTTTACCCAACAGAAGGGCCCTGTGCCAATGCATTCTCTTATATATGCGAGTCGACCATAGGTCGCCTCGCATATATAAGAGAATGCATTGGCTTAACACATTAAAAATGATAAAATTGTTAAAGAATGTAAGAAAAAATGGTAAAAAGTGTTAAATAAAGATTTTTTTTAGGCCAATGCATTCTCTTATATATGCGAGGCGACCTATGGTCGACTCGCATATATAAGAGAATGCATTGGCACAGGGCTAACCGTAACTATCACAATGTGGTCAAGGAGCCGGTTCCAATGATATCCATATTTGTATGGTTCTATTGAGACAGACCGAAGATATTTTAGGCTGTTGAAGCTTTATTTGGCCGGTTTTGGCCGTTTTGTTGGGTAAAGGGTTAATAATACAATTTTCCTTTCCACCAGATGGCGCTGTGGTTCGACAGTAATGGAGAAGTTATTGCCGATGAATCGGGAAAGGATATATTCAACAGAATCGGAAATCTCAAGAAAATTCTGTTCGACATTTTTGCTGACCTAAACAAAAATCCTCCTGTTCTTCATTACACGAGTATGGTAAGTAAATAGATAAAGAAAATAAACTGTGTATCAACAGAATTCAGATGCTAATCTCAAATCCTTGAAAGTTTGGGAATTTCAGAATAATGGAAAATAGCACCTTCTGCCTGCTTCTTCACCTCACTATTGAACATTTTTTTTAACTCTATAACACTTAACTCTTTCATGACTGGAGTTTCCTGTAATATTGCGAAAACCCTGTGCCAATGCATTCTCTTATATATACGAGTCTCCCATAGGGAGCCTGAGCCTCGCATATATAAGAGAATGCATTGGCCTAACAATATTTATCTTGTAAGCCATCACATTCTCTTATATATGCGAGGCTATGGGAGACTTACATACTTAAGAGAATGCATTGGCACAGGGTCTTTAATGCTGTTCCAGCGCAGCTCCCTTCCTGAATTTTTGCAAAAACCCTGATGCCAATGCATTCTCTTATATATGCGAGTCGTCCATAGGTCGCCTCGCATATATATAAGGGAATGCATTGGCAAAACAATTTTTATATTATTTTATATAATTGTTAAAGAATGTAAAAAAGAATGTAAGAAAAAATTATAAAAATTGATAAAGAATGTAAGAAAAAATTATAAAAATGATAAAATTGTTATTAAAAGAAAATAAAAAATGATAAAAATTGTTGAAGAGTGTAAGAAATAATGAAAAAAAATGATAAAAATTGTTAAAGAATGTAAGAAAAATTTATAAAAAATGATAAAAAATTGTTAGGCCAATGCATTCTCTTATATATGCAAGGCGACCTATGGTGGACTCGCATATATAAGAGAATGCTTGGCACAAGGTCTTTAATGTTGTGCCAGCGCAGACCCCATCATGAAAGGGATAAATTATGAACCACTACTCAGAAGTCATCACAGGGTTGAGAAATGTCAACTATAATATGTTATGTATCCAGTGTCTTTATAGTTCACATGTTTTTGAGTTCCTGAAATCACCATGATGGGAGCTGCGCTGGCGCAGCATGAAAAATCCTGTGCCAGCGCATTCTCATAAATACGAAAAATTTATAGGTTGTTTCTTTATTTATTTAACTTTTTGTTGTATTTGTATATCGTGTAATAATCTTTGGCCACCGTCAAGTCTGGATATAGTGAACCACTAACTTCACCCTATGGGAACCTTATTCTGCTTAAGCCTCAACTGTTATTATGGGAGACCTAGGATCAGATTAAAGTTTCCCAGTTGATGAGATTAAAGTTCCCCAGTTGAAGATGGTGATGTTCACCCATTAGTTGCCTCGATTATGCAATTTATCTTCTTAAAATTAGGGGATATAGAAGAGAAAAAGTAACTAAAAACAATGTTAATTTGAGAATTTAGACACTTTTCAGAAGATGAGGCCTAAGCAGAATGAGGTCCCCAGAGTGTTAATATTTGGTGATGATAGCCTGCTGTGCAGGGTAGCATCACTAAATTAACCCTCTGGGGACCTCATTCTGCAAATGTCGGACACTATCATTTGATGTCTCACCTGTTTTCTTTTTGACACTTTATGCTGTTGATTACAGTTGCTGTATTTTGCTGCGGCGCCCAATGGTAACGAGGGAATACTGCGAGCGTTGAGTGTGACATCGGAGACTCACATGCCGAGGTTACAGAAGGCATGTACAACACCGTCAGATAGAGGCAGTATCATGGGAGAGTAAGTCAATTACAAGCTTGAGTTTAGCGTGCCTGTCATTTGCAGAATGAGGGCCCCAGAGGGTGAATTTAGTGACGCTATCCCACATAGCAGGCTAGCATCACTAAATTCACCATCTGGGCCTCAGTCTGCTTAGGCCTCATCTTCTCTGGAAAGTTTCTATATTATCAAATTTCTATAGAAACTTCTTCACATAGATTCTATTTCTTTTTTAGAAATAAAAACACAGTGTATAATCGAGGTTCCCAATGGGTGTACATCACAATATTCACCATTTGGGAACATCAATCTGAGTCTATGTTGCCCATAGCAGATGAGGCCATGCAGAATGAGGTCCCCAGAAGGTGAATGTAGTGATGCTAGCCCGCTATGGTGGAATTTTGATGGGCATATTTTGCCACGCCCTTGGGGGGGGGGGGGGGGGGGTTTCAATCAACTGATTTGTCAAAGCCAAATTAGGAAGCATTAAGATATTTGAATTATCTCACTTAGTTGTGTACTGTGCTTACCTGTTGTATCATTTCTGAGTATGATATAACCATTTTTAGTGACTTGAGAACACTGTATGCATCACCAGGTTGGACGATGCGCTGGTGATGTTTCTGCGCACGCATGTTACTACGGATCATGATTATATCGCTCGTGGTTCTTGACTATTTATTTTTCATTTAAAATCTAGTGTTTAAATCACGTTTGGAATGAGAATGCCACTTTTAAACACACTATTTTGTTTAACATAATTTTCTATCCGTTTGTTTCTTTTATGTTTTGGACAGAAATCATTATTTTGTTAAAGTCCCACTTAATTTTTGAGTCACAGTTTATTTTTTTTTATAGTGACTTGATATATGGTTTTAATAACAATCTATGCCATAAAATATGATTAAAATACTATCATTCATTACCATTTGTTTTATGGTTTATGGCAATTATGCCAAAGGGATGTCAGGAATGATAACTTATTGGCAAGGTCCGCAAGCACACTACGATGACCTTTAACTATATTTATCGGGAACTACAGGTATATATACTCATCCAATGCATGCTACGATGACCTTTATCTATATTTGTGTAACTATGGGTGTGTAACTTCTCTGTATACTCAATATATACATGTATATGCCTTATACTATTATCGCATAATTAAAACTTCACATAACCGATGAATAATCAACCGTTCTACTATCCTAACTGTTTTTGTTGACTTTTAGATAGCCGTGGGTTCACGCCTTCCGGTTACCAGTCGATGCATCACGCGGGTTTTGATCTGCCTGCTCGGTGTGTCGGTGTGGTGCTTGCGGACCTTGCCAATAAGTTATCATTCCTGACATCCCCTTTGGCATAATTGCCATAAACCATAAAACAAATACTATAATTCATTACCATTTGGAACGTCTGTCTCAGAAGGGGCCCTTTAGGTTACACTGGTGTAAATGTTTTCCCTTTAGGTTACACTGGTGTAAATGTTTTCCCTTTAGGTTACACTGGTGTAAATGTTTTCCCTTTAGGTTACACTGGTGTAAATGTTTTCCCTGTAGGTTACACTGGTGTAAATGTTTTCCCTTTAGGTTACACTGGTGTAAATGTTTTCCCTTTAGGTTACACTGGTGTATCCCTTTAGGTTACACTGGTGTAAATGTTTTCCCTTTAGGTTACACTGGTGTAAATGTTTTCCCTTTAGGTTACACTGGTGTAAATGTTTTCCCTTTAGGTTACACTGGTGTAAATGTTTTCCCTGTAGGTTACACTGGTGTAAATGTTTTCCCTTTAGGTTACACTGGTGTAAATGTTTTCCCTTTAGGTTACACTGGTGTATCCCTTTAGGTTACACTGGTGTAAATGTTTTCCCTTTAGGTTACACTGGTGTAAATGTTTTCCCTTTAGGTTACACTGGTGTATCCCTTTAGGTTACACTGGTGTAAATGTTTTCCCTGTAGGTTACACTGGTGTAAATGTTTTCCCTTTAGGTTACACTGGTGTAAATGTTTTCCCTTTAGGTTACACTGGTGTATCCCTTTAGGTTACACTGGTGTAAATGTTTTCCCTTTAGGTTACACTGGTGTAAATGTTTTCCCTTTAGGTTACACTGGTGTAAATGTTTTCCCTTTAGGTTACACTGGTGTAAATGTTTTCCCTGTAGGTTACACTGGTGTAAATGTTTTCCCTTTAGGTTACACTGGTGTAAATGTTTTCCCTTTAGGTTACACTGGTGTATCCCTTTAGGTTACACTGGTGTAAATGTTTTCCCTTTAGGTTACACTGGTGTAAATGTTTTCCCTTTAGGTTACACTGGTGTATCCCTTTAGGTTACACTGGTGTAAATGTTTTCCCTGTAGGTTACACTGGTGTAAATGTTTTCCCTTTAGGTTACACTGGTGTAAATGTTTTCCCTTTAGGTTACACTGGTGTATCCCTTTAGGTTACACTGGTGTAAATGTTTTCCCTTTAGGTTACACTGGTGTAAATGTTTTCCCTTTAGGTTACACTGGTGTAAATGTTTTCCCTTTAGGTTACACTGGTGTAAATGTTTTCCCTGTAGGTTACACTGGTGTAAATGTTTTCCCTTTAGGTTACACTGGTGTAAATGTTTTCCCTTTAGGTTACACTGGTGTATCCCTTTAGGTTACACTGGTGTAAATGTTTTCCCTTTAGGTTACACTGGTGTAAATGTTTTCCCTTTAGGTTACACTGGTGTAAATGTTTTCCCTTTAGGTTACATTGGTGTAAATGTTTTCCCTTTAGGTTACACTGGTGTAAATGTTTTCCCTTTAGGTTACACTGGTGTAAATGTTTTCCCTTTAGGTTACGCTGGTGTAAATGTTTTCCCTTTAGGTTACGCTGGTGTAAATGTTTTCCCTTTAGGTTACGCTGGTGTAAATGTTTTCCCTTTAGGTTACGCTGGTGTAAATGTTTTCCCTTTAGGTTACGTGGTGTAAATGTTTTCCCTTTAGGTTACGCTGGTGTAAATGTTTTCCCTTTAGGTTACGCTGGTGTAAATGTTTTCCCTGTAGGTTACGCTGGTGTAAATGTTTTCCCTGTAGGTTACACTGGTGTAAATGTTTTCCCTGTAGGTTACACTGGTGTAAATGTTTTCCCTTTAGGTTACACTGGTGTAAATGTTTTCCCTGTAGGTTACACTGGTGTAAATGTTTTCCCTTTAGGTTACACTGGTGTAAATGTTTTCCCTTTAGGTTACACTGGTGTAAATGTTTTCCCTTTAGGTTACACTGGTGTAAATGTTTTCCCTTTAGGTTACACTGGTGTAAATGTTTTCCATAGGCATCAGTGCTAACGTTTTAGCGTATACTGTTGGCAATATAAATTTTGGGTCCCAAATTTTCTTTAAATCTAAAAATTGACATTTGGGGAAACTTTTTACACAAAAAAATAATATCAGGAAATTCGCCTTCAAATCTTGTGTTTTCGTAACTAGTGTCAGAACCGCATAAAAAAATACTGTCATATTTTAGACCACGCCAAAAAATTCAAACTTCACTAAAAAGGGTTAAATCCTGTGCCAATGGCTATTTTACCTACATGTATGGGAAATCATAGGGAGAGGTGTGATGGGATATCATAGGGAGAGGTGTGATGATTTTACCTATGGAGAAATCATAGGAAAGAGGTGTGATGATTTTTATGCAAAAAGCACACAAGGCTATTGACCAATCAGGGCCCATTGTATATTTTATTCTCTCCTATATATTCCTCCCGCATCTGCTAGATGTCACTCCGAACCATATTTACACCAGTGTAACCCATAGAGTAATAGAAAATAGCTCAAATCATAAAATCATTTCCCCCGTTATGGCTCCCAGAATGCAACAGAATTCAAACTTTTGTTTATTTTCAATGGAAGGGGAGTAACACTATATCGAAATGTATATAGTTATTCCCCTTCCATTGAAAATAATACGCATTGTGTTATAACTTGAGCACAGAACAGACATCAGTGTCTCAACAAAAACAACAATTGTTCACAGTTTATTACATCAAATAAGTTGAAAATACAATGTTTTGGAGCTTCATCTTTCAAATCATATATAATATGGTATATATTTTATATAATGTGAACTGGGGGGTTCGAAAATTTAAAAAGTGGGCCTTAACCCTTTGAGTGCCAGGTCCGATTTTTGTATCAACCCATATACCCTGTGCCAATGCATTCTCTTATATATGCGAGTCGACCATAGGTCGCCTCGCATATATAAGAGAATGCATTGGCTTAACAATTTTTTTTTTTTTTTACAATTTTTTACAATTTTAATATATTTTATTATATTCTTTAACAGACTTATTGTGTAGGTTTAGGGCCGATAATATCGCTCCCTGGCACTCAAAGGGTTAAATTTTAATAAAAACACATTTTGTTTTGCTATTTATAGGTCTAGTTTATTAGTCATAATTGTTTTTTATTAAACTTTTCCAACAAAGAAAAAACCAATGATAAATTAGATATTGGTCTGGAACCAAAAATCAGATTCACTCTTCAAACTATGTTGGATAAGCCTTTCTATACTAAATACTCATTGATGAGTAGTTACCTTATTAACCCTTTCTATACTAGTGCATCATTGAGGAGTAGTTATCCCATAGGAAATGTTCAGATAATAAGTTTAAACCTTTCTATACTAAAGAATCATTGATGAGTAGTTTAATATCCCATTGGAAATGTTCAGATAATAAGTTTAACCCTTTCTATACTAATGCATCATTGATGAGTAGTTATCCCATAGGAAATGTTCAGATAATACGTTTAAACCTTACTATACTAATGCATCATTGATGAGCAATTATCCCATAGGAAATGTTCAGATAATAAGTTTAAACCTTTCTATACTAAAGAATCATTGATGAGTAGTTATCCCATTGAAATGTTCAGATAATAAGTTTAACCCTTTCTATACTAATGCATCATTGATGAGTAGTTATCCCATAGGAAATGTTCAGATAATATGTTTAAACCTTACTATACTAATGCATCATTGATGAGCAATTATCCCATAGGAAATGTTCAGATAATAAGTTTAACCCTTCCTATACTAAAGAATCATTGATGAGTAGTTATCCCATTGGAAATGTTCAGATAATAAGTTTAACCCTTTCAATACTAAAGCATCACTGATGAGTAGTTATCCCATAGGAAATGTTCAAATAATAAGTTTAACCCTTTCAATACTAAAGCATCACTGATGAGTAGTTATCCCATAGGAAATGTTCAAATAATAAGTTTAACCCTTTCTATACTAAAGCATCACTGATGAGTAGTTATCCCATAGGAAATGTTGCGATAATAAGTTTAACCCTTTCAATACTAAAGCATCATTGATGAGTAGTTATCCCATAGTAAATGTTCAGATAATAAGTTTAACCCTTTCAATACTAAAGCATCATTGATGAGTAGTTATCCCATAGTAAATGTTCAGATAATAAGTTTAACCCTTTCAATACTAAAGCATCACTGATGAGTAGTTATCCCATAGTAAATGTTCAGATAATAAGTTTAACCCTTTCAATACTAAAGCATCATTGATGAGTAGTTATCCCATAGTAAATGTTCAGATAATAAGTTTAACCCTTTCAATACTAAAGCATCACTGATGAGTAGTTATCCCATAGGAAATGTTCAGATAATAAGTTTAACCCTTCCTATACTAAAGCATTATTGGTGAGTAGTTATCCCATAGGAAATGTTCAGATAATAAGTTTAACCCTTTCAATACTAAAGCATCACTGATGAGTAGTTATCCCATAGGAAATGTTCAAATAATAAGTTTAACCCTTTCTATACTAAAGCATCACTGATGAGTAGTTATCCCATAGGAAATGTTCAAATAATAAGTTTAACCCTTTCAATACTAAAGCATCACTGATGAGTAGTTATCCCATAGGAAATGTTCAGATAATAAGTTTAACCCTTTCAATAACTAAAGCATCACTGATGAGTAGTTATCCCATAGGAAATGTTCAGATAATAAGTTTAACCCTTTCAATACTAAACTTTTCTAAAGCATCATTGATGAGCAATTATCCCATAGGAAATGTTCAGATAATAAGTTTAACCCATTCTATACTAAATACTCATTAGTGAGTAGTTATCCCTAACTTTACTAAATTAACGAGTAGTTCCAATAGGAAATGTTCAGATAATAAGTTTAACCCTAACTTTACTAAATTAACGAGTAGTTCCTATAGGAAATGTTCAGACAATAAGTTTAACCCATTCTATACTAAATACTCATTAGTGAGTAGTTATCCCTAACTTTACTAAATTAATGAGTAGTTCCAATAGGAAATGTTCATACAATAAGTTTAACAAACAACCATAGACCGTTTGTTGAACTTATTATCTGAACATTTCCATCCCATAAATACGACTCCTTCTGCACTTTTATTATATGTTGTCTGCTTTTTTGCCTGAAAACCCCTCCAGATGAATAATAGACCATTCCATCTTATTTTGTTACGACAGAATGGGAGGATCGATTTAGTGTAGAAAACCCTGTTAACCCTTTCAGTACCAAGTCCGATTACCCTGCATGGAGCCTCACACATATATAGAAGCATATAGAAGAGTGTCATCTGCTCATGTTTGTCTGGGGCTCTGTATGGGTGAAATTATAAAATTGTTAAAGAATACAATAACAAATTATTAAAATTGTAAAAAAAAATTAGGCCAATGCATTCTCTTATATATGCGAGGCGACCTATGGTCGACTCGCATATATAAGAGAATGCATTGGCACAGGGCTCTAAGAGCTCTTTCCATCAATGTATCACATTATTATAATCAATAAATTTGAAAAATGATCAAGGAAATATGGGTTGATACAAAAATCGGTCTCACTGAAAGGGTTAAATGACCTGAGAACTATATATTTCTGGATGGCTCCATGAGTTTCTGGATGGCTCCATGAGTTTCTGGATGGCTCCATGAGTTTCTGGATGGCTCCATGAGTTTCTGGATGGCTCCATGAGTTTCTGGATGGCTCCTTGAGTTTCTGGGTGGCTCCATGAGTTTATGGATGGCTCCATGAGTTTATGGATGGCTCCATGAGTTTCTGGATGGCTCCATGAGTTTCTGGATGGCTCCATGAGTTTCTGGATGTCTCCATGAGTTTCTGGATGGTTTTCTGGATGGCTCCTTGAGTTTCTGGATGGCTTCATGAATAATATGCTTTTTTCTTTAGGGCAGAGATTTTGGATGAAGCTGTGAAGACGCCAGAGCCAGCTTATCTACCAGAGGATATCTCGCAGGAAGCCAACAACGCTCATGTACCAATAGAGGCGCTATATAAGGTGTGTAATATACGCTCTATATCAGGTGTGTAATATACGCTCTATATCAGGTGTGTAATATACACTCTATATAAGGTGTGTAATATCCACAATGCTATGTACCAATAGAGGCGCTATATAAGGTGTGTAATATACACTCTATATAAGGTGTGTAATATACACTATATAAGGTGTGTAATATACGCTCTATATAAGGTGTGTACTATACACAATGCTCATGTACCAATAGAGGCGCTATATCAGGTGTGTAATATACTCTCTATATCAGGTGTGTAATATACACTCTATATCAGGTGTGTAATATACGCTCTATATCAGGTGTGTAATATACACTCTATATAAGGTGTGTACTATACACAATGCTCATGTACCAATAGAGGCGCTATATAAGGTGTGTAATATACTCTATATCAGGTGTGTACTATACACAATGCTCATGTACCAATAGAGGCGCTATATCAGGTGTGTAATATACTCTCTATATAAGGTGTGTACTATACACAATGCTCATGTACCAATAGAGGCGCTATATCAGGTGTGTAATATACTCTCTATATAAGGTGTGTACTATACACAATGCTCATGTACCAATAGAGGCTCTCTATAAGGTGTGTACTATCCGCTCGATATAAGGTGTGTACTATACGCTCGCTAAGGTATGTACTATCCACAATGCTCATGTTCCAATAGAGGCTCTCTATAAGGTGTGTACTATCCGCTCTCTAGTAGGTGTGTACTATCCGCTCTCTATAAGATGTGTACTATGCGCTCTATGTAAGGTGTGTACTATACACTCTCTGTAAGGTTTGCCCACACGGCATGCTAGCATCACTAAATTCACCCTCTGGGGACCTCATTCTGCTTTCTACATTCAAGCCTGCAAATAGTCTGTATGTCATTTGCAGAATGAGCTCTCCAGAAGGAAAATTTAGTGGTGCTACCCCGCACAGCATGCTAGCATCACTAAATTCACCCTCTAAGGACCTCATTCTGCTCAGGCCTCATCTTCTAGGAAATATATATAGTCTCAAATTAACATTGTTTCGAGTTACTTTTTCCTTTCTGTTCAGTTTCTATATCCCCTAATTTGCAGAAGATAAAATGCATATTCGAGGTGACTAAATGAGTGAACATCACCAACTTCAACTGGGGAACTTTAATCTGATCCTAGATCTCCCATAGCAGTTGAGGCCTGAGCAGAATGAGATTCCCAGAGCTCGAGGGTGCATTTGGTGACACTAGCCCACTGTGCACTAAATGCACCCTTTGGGGACCTCATTATGCAAAAGTCAGACACACTATATCCAGGATTGGTATGGTTCTTTCCATAGATAGTCTGAAGCTGTAAAATGCAGAATTGGAGATTAATTCTTCCCTGACTGGAGTTACCTCCCTTATTAATTCTTCCATGACTGGAGCTTCCTGAAATTTTGCACCAAAAAAAAACCTGTGTGCCGATGCATTCTCTGATATATGCGAGTCTCCTAAAGGGGGGGGGGTCACATATATAAGAGAATACATTGGCCTAACAGTATTTACCATGACCTTGTAAGCCTTAAAGACTTAAAGATACAAGACTCCCTATGGGAGACTCGCATATATAAGAGAATGCACTGGCACAGGATCTTTAATGCTGCATCATTGCAGCTCCAGTCATGAAATTAAACTCAAGAGTGGAGAGCAGTGCTAATGAACATGTTTTGATGTTTACATGTTCATTCTAGAGTTATTCTTTTGCATTTATCATTCAATTCAGTTATATGTAACGCACTTTAGTTACCATTCAACTCAGTTATATGTAACACACTTTAGTTACCATTCAACTCAGTTATATGTAACACACTTTAGTGATCATTCAACTCAGTTATATGTAACACACTTTAGTTATCATTCAACTCAGTTATATGTAACACACTTTAGTGATCATTCAACTCAGTTATATGTAACACACTTTAGTTATCATTCAACTCAGTTATATGTAACACACTTTAGTGATCATTCAACTCAGTTATATGTAACACACTTTAGTTACCATTCAACTCAGTTATATGTAACACACTTTAGTTACCATTCAACTCAGTTATATGTAACACACTTTAGTTATCATTCAACTCAGTTATATGTAACACACTTTAGTTACCATTCAACTCAGTTATATGTAACACACTTTAGTTACCATTCAACTCAGTTATATGTAACACACTTTAGTTATCATTCAACTCAGTTATATGTAACACACTTTAGTTATCATTCAACTCAGTTATATGTAACACACTTTAGTGATCATTCAACTCAGTTATATGTAACACACTTTAGTTATCATTCAACTCAGTTATATGTAACACACTTTAGTACAAGCTCTTGTTTATTTTTGGCATAGAAGCTGTTTTAGTTCTGTTCATCTGCAACGTATTGTTAACTCTTTGAGTGCCAGGGGCCGATCTCATCGGCCCTAATTTACGCTCTGTAAAATCGGCCCTAAAAAAAATTAAAAAAATTGTATTTTTTTATCTTAGATTTTTTTTTTTTTTTTGGTTGAATTTATTTTGGGAATGCTTAAGCATGCCATAGCGAATTTAAAACAAACTGGATAAAACCATAGGGGCGTGTTATAACTCAAAACTATCACCAAGTATTCATAGTAATAATTTTGATACCCATGAAAAACGTAAGATTCCCTGGCACTAAACCTACAAAATAAGTCTGTTAAAGAATATAAGAAAAAATTATTAAAATTGTAAAAAATAATAACAAATGATGAAAAATTGTTAGGCCAATGCATTCTCTTATATATGCGAGGCGACCTATGGGTCGACTCGCATATATAAGAGAATGCATTGGCACAGGGTATATGGGTTGATACAAAAATCGGACCTGGCACTCAAAGGGTTAAAACTGGAACGATTCTCTCACTCAACTTGAATTTTTAATGGACCATCATGATTTATACTTGAAATTAAAAGATTTTTTGTTATGTTCACCTATAGGTACTGCATCATGGTGAAACAACGCGAGGAGACAGTCATAGGTTCAGTGTCTCGGCTGATCCTCAAGAAACCACATCAAAGGTAATGTTCTCACTAGGGTATTATCAACTTAGGTCAAAACAAAAAACTTCTCTGTTTCCGATAACAATGGGATAATTTTCAAGACAGGCAGGCAGGGATTTTTTTTTTTAGAATTTTTTTTAAACCTTTCAGCCGTAAGTGATATAATAGTGTAGACAGCCCCATGGAATATGATAGATCAATGTGCATTAAAAATGAGCCAAGCATTGTGTAAAAACATGCTGTCCCTTGAATTCATTCACTCTGCAGTATGATCTCTACCAATAACTGACTTATTTTTGCTTTCGGGATTGGCGAAAAAACAATAAATATTCACATTGACACTCTAACAGGTAACTTTTGACTAGCCTTCTGGACAAAATTGAAAAAAAAAATTGAGGCAGGCAAGAAAATCTCAGCCAGGCAGGGTATCGGAAACAAAGAGGGTTTTTTTTTTGCCTAATGTTCTCACTAGGGTAGCCACGAATATGAGTTTTCATTTTCAATTGACCGTTATAATCAACGGTTAGTCGATTAATCGTTCATATATGCGGCCTATATTACACCCAGGTATATAAACAAGTGATAAATGCGAAATTATAATAACTACTTTACATCCAGTTATAAACTGTCAGTCAGCAGGCTTGTCATTCTAAGGCTCCCGCCCATCATCGGCCACCTGAACTCAAATTTGCGCAGCCGGTAAATTAACGCCCTCCTCGTCGCTATTCCCGCGGACGAGATATTTTTATAATATCTGTCCAGTCAATCAGTGTTACCCATGAACATGCATCGCATGTGGAATTGTCGCATACTTATTGAAAATGGACTATAGTTAGTTTTGCAGAGAAACCCATTGTGTACCGATTACGTCACCTGACATATATATAGAGCACTTAGTTTATTTCACGGGCTGCTTGTTACTGTACTTTTGGATCTGTTATTCAAAGTACATGCATCAGGGTTGAGTGGGGGTATGTAGGCCTATAGGTAGACAATGCCAGATATTTGAGCTTTTGTGTGGTTGTATAACCTGGACATAGGTCGGAAATATGGCTTGTTGCCATTCATCGGAAAGCTCTCGGGGGAACTCAATAAGTTAGGGGTACAACTCCAAGCCGTTTTGCCCTCCAGCGATGGCGATGGGGGGTTCAAATCCACATGTTTCCATCGTGGACTTTGTAACTGAAAATCGTTATCTCGTGGAGTTGCCAGTTACTCGCTGGTGGTTTGCTGCACATGGTCAACAAGTTTATCAGCCGTTGAAATCACTGTTTGGTTAGCCGTAAGTGTGCAGATTTTCCTCCACCACTAAGACTGGCAATGGCGCTGAAAGCAACACAAAAACCCCCATCAATCAATCAACCAATGCAAATTTTTAAACAATCTGTAACTGTTTGGGTCAAGTACCGTACTGGCCGGTGGATAAATCGCATCGTTGGATAAATCGCATTGAATTTTGAAGCTTAAAATGTTGACTTTTGGCCCTTTCTGTTGTATATGTCGCACCTATTTCAGTCGCTTGTAATGGAACATCAAAATGACAGATTGACCTGGATTTAGAGTTATTTTAAGAGCAGAGGAGGCATTTTTTAAAATAGAATTTATCACAGACGTAAAATGAACGAACATTCCACCAATGCTTCCGATCTATAAGTCGCAGGAGGATTTTAATAGGGTAAATTGGGTTTAAAAGATGCGACTTATACACCGGCCGGTACGGTAGCCACTAATGGCCAAATCGTACATTGAAAGTAAAAAAATAGTTCTTTTTTAATTTCAGATCAATTCAGAGTGAATATAATTATGTTGTTTGTGAATTGCATGTGTATTTATTAATCAACGTAAAGTTTTTGAAATGACCAACACAATCCATTTGGTGCCTGTAATTTCGACAGTCAGTGAAAAAATAAATTATTTTGAGCCTTGATTAACACATAATTTCGTTCAGTAATCTAGCTATGGTTGAACATTTGGATTGTCAACAATTATTTCATCAGACATGGTATGTGAATTAAGTATTAAATGTTTCATGAAATAAGACATTTCTGTACATCATCTTTTGCAGGAGAAGCTAGCGGCTGTGTACAAAGAACTAGGCAGCGAAGATTTAGAACCAGTGCTATATCGCCTCCTCATAGAACACCCACTTATACAGGATATATTGTCAGCGTGTTACACATACAAGGCATTGGTTAGTATATAGTACACATATCATCTCCTCATAGAACTCCCCCTAAGTGCCACCGCACACGCTACGATTAAAATCGTAAGTGGGGAAAATCGCAGGTGGAGAAAAGTGACTTGCCCGCAGACGCTACGGTGCTGCGATGTATGCAGCTTTGATTTTATCCATGTGATCGATCACGTGATAGCAAAATATTATTTCACATTCTCCGCATTATGCAATTATATACATATACATGGCATGTATTTCAATTTTCTAAACTAACAAGTTGAACTTGAAAGTTCAAGTGAAATTAAACATTTTTTTATTTTGACATTGACTTGATTCAGCATTTGATTCTCGCAAAATTAAATGTATTTTGAGCCTTGGGAGACTCGCATATATAAGAGAATGCACTGGCACAGGATATTTAATATTGTATCAGCTCAGCTCCCATCATGAAAGAGTTACTCATATACATTTCAGTTCACTCACAATTATAATCTTTTCTTACATTCTTTAATAACATATTTTTATAAATGTTTTTATTATATTTTTTATCATTTTTTTTGGTCATTTTTTCAAATAATTTTTTACATTTGTTATTATAAAAAAAACTAATATATAATTTGTTAGGCCAATGCATTCTCTTATATATGCGAGGCGACCTATGGTCGACTCGCATATATAAGAGAATGCATTGGCAAAGGGTTAAATATATGCCATCTCCCCCGTGTGGATCCTCATGCATTGCATGCTCTTATATATGTATGGCTCCCTATGGGAGACTTGCATATATAAGAGAGTGCAGCTCTCGTCATGAAATGGTTATATAACACTCCCATATAGAGCCCCTCACAGACCCAAACAGACGACAGTCATCAGTGCATTCTTCTCTGTCTGGGGCTCTATAAAGGGTTACTCATATCTTTAACTCACAATTGACTTATATATTGCAGGATTTGAGGACAATCTTATCGAATCCTAATGCCGACAATACAGATGCCCACAGTATGAAGACCATTGACTGAAGTCATCATTAATATCATCATCGGGAATGAACTGAACAGTCAAGTCTGAGTTTAATGTGCCAGTCATTTACAGAATGAGGTCCTCTGTTGGTGAATTTAGTGACGCTCTCCTGCATTGTGGGCTAGAATCACAAAGTTCACCCTCTGCAGACCTCATTCTGCTTAGACCTCATCTGCTATGGGAGACATAGACTCAGATTGAAGTTCCCAAATGGTGAATATTGTGATGTACACCCGTTGGGAACCTCGATTGTGTAGAAGTTTCTAAAGAAATTTGATAATAAAGAAACTTTCAAGAGAAGATGAAGCCTAAGCAGAATGAGGTATCATAGGGTGAATTTAGTGATGCTAGCCCGATGTGTGGGATAGCGTCACTGAATTCACCATTTGGGGACCTCATTCTGCAACTTACAGGCAAACTAAACTCAGGCTTGCGTACAGTACTAAAACTGCTGACTAAAATCATCATCCGACATCGTCCCCATGAGACAGACCAAGGTCAACAAACACCGTACTTATTATCAAAAATCATCAGCAGTCACTGAATCTCAGAGATATCATTCATTAACCCTTTACTCAACAAACCGGCCAAAAACGGCCAAATAAAGCTTCAACAGCCTAAAATATCTTGGGTCTGTCTCAATAGAACCATACAAATATGGATATCATTGGAACCGGCTCCTTGACCACATTGTGATAGTTACAGTTATGCCCTGTGCCAATGCATTCTCTTACAATTTTATAATTTTTAATGTGTTAAGCCAATGCATTCTCTTATATATGCGAGGCGACCTATGGTCGACTCGCATATATAAGAGAATGCATTGGCACAGGGCCCTCCTGTTGGGTAAAGGGTTAAAGAACTTTCTCCTTTCTTTATCAGAAATCAGACAAGATTCATCATTTAAGCAATCATTCATATATTTTTATATTTTCCATTGAAGTAACTTTTGTTGTAACCAAAAATAGGGAAACAAATAGGTAGCAATGTGGTTCGATCACAACTGGAAAATAGCTATCTGTTAAAAGTACTCAATCTGATTCGATGGTCCCCATATCATCAGACTTCAACAACAAAGTTTTTTTTTATATGCCAGCTAGAATTGATAAATTTCCTAAAAATAAAACTAATCACAATCAATTGTAGTATAAAATATCCCAAAACCTGTTATTCATCAACATTTTGTTCAATGAAATCTTCTTTCTTTGATTTCAAAAATTGATATCTGATCACTCTGAGCTTTGATGGGTGGATTCCCTGACTTGGATAAAATATTTTTTACCGAAGCCAAGAAAATAATAATTTGCGAGTGTTAATTTGGATTGTGCATCTTTAAATATATATAAAAGTTCATTATATTAGTCAATCTGAAGTCATGTAAATAGAATCTGATATATTCTTTTATGTACAATGAATTATTACATACAGGTCAGGCACATCCTGAATTATTACATACAGGTCAGGCACATCCTGAATTATTACATACATGTCAGACACATCCTGAATTATTACATACAGGTCAGGCACATCCTGAATTATTACATACAGGTCAGACACATCCTGAATTATTACAGGTCAGGCACATCCTGAATTATTACATACAGGTCAGACACATCCTGAATTATTACATACAGGTCAGACACATCCTGAATTATTACATACAGGTCAGACACATCCTGAATTATTACATACATGTCAGACACATCCTGAATTATTACATACAGGTCAGGCACATCCTTTTATGTACAATGAATTATTACATACAGGTCAGGCACATCCTGAATTATTACATACAGGTCAGGCACATCCTGAATTATTACATACAGGTCAGGCACATCCTGAATTATTACATACAGGTCAGGCACATCCTGAATTCAACTGGTTATTATTTTCTTTTATGTACAATGAATTATTAGATACAGGTCAGGCACATCCTGAATTATTACATACAGGTCAGGCACATCCTGAATTATTACATACAGGTCAGGCACATCCTGAATTATTACATACAGGTCAGGCACATCCTGAATTCAACTGGTTATTATTTTCTTTTATGTACAATGAATTATTAGATACAGGTCAGGCACATCCTGAATTATTACATACAGGTCAGGCACATCCTGAATTATTACATACAGGTCAGACACATCCTGAATTATTACATACAGGTCAGGCACATCCTGAATTCAACTGGTTATTATTTTCTTTTATGTACAATGAATTATTAGATACAGGTCAGGCACATCCTGAATTATTACATACAGGTCAGGCACATCCTGAATTATTACATACAGGTCAGGCACATCCTGAATTATTACATACAGGTCAGGCACATCCTGAATTATTACATACAGGTCAGGCACATCCTGAATTATTACATACAGGTCAGACACATCCTGAATTATTACATACAGGGTAGGCACATCCTGAATTCAACTGGTTATTATTTTCTTTTATGTACAATGAATTATTAGATACAGGTCAGGCACATCCTGAATTATTACATACATGTCAGACACATCCTGAATTATTACATACAGGTCAGGCACATCCTGAATTATTACATACAGGTCAGGCACATCCTGAATTATTACATACAGGTCAGGCACATCCTGAATTCAACTGGTTATTATTTTCTTTTATGTACAATGAATTATTACATACAGGTCAGACACATCCTGAATTATTACATACAGGTCAGACACATCCTGAATTATTACATACAGGTCAGGCACATCCTGAATTATTACATACAGGTCAGGCACATCCTGAATTATTACATACAGGTCAGACACATCCTGAATTATTACATACAGGTCAGGCACATCCTGAATTATTACATACAGGTGAGGCACATCCTGAATTCAACTGGTTATTATTTTCTTTTATGTACAATGAATTATTAGATACAGGTCAGGCACATCCTGAATTATTACATACAGGTCAGGCACATCCTGAATTATTACATACAGGTCAGGCACATCCTGAATTATTACATACAGGTCAGACACATCCTGAATTATTACATACAGGTCAGACACATCCTGAATTATTACATACAGGTCAGGCACATCCTGAATTATTACATACAGGTCAGGCACATCCTGAATTATTACATACAGGTCAGGCACATCCTGAATTATTACATACAGGTCAGGCACATCCTGAATTATTACATACAGGTCAGGCACATCCTGAATTCAACTGGTTATTATTTTCTTTTATGTACAATGAATTATTAGATACAGGTCAGGCACATCCTGAATTATTACATACAGGTCAGGCACATCCTGAATTATTACATACAGGTCAGACACATCCTGAATTATTACATACAGGTCAGGCACATCCTGAATTCAACTGGTTATTATTTTCTTTTATGTACAATGAATTATTAGATACAGGTCAGGCACATCCTGAATTATTAGATACAGGTCAGGCACATCCTGAATTATTACATACAGGTCAGGCACATCCTGAATTATTACATACAGGTCAGGCACATCCTGAATTATTACATACAGGTCAGACACATCCTGAATTATTACATACAGGTCAGGCACATCCTGAATTATTACATACAGGTCAGACACATCCTGAATTATTACATACAGGTCAGGCACATCCTGAATTATTACATACAGGTCAGGCACATCCTGAATTATTACATACAGGTCAGACACATCCTGAATTATTACATACAGGTCAGACACATCCTGAATTATTACATACAGGTCAGGCACATCCTGAATTATTACATACAGGTCAGGCACATCCTGAATTATTACATACAGGTCAGACACATCCTGAATTATTACATACAGGTCAGACACATCCTGAATTATTACATACAGGTCAGGCACATCCTGAATTATTACATACAGGTCAGGCACATCCTGAATTATTACATACAGGTCAGACACATCCTGAATTATTACATACATGTCAGACACATCCTGAATTATTACATACAGGTCAGGCACATCCTGAATTATTACATACAGGTCAGGCACATCCTGAATTATTACATACAGGTCAGGCACATCCTGAATTATTACATACAGGTCAGACACATCCTGAATTATTACATACAGGTCAGACACATCCTGAATTATTACATACAGGTCAGGCACATCCTGAATTATTACATACAGGTCAGGCACATCCTGAATTATTACATACAGGTCAGACACATCCTGAATTATTACATACATGTCAGACACATCCTGAATTATTACATACAGGTCAGGCACATCCTGAATTATTACATACAGGTCAGGCACATCCTGAATTATTACATACATGTCAGACACATCCTGAATTATTACATACAGGTCAGGCACATCCTGAATTATTACATACAGGTCAGACACATCCTGAATTCAACTGGTTATTTATTTAATTAAATTGTTTTAAATAAAAAATTTGAAAAACTAACAACGTAGTAACCTCCGTCAGGTACCCCGAATCACCACACCAAATTTGGATGAAATCTGCCTGGGGGAAAAATCCAGACGGACAGGCAGTTCCTACTCTTTTATATATATATATACACACTACTAAATCGGTAATTAGGGCGACAATCGGGTTTATTGATGACTAAATAACGTGCATTATGATGGAATAACGGTCTTCTTATTACACATGCGCATCATTATTTCCACCTAGTGCGGATGAAAATTTTCCCAAAAACTAGATTTCTTGCTATATATTTTTATAGATATAACTGTAATACTGTAAAAGTACATTTATTCGTGGGGGTCCAATTTTCGTGGTTTTCGTGGTTGCTGCTAACCACGAAATTAAAAACCCCACGAAAAATTATTCTTCGAAACTAGATCGATTTTGAGAAATAAGAAATGTCACGTGGGAGGTAACTCTATTTTCCCAATTTAAAATCAAAGCCTAGGGAGGTAACTCTATCAAACTGGAAGTACATTAATGGAGGAGTAGCTACAATCTAATTACAATGTTTAATCAATCTAACTTCATATAAATAAATAACATAACAATAACACATCAACAATTACTGGTCACGCATACCCCTCACAGGTGTTTCACTAACCTTCCTGTTCAATAACGCAGAATAATCGCAGTTAATCCAGAAGTTGTAGGAGGACGAAAATCAATCTTACCACTTTTAAACAATTTTTTAAGAGACATATTTGCATTATGCTGTTGACCATTTGGGGTTGTATTTCATATGGTGCAGACTAATAGATGTTGGCTTCAGTAAATAATCCCCAGTCTCACACTGAATGTTTTGAGAAGTGAGTACTTTCACCTAGCTTTTGTATGCTTAAGTAATACAATCCCGTCGTTAATATTCTCGATAGCCGGCAACAAAAGCTTGGACACGCGACGTGCTAATTACGCCTGCAGTGCGGATGCGCAATTACCGACAGCTCGTCGATGTGTCTACACGTCTATTAGTTGGATTTGATTGTTGTTATTGGGGATTTGGAGGTGACATTTAGCACCGGCGGAACCACGAATTTACGAACCCACGAAAAAGTCATAAATGGCTGAACCACGAAAATTGATACCAACGAATTTAAAACCATTCACAGTAGATGAATCCAATATATGCTTGACCTGTTATATATGTATCATATCTGACGACATGAGAGCTATTATTTGGAATCATTGAGGGTTAAATGAATGGATACGCTTGGCATTCTGTGATATAATCTTGATTGTTATTAAAGTGACATACCTTTCTCATACATTTCTGAAGACAAATAGGATATACTTCAAATTATATATATAGCATAGGGTGTGTGACCTGTTATATATGTAGCATAGGGTGTGTGACCTGTTATATATATAGCATAGGGTGTGTGACCTGTTATATATGTAGCATAGGGTGTGTGACCTGTTATATATATAGCATAGGGTGTGTGACCTGTTATATATGTAGCATAGGGTGTGTGACCTGTTATATATATAGCATAGGGTGTGTGACCTGTTATATATATAGCATAGGGTGTGTGACCTGTTATATATATAGCATAGGGTGTGTGACCTGTTATATATTTGTCAGAACTCACTACATGAGAGCTACTATTTGAAATCATTGAGGGTTAAATGAATGGATACGCTTGGCATTCTGTGATATAATCTTGATTGTTATTAAAGTGACATACCTTTCTCATACATTTCTGAAGACAAATAGCATATACAGTAATGCCCTGAATAATCGACTCCTTAACCACAGCAGAATTAAGGGTAACTTTTCAGAATTTAGTCGGAAATATGAGAAAAAAGTGGGAGCTTTCCAATGAATGGCAACAAGCTATATTTCCGACTAAATCCTGAAAAGTTTCCCATAATTCTGCTTTAGTTAAGAGGTTGATTACTTAGGGCATTACTGTAGTTATCCCTTAAGTCGTAGTTAACTTCAATACTTGTGAATTCATTGAATTGAGAAAACTATGTCACTATAAATTATACATTTGTTTCAGGTGAATTTGTTTTAATTTTCACCTGTTTTACATGGTATACAAATAAATTATTCAAAACATATTTTGATGTGCAATTTCTCACCTTTTCTTTGTCATCACAAATCAGCAACAAAGTTGTGGGGAGGGGTATAATGAAATTAGGTTCCTGCGAATATTATATGTGCACATTATAATTCTTATTGTACATCATACATGCTATTAAATATAAGTATAGCCAATAATTAGTCATGATAGGACGACTAAATATATCTGAATTCTAGCTTTAAAATGGTAGCAAAAGCTTGCAGGTTGCCAATGGACCAACGACGCGGTAAATTATAATAGCTATGAGACTGAGCAACCGATAGCGTTATCCGTCGTCTATCCGATTCCGCGTTATGTAATATGGTGAAAATGTAAACAACACGTGTTCCTGGTGTCGAAAAGCCAGCTAGAACTTGAACTTAATCGAAGCTACTGTATAAATAATTTTATTATATACTTTCCCATGAATTATAAGGTTTTAGCAGTGAGATATAAGTGATCTCCCACTAGTGAGATATAAGTGATATCCCACTGGTGAAATTTCTGATGTATTGACATTCATTGGGGGCCATAGGTATGGGCGGCCATTCGGTCGGAAATTACATGAAATATAAGTTAATGATGGTTTGTGAAAACAATAATCTCTATTTTCAAACCAATAATCTCTATTTCCAAACCAATAATCGTTCTTGGGTTCAATAAGAGACAGTTCCGTTTAATAGATATAGATTCATAATCAATGTTGACCGATGCAAAATTTATGTTCTATTTTAATTTAATAGTATTCATTGTTCAACTAATATCTAGCAACACAAAATTAGTAAGATTTGCGCATATTCAATAAACGTACATTCCGTTTCAATAGCCATGTTTTCTTAATCAATAAAGATATTTCAAACCAATAGACTATTTCCCACGATCAATGATTATCGTTATAAAACTAATAGACCTTATTGTCATTCTTATATTTAAAAGATATAAATTATGCAATGCAAAATTAATAACGTTCGTATTCGAATCAATATCTAATAGCAGAATCAACTATTTCCGGTGAAACCAATGACTAAAATTGCAGAATTAATGGACGAGTCTACATAATTAATAGCTTCCGTTTACAAACTAATGAACAATTCTTAAATCAATGAACGCTAGGGGCGCCACCAATCTTAAATTAATGCTAGGGGCGCCACCAATCTTGCTGGAGTCACCAAACACCAATCCGTGACGTCAACATGGGATATCCCGCTGCCAAAAAATTAAAATGCATGTTCTCGAGCATTTTCACGTCAGAAAGTTACCCTGAAGATGAAAACTGCGATGATATACGGACTGTGGACTATATCCTGTACCTGTAGCAGATACCGAAGATCCATTTGAGAGCTTGTTTTTACTATTGTCATTATTATTGTCATACGAGGATCTGAATTAAGCAAACGAATTTGAGGACTGTATGATGTTGATGTATCACTATCACTGTCAGTATCTATAACTCATTCACTGTCAGTATTACTGTGATTATCACTGTTCCCAACTGACCTACATGTACCAGCTCAGAAACCAGATCATACAAAGCGTCACTCAATGACCATATCTTGGAGTCACGCTCTCAAACGATATGAAATGGTCGCCACACATAGACAAGATCACAAAGAATGCTAACAGCACGCTCGGATTCATCAGAAGAAACCTTAGGAAGGCCCCATTCAAGAGTAAATGCGTAGCGTATGAGACACTCGTAAGATCGTCGCTGGAATACGCAGCCGTCGTGTGGGATCCTCACCAGCAGCAGAACATCGACGCCCTGGAGCGAATACATAGAAGAGTTGTGCGGTTCATGACCGGCGATTACCAAACGAAGGACATGGCCAAACTGATGAATGACTGCGAGATAAGACCACTCGAAGAAAGAAGGAGAGACTGGAGCTCTTTCACAAGATGGCTAAGGGGCAGGTGTCGGCTGTAAACACTCAGTGCTTAATTATTATATAAAACAAAAAAAGGTGGGCACAAAAATCCGAGCCAAGAAATTTGCAGATTTCAGTGCCACAAATATAGTCTCAAAACAGGAATGTAATAAATCACTGTCCTACGAGCCACTGTTGACAAACTCTGCTGAATACTCAAATTCATTCTTCCCACGGACAATTATTCAGTGGAACACTCTAAACGAGATGGACTCATGCGAAATTCAAAATAGAACATCAGCGGACAACTCAACAGTCCCACAAAGAACATAATTCTCTCTCCCGGCGTTCTACACATCCGCGAGGATCATACGCCGTACACCATCCAGATCCAGATCCAGATGCAGGGATTGTCTGTCAAAATCCGGCGGAGAACTTAGGATGTGTTCGACAAGTACTAACAACAGCAGTATGAATATGATTATGTCAACAATAACAACATCTCTAACACCGTAAGATAGTCGTTCGATCTACTGTGTAGTGTGTACTAGCACTGTACATTGCGACGACTTCTTCTGAAAACAACCATTGAGTGGAACCGCTTCGAACAGTCAGATGTTGATTCAGGCGATCGGTAATATTGAATGTCTGAAGGATTTATTAAATATGGATTCTATTTTCTAGACGTTTCATACGAGCGTCGTGGAATAGGATTCTGAACATTGCTGGAGTATTGATCAAGTAAACCTGACAGTGCGAAGAGCACTTCAGAACTCTATCATAAGCCAACTAGAACAGAGGTCATGTCAACTTACAGGTTGCATTATACATGCATATATTGTGACCACATAAATGATATATACAACTGCAGTGACTTCTTCATTATTTCAGTGTTCGATACCATAACCATGGTTGTTCCATAGTAATCCATACCATAATTTTTGGTTTTACATACCGGTACGGTACCGGATTGTTTGGTTACTTTTTTTTATTTCGTACTTTGTAGAAAATAATTTATTTGTTTCCATATGGTGTGACATACATGTAGTAACATGGTACGAAATGACCAATTGATTTCCTACATGGTATGAAACGACCAAACAATAAGGTATGAAACTACCAAAAATATGGTACGAAACTACCAAAAATGTGGTACGAAATGACTTAAGACGATACAAAACGTCCTGTACCCATTTATATCTCCTCGGCAAGGGGAACAACCAGACAGTGACCCTGTAGAATAGCAGCGCCAACATCGTTGTTTTGATATTAGGCCCTATATCACCCTGAGGTAACCTCATATCACAACCAGCCTGATGTCGAAGGCTGATATGAGGCTACTGAGGACTGAAATCAGGCCTATAATATCAAACCAACCAAGTAATACCCTACATGTATCTATTAATTACGGTAGTTCGCCTCTTAGTAACAGTGTAATATTGACAACTTTTTCTAATGAGTGACATCACAAAAAATTGGAATCTATGCCTATTCTAACAGTGAAATAGAATTGCACCATGTCAAAGCCATACCGTGTATTACTCAGATCATGATGTCATAAAATCATACATGTATTACTTTTAATTAGTGATGTTGTAAAGTGATATTACTCAATTTAGGGCAAATTGAAGTGATACTCACCCAAGTACAAATGGAGTTTGATAACAAGCCATATCGTGCAAAAAAATGTCATATCTAATTAATAATTTTCGAACAAATTTTGGACCGATATACATGTACCCTGTAGCCATCTGTAGGAAACTTCCTTCCAAGGGGGTGCTGTCGGAACATACATGTATCAAGGTGGACCCCCTCCCCAATGATAATGTGCAATGGATGAATAGGTTGCTAGCATTTCATACCATGGAAGTTTGACATAGAGATGTTTCGCACCAGGGTTCTGGACATTTCATACCAGTTCCTGTATCATTTTGACAATTCGTACCTTGTGAGTATACCGGTATTATTTAAAAAAAAATGACATTAAAGGTACTCAGTCCGATTCGATGGTTCCCATATCATCATATTTCAACAACACCATTTTTTGAAATGCCACTTCGTTTACCAGAATCGATTAATGCCCCAAAAATAATGCTAACCAGTCAAATATAGTATACAATTGCCCAAAACCTGTTATTTATCAATATTTTGTTCAATGAAATTTTGCGGGTTTGTCAAATATCTGACACAACAAAAGCCACTTGCTTTTTGAGTTATCCATCTTCATCCGTCCTTTTTCGACTTTTTATTGGGCCACTAAAAATTATCGAAGGTGAAAAATAATAGATTTCAAAAATTGATATCTGATCACTCTCAGCTTTGATGGGTGGGTTCCTCAACTCAAATAAAATGTTTTACCCCGAAGCCAAGGAAATAATATTCAAGCGTTAATTCGGATTATGCATCTTTAACTTTGTCGCGACAATTTCAATTTGTTCATTTTGTTTCGAAAAAAACAGAAAGAAATATGTTAACATGTAAATGTCGGGTTGTCATCATCACGAACATTAAATCATGATCATGTTCACTTTCATTAAGTTAACATGATTAAAATAATTTTTCACATACATGTACGAATGACCATTCATCATTTTTGGGAATCAACGAAACATACCAATATATGGTGTGAAATGACCAAAAACATGGTACAAAACAATTAAATGTGTCATTCAAATCAAGGGTACAAACTGGCCATTGTGGGAAAAGTCGTTTGAGCCATCCAACAGACCTGGGTGAATCGCATGGGCGATCGGTCTTCCACAGTAAGGATGCATCTGGGAAGAGGGGAGTCAATCTAATTAACTGTTATCTATAACCAATACTTAAAAACAATAACAATTTATTCTGATTTCTTTTGAAACACACAGAATAATTATTTACTGAGAATATTCAATATAAACATGTACAAATTCTCAAACAAAGGGAATTTCAATGTTCAAGAAATTTAGAGTCCCCTCTTACTATGGGAGGCCCTTTTCACATTTATTATTTATTTGTGCTCAAGCACAAATATTAAGCGCAAATATTTGAGCTTAATCATGGCGCAAATACCTACTACTCCTTTACTTCCCTCAAATTGTGAACGATGGAGTCCATCTCATAGTATATTATTATGGGCCCATAGTAGTAGCCCATACAGACTCGAAAGTTGAAAAGTCAAAACCATCTCTGTCTCTGGTGTCCCAAAATTGGTGCCTCATTCCCAGAGCTCTAGTATATTTTATTAAAGGGACATCTCCTGCACAAATATATACCATTTTCATGGTCATAGAAGGGGAATTAGGGGTTACTGGGGGCTTGCTTCCCTCGTGATGTACATGTACTTATTGAATAGAAATAGCGGAAAAACTTATTTTCATATTATCAGCATCCCTGTCCCTAAGAATTTGTGTCTCCATCCCAGAGATCTATTACATTTTATAAAAGAGACATATCCTGTACAGATCTATACCATTTACATGGTCATAACAGGTACCGATATCTAGGGATCACTATACAGTTGTCGCCCGTTGTCGAGGGAGACATTGAGATTTCATTCTGAACTCCTCGACCTGTGACCTCTGCGGGCCCGTCTGAAACGGTGACGAGTTAATTGTACAAGGTGGATGGATTTGGGTTCTGAAAGAATGAGCACTTAACGAAAAGTGACTGGAAAATAAGAAAGGCAAAATTTTGAGGACCCCTACTTTATTTGAAGTCTTGGAAGACACCACATGGTGAAATTATATGACCCCAATATTAATTGAGGGCTTGACCAAAGGTTAGTTTTTATCAGAATATACATATGTGTTGGTTCCCAACAACAACAAGCGGTTGGCAAATGTTCACTGTTGTATGTACCCCTACCCCATTTGAGGTCTTGAACACATCATGCACTGAAGGGATTATGAATTCAATATTAACATATTATATTGTGGCCGAAACTATGCGATATATAAGTATGTGGTAGTTCTATCCGGAGATAAACAATTTATCTGGGAGGGAGATTGTATGGGGAAAATTAGGATGTAATCCAGTTGGAACTGATTGGATACAATGATATATACACATAGTTTCGTTGGAGCTGATTGGACGCAATGCTACACAGATAATGTTGTTTTCGTCATTGATACGCCCGTCGCCGTGAGATTGCAGACGGTCTGGAGGTGGTAAATTTCGCGCTCAGCAGGGTTTCAATGCTTTTCACGAAGTTTTAACAAATTACAGCATTATGGAAATCGCTTTGTTTTCGAGATAAATGTCTGAACCCCGTCAACTATTTTAATATTTTCGCGCTGACTGAGTTAATGTACATGAAAAGAGTATTTCTGATAAAATTACATTCATTATGGCCCTTAGAAGTTCAGTCTTAGGACCACTGTATTCCAAAAAGTAATGATATGCTTTTTCTATTTGCCACAATGACAGAGAGGGGACGTTTTAATGTGATTACTCAATTGGCCATAGTTCAAACTATTGCATTTCAATCTTAAACGCGAATGGAGTACTTGTGCATCTATACGTCGGACATGCTGGGTTCTCCAGCTGTCCAATTATTGTAATCTCTGTATACCATTATTGTTTTTTTTTTAGAATAAACTATTGATTGGTTGATTGATGTGCGACACTTATTGTATGTAATAGCAAATCAAATGCGTTGTTGTTGTAATTTGGGGTCTGGAAGCCTGAACACGTCTTTAATCACTTAAGCAATGTCCCCGGGCTCAATTTTCAGCAAAAGAATTTGTTGGGTCCCAGTATGATCAATTGGGAAATTTGGTAAAGTTCTGAACAAAACTATGTAATTTTTCGACCAAAAACGTGTTTGGGGGAGGTGTAGCTAAAATCCATTATTTCGCAAATTGTTCTAAATTTCTGTTAACTTCTTTCTGCACATGCTTGGCAGATAACTGCATCACCATAAGAATTAAATATTTGGGCATTATAACAATATCCATTTGAATGATAATGTTCGAAAAATTATATTTTTGTGAAAAAGTGCGATTTTTCAGCAAAAAATAAATATTTTGGCTCCAAATGGCAGGAAAATCTAAATTAACCAACTCTTTTTTTCATATCAGGTAGAAGTATGGTATGATGTAATAATTTTAATCCCAACAATATGGGCAAATAGGCTAGGACATAGCCACAGGGCTCGCTTTACCAAAATCGTTAATTTCTGGAAAAAGTCACTGGAGGGTATCGCTCATCGTCGATTTGACAATAGCCACCACCTATTCCATTATTTTTCAATTTCTGTCAAATTCTTTATACTTGTGTTGTCCAGATAACTACTGTGCCATATGTTATATAGTTGGTCACGTTGTTTATAACAAAGATTTTAGTACTTAACATCGATGTTAATGCATGCAAAATTAACTGTTATCAATAAAATAATTGCTGTTGTAACTGGGGTCTGAAAGCCTGAATACATCTGTAATCGATTAAACGGCATCTCTGGACAACACTTTCAGTACAAGATTCATATTGGGTCCCATTCAGATCAATTCAAAAATGTTTGTAATGACATCAAAAATATGTATTTTTTTCGACCAAAAACGTGTTTGGGGGAGGGGTAGCTAAAATCCAATATCTCGCAAACCGTTCAAAATTGTTGTTAACTTCTTCCTTCATATGCTTGTTATATAACTACTACACCATATGACCTAAATATTTCAATATTATTGCAATATACGTTTGAATGATAATGTTCGAAAAATATAATTTTTTTGAAAAAGAGTGATTTTTCAATAAAAAATAAATGTTTCGGCTCCAAATAGCACGAAAATCCAAATTAACCAACACTTCTTGCATATCAGGTACATATATGGTATGCTGTAGTCATTTTAACGCCAACAATGTGGGCAAATAACTTAGGACATAGCCGCAGGGCTCACTTTACCAAAATCGTTAATTTCTGGGAAAAGTCACTGGTGGGTATCATTCATCGTCAATTTGAGAATAGCCACCACCAATTCCGTTATTTTTCACTATCATTATCGTAAAGAGTATATATTTCTCCTTTAAATACAGTTAGTTTTAACTTGTTCTACCGTGGGTAGGGGTATCTCGAAAACTAGAGCTCTTTTTCGATTTGACCGCTGCACTAGTGTTCTAGTCTTCAATACAAACATTGAAAAATCGCATTATTTATTTTTCAGTCGCTTTTTGTAAAGTGTCCCTGACTTTCGGGTATTAACCCATCTATAACAATTGTGTATTTCTTTATAGAATAGTCATTTGACCATGAGGGCACATCCATCCAGTTCGTGGTAGGTTCAATGGTTTACATGGGTTAGGGTCCCTTAAAATTCGCCTTCATCGTTTGCCATCTGCTTTGTGTAAGGAGCCACGGTGGGCTCGCGGGACCATTGCCATTCGGCCACAATATCGGGTAATATGGATAGCTTATGCCTTGAGCTAGTGTTGTGTTCAAGATTTCAGATAGGGATGGAGTCCCCTGAGAGTAAAATTTATCCCTTTCATTTGCTGACCATTTGTTGTAAAGTGCCATAGGCTATCGGGAACCATCTCACCCATAACAGATTCGTATTGCCAGATAATAATCCCATTTGTCCACAACTTCAGTTAACATTGAGAGCATATCATTTTGTTAAGACTTCAAGTTGGATAGTGGGGTCCTCAAGACATAGAAAATTCGCCTTCTTGTTTGCCAGCCGCTTTTTGTAAAGTGTTCCAGGATTTCGAGGGAACCAAATCACCCATATATCAATTAATAATTCCATGACAGCAATACCTTTCGATCACACACTCAGCTAAGTATGAGAGAATATAACTTCAGTTCATGCTCTGATCAAGATATTAAATGGGTTAATGGGGTCCCCCCAAAACAGTGAGTATTCGCCTTTCTCTTTCATCAACAACTTTTTGTAAAGTGACCCAGACATTCAAGACCCTGGTATACTATACTCTTTATATAGAGTCCATTTCTCTACACACGCAGTTACTAATGGGAGCACATCCTTTCGGTTCATTGTGTGTCCCAAGACTGCAAATGGGGTAGTGTGGCCTAACACATTACATTTCGTATTTGCCAGCCGCCTTTTGTAAAGTGTTCCAGGATTTCGCGAACAAAACCACCCATACAAATTGTAAATAATACATGAGAGCATATAGATTCGGTTCAGTGTGTGCTAAAGAGTTTAGAAGGGTTATGGGTACCCAAAACAGTGAGATTTCGCCTTCTCTTTGCTAGCCACTTTTTGTAAAGTGCCCCAGACATTGGGAAGCCAGCCAACCCACCCATCGTGCAATGAAGAGGTATATTTCCTGAATTACATACCATGTGTCCACACCCCAGTTAATATTGAGAACATGTCCACCCGTTAGTGTGTTTAAGACTTTAAATGGGGTAGGGTGCTCAAAGAAAATATTCAGCTTTGGTTTTTGCCAGCCGCCTTTTGTAAAGTACCCTAGGATTTTGGGAACCAAACTACCCATATAACATGTATATTCCCTGATAGCACTACCTTTCGTTCACACTGTGATTTAATAATAAAAGCATGAATATTCGGCGCATGGTGTGTTCAAGAGTTTAAATGGGCATGTAAAGGGGTCCCACAAATCAAAAAATATTCGCCTTTGGAGTTTGCCATCCGATTTTCGTAAAGTGCTAAAGGCTTTCGGGATCCAACCAACCCATCCATCAACACCATGTATGCGCCCCGATATTACTATTTTTGCCCACATCCTCAGTTAATATTTACAGCAATCATTTCAGTTCGTTAGTTGTTCAACTTTAACACTTCAATTGTGTAGGGGGGCCTAAAACAGCAAATTTGTCTTTCTTATTTATCAGCCACTTTGTGTAAAGCGACACATGCACAGCCCCATCCATACAAATTATGTATTCTCTGATATAACTACATTCCCGTCACACTCTCGGTTAATATAGAGAATTAGAGATCATATAGCTTAATTTCGTATTGCGTTGAAGTCTTTAAATTGGGTAGAGTGTTCTTGAAAAATATAGCAAATTCGCCCTTCAAATTTGCCAAGAAAAGTGCCACACTGTTTCGTGAACAAACCCATCCATAAACATTGAATATTTCCTTATGTAATTGTCCTTTATAATTCCATGATTCTTAATACTGAGATCATATTTTGTTCAGTTCGTGGTGTGTTCAGGACGTCTAATAGGGCGGGGGAGCAATAATGATTTTGTTCTGTATGATTATGTTAGTATATATTATGTGTCGTTTAGAACAAATACTCCAGTTGCTCAAAGTCGATATGTGTTAATATAAAATTACATGTCATAAATAAAATATTGTGTTGTTGTTGTTGTTGTAACTGGGGGTTTAATTGGAAACCTGAGGTCATCTAAAACCAGGCTCGCGGTGTCTACGGATCAGGTTTTCATCACACGAATAATGATTAGATGCTCATTAGAATAATTTAGAAAGGTCTGTCTTGTTATCATAAATATGTAGTTTTTCTACCAAATCGCGTCCGGGGGAGCAGTACCTAATTCCAATATCTTGAAAACCATTGACAATTTCTGTCAAATTCTTTCTACTTGTGATGTCCAGATAACTACTGAGCCATATGAATTATATAGTTGGTCACGTATTGTTTATAACAAAGGTTTTAGTACTTAACATCGATGTTAATGAATGCACAAATAACTGTTATCAATAAAATAATTGTTGTTGTTGTAACTGGGGGTCTGAAAGCCTGAACACATCTGTAATCGATTAAACGGCATCTCTGGACAACACTTTCAGTACAATATTCATATTGGGTCCCATTCAGATCAATTCGAAAATGTTTGTAATGTCATTATCATAAATATGTATATTTTTTCGACGAAAAACGTGTTTGGGGGAGGGGTAGCTAAAATCCAATATCTCGCAAACCGTTCAACATTTTTGTTAACTTCTTTCTTCATATGCTTGACAGATAACTACTACACCATATGGACTTAATATTTCAATATTATTGCAATATCCGTTTGAATGATAAGTTCGAAAAATATTTTTTTTTTTTAAAAGAGCGATTTTTCAACAAAAAAATAAAGGTTTCGGCTCCAAATGGCACGAAAATCAAAATTAACCAACACTTCTTGCATATCAGGTACAGATATGGTATGCTGTAGTCATTTTAACGCCTACAATGTGGGCTAATAACTTAGGACATAGCCGCAGGGCTCACTTTACCAAAATCGTTAATTTCTGGGAAAAGTCACTGGTGGGTATCGTTCATTGTCGATTTGAGAATAGCCACCACCAATTCCGTTATTTTTCACTATCATTTTCGTCTACAGTGTATATTTCTCCTTAAAAAAAAGTTGGTTTTAACTTGTTCTACCTTGGTACCTTTTGGCGTTTGGCCGCTGTACTATATATACTGTATTTTTTTGCGACTGGTTTCATTGTGCACTCATCTTACTGTAAAGTTTTCTGTCGCAGCCAGCGATGACTATCCGTTGTGAATAGCGATCTTATTTCGCGGGAAGCTCGTGATTCACGACGACGAGTACAGTGATTGACAATCTAAACAGCATATCGAGGTCGTAGCTCAATACAACTGGATGGTTTACATGATATACATATACAGTCTCGAACGGAGTAAAGTGATATATTGCAGAAAATAAATTTCAGGTGTTATTTGAGCTTATTAGAAACCATGAAATCGTAACCGTTATTACGGATAGTAAAATACGACAACGATTAGAAAGTACACAAATGTTGGTGACGTAGTACCCTATCCGTATCCGTTATCGTAAACGTGAGTTTTGCGAAAGGTCTCTATTTATAACCAACTAACCTCAAGGGAACCACTCTTCCAATCTTGCACCATAATGTCGACATGAACAAATTGAATAACCGAGATGTTTCGATGTAAAAAGTAAATAATAAAGCTTGTCCGATAAAAGTATCAACTTAAAAGTTCGAATATTAGTGTTCACTAAATATATGCAAATTAGCAAACACCACAACTGGTGTGTTTTTGCGAATCCGTGGGGTATATAAGATCTACGATTTTTTATTACGTCGTAGTGATGTGAAATAGGTGAGTTACTGCAGTGTTTGTTTGGAGATATTCTTGCAAAAAACACAAGGCGGGCGACAAAAACAATGTCTCCCGGGATCATCGCCCGGCACGTGACAGCACATGGTCCAATCAGAAGGGTGGAAAATAGGGAGGAGGATAACAATGGGGATTGCTTCCCTCATCTGATGGGCCTTTTTTTGACTTGAGTGCAAGCCTGCAAATAGCGTGTCTGTCATTTGCAGAATGAGGTCCCCAGAAGGTGAATTTAGTGACGCTACACCACATAGTGGGCTAGCATCACTGAATTTACCCTCTGGGGACCTCATTCTGCTTACACCTCTCAACTGCTATCCAGATAGATAGTTTATTGGATAATGGCCATGGCAGTCCTAGGATCAGATTGAAGTTCCCCAATTGAAGTTGGTGATGTTCACCCATTTGGAGCCTCGATTATGGATTTTATCTTCTGCAAATTAGGGGATATAGAAACTTCCCAGATGGGAAAACGTAACTAAAAACAATGTTAATTTGATACCATAGTTACTTCCCAGAAGATGAGGCCTAAGCAGAATGAGGTCCCCAGAGGGTGAATTTAGTTATGCTAGCCCACTATGCTGGGTAGCATCACTAAATTCACCCTCTGTGGACCTCATTCTGCAAATGACAAACACGCTATTTGCAGGCTTGCTTGAGTGATGTGTTAGGCCTATGCTATTTAAAATTAATTCAGGGAGATCAATGCATTAATTTCTATTTCCACTTAAGCGCAAATGATTTGTGATTAAACGTAAAATATTTGCACTTAAGCGCAAAAATTCATAAGTAATTGTATGTCATAATTTGCAAAGTTCTGTCAAATTCTTGTTAAAATATGACTAGATTCATAACGGTGATATTTGGTTAAATTTCATACCGAGTTATGTATAATCGAATTATTGAGGGATCGGGAGGGACTTGGATCATACGAATGACATATATTCATTGCTCCAATTATCTCTTAACATGAGCAATACAAAATGAAGTCACATTTCTGAACCAGTTCCATACAGCAGAACCTGACCCAGAAGATATTGGCGAAAACACGTCAAATTTCCTCTTTCAGCTGCCATTTTGACGACCATCTTGGACGAGGAGTTCCAATTTTACCCTAAAAATGTGGCATTATTTCTCTCAGAGTCACATGTACTGAATATGCCTAATTTTAAATCGTATATTTCATGGTGAGATTAATTGCGACATTTATTAAATTATATAATCACGAAACGCTCTATAAATTTGGAAAACCCCTTAAAAGAGGGGTTAAAGTGAAATTTCAGCGTGGCTCCAATTCTCATATATATTTTGAAGACCTCTGTCTGTCTGTTTGTCTGTTTGTTTGTCTGTCTGTCATTTATACAAATCTACGATTCTCGACCGATCGGGACGAAACTTGGTACGTGTGTGTAGTTTGACCAGGCGGTCGACGATGTCGTATTGGCGAGCCCGTGCGGCGCCCGCTTCGCGCATGCGCAGACGAGATCTCGGAAACGGGTGGAGCTATCGACTTGAAATTTGCTATGTGAATGTATCTTGCCCCGGATACGAATTTTATCGGGTCGCCGAGCCCGTGCGATGCCAGCTTCGCGCTTGCGCAGACGAGATCTCGGAAACGGGTGGAGCTATCGACTTGAAATTTGCTATGTGAATGTATCTTGCCCCGGATACGAATTTTATCGGGTCGCCGAGCCCGCGTGACGCCAGCTTCGCGCATGCGCAGACCAGATCTCGGAAACGGGTGGAGCTATCGACTTGAAATTTGGTGTGTGAATGTATCTTGCCCCGGATACGAATTTTATCGGGTCGCCGAGCCCGTGCGACGCCAGCTTCGCGCGTGCGCAGACCAGATCTCGGAAAACGGGTAGAGCTATCGACTTGAAATTTGGTTTTTGAATAGCCCGGACAACGTCGGGCTCATCGGCTAGTCTCATATATATTTTGAAGACATCTGTCTGTTTGTTTGTCTGTATGTCTGTCATTTATACAAATCTACGATTCTCGACCGATCGGGACGAAACTTGGTACATGTGTGTAGTTTGACCAGGCGGTCGACGTTGTCGTATTGGCGAGCCCGTGCGGCGCCCACTTCGCACATGCGCAGACCAGATCTCGGAAACGGGTGGAGCTATCGACTTGAAATTTGGTTTTTGAATAGCCCGGACAACGTCAGGCTCATCAGCTAGTCTCATATATATGTTGAAGACCTCTGTATGTTTGTCTGTATGTCTGTCTGTCTGTCATTTATACAAATCTACAATTCTCGACCGATCGGGACGAAATTTGGTACGTGTGTTTAGTTTGACCAGGCGGTCGTCGTTGTCGTATTGGCGAGCCCGTGCGACGCCCGTGCAGCACATGCGCAGACAAGATATCGGAAACGGGTGGAGCTATCGACTTGAAATTAGGTATGTGAATGTATCTTGCCCCGGATACGAATTTTATCGGGTCGCCGAGCCCGTGCGACGCCAGCTTCGCGCATGCGCAGACGAGATCTCGGAAACGGGTGGAGCTATCGACTTGAAATTTGGTATGTGAATGTATCTTGCCCCGTATACGAATTTTATCGGGTCGCCGAGCCCGTGCGACGCCAGCTTCGCACATGCGCAGACGAGATCTCGGAAACGGGTGGAGCTATCGACATGAAATTTGGTATGTGAATGTATCTTGCCACGGATACGGATTTTATCGGGTCGCCGAGCCCGTGCGACGCCAGCTTCGCGCATGCGCAGACCAGATCTCGGAAACGGGTAGAGTTATCGACTTGAAATTTGGTTTTTGAATAGCCCGGACAACGTCGGGCTCATCGGCTAGTCTCATATATATTTTGAAGACCTCTGTATGTTTGTCTGTCTGTCATTTATACAAATCTACGATTCTCGACCGATCGGGACGAAACTTGGTACGTGTGTGTAGTTTGACCAGGCGGTCGACCTTGTCGTACTGGCGAGCCCGTGCGGGGCCCGCTTCGCGCATGCGCAAACGAGATCTCGGAAACGGGTGGAGCTATCGACTTGAAATTTGCTATGTGAATGTATCTTGCCCCGGATACGAATTTTATCGGGTCGCCGAGCCCGTGCGACGCCAGTTTCGCGCTTGCGCAGACGAGATCTCGGAAACGGGTGGAGCTATCGACTTGAAATTTGCTATGTGAATGTATCTTGCCCCGGATACGAATTTTATCGGGTCGCCGAGCCCGTGTGACGCCAGCTTCGCGCATGTGCAGACCAGATCTCGGAAACGGGTGGAGCTATCGACTTGAAATTTGGTGTGTGAATGTATCTTGCCCCGGATACGAATTTTATCGGGTCGCCGAGCCCGTGCGACGCCAGCTTCGCGCATGCGCAGACCAGATCTCGGAAAACGGGTAGAGCTATCGACTTGAAATTTGGTTTTTGAATAGCCCGGACAACGTCGGGCTCATCGGCTAGTCTCATATATATTTTGAAGACATCTGTCTGTTTGTTTGTCTGTATGTCTGTCATTTATACAAATCTACGATTCTCGACCGATCGGGACGAAACTTGGTACATGTGTGTAGTTTGACCAGGCGGTCGACGTTGTCGTATTGGCGAGCCCGTGCGGCGCCCACTTCGCACATGCGCAGACCAGATCTCGGAAACGGGTGGAGCTATCGACTTGAAATTTGGATTTTGAATAGCCCGGGGAACGTCGGGCTCATCGGCTAGTCTATATATATATTTTGAGACTTCCGTATATATATATGTGTGTATATATATATGTGGGTACTTTGTAGAATCGAAAACGCGTGTACAGATTGAGCTCAAATTTCGTATATAAGTGTAAACTCCCACGGGGATCGCCGACGTCGCATTTTGGACAAGCTCTGATCACTCATTCTCCACTCCCAATCAATAAAATCACCGCAAACACGGCGGGGGTTAATCGGGTTGATATTCGCTCGCGATCCAAGAGGAGTAACTCTACATTTTTTTATATCTGTATATGTATATTTTTATATCCATATTCACTTCAAACTGCTAAACCCGTTGAGCCAAAACTTGCTAATACCTCGCAAAATATAGAATTTACATTTTCTGATGTATACATTTTTTTTTACGGCTGAAAAGTCTATTTCCGAAACATTCAGATTTTAAAGTATAAACTTACACACCACAATTCCTGCTAACTGACGCAGCTATATGGCTGCTGAAATTTAAGTTATTCCGAGGCACTGCGATACGTCACGAATCTGACGGGACTTCCACTGCCCCAAACCGTGAACAAAGAAATAGCCCCCAAGCCGTAAATATCAACAACAACGACATTGTTGGCGAGAAAATAATTTGTTAAAATTACTAAATACACGCAATCCTATTTTCTCTTTTCGGCAATGTGAGATTTTTCGGGGAGCCGTGATGCCAACAACAACTACCCGAAGCCCTGAATGCCAACAACAACGACATCATCGGGTCAGTTTTTTAAGTGAATCCGAGGCACTGCGATACGTCCCGAATCTGACGGGACTTCCACTGCCCAAAACCGTGAACGCCAACGACATTGTTGGCGAGAAAATAGCCCCAAGCCGTAAATATCAACAACAACGACATTGTTGGCGAGAAAATAATTAGTTAAAATTACTAAATACACGCAATCCCATTTTCCCTATACGGCAATGTGAGATTTTTCGGGTAGCCCCGACCCGTGATGCCAACAACAACGACCCGAAGCTCTGAATGCCAACAACAACGACATCATCGGGTCAGTATTTTTCCGCCCGATGTACCTTAAATCATACCTCTTTTAGGGAGGGTACAATCATTTCTCTTAAAAAGGCACGATTAACTCATTGAAAAGCGGAAAAAAAATGTCATGTTTCGGACCAACGCCGCCAGTGGCGGGCTAACCTGCTAGTCTCTTATATATTTTGAAGACCTCTGTTTGTCTGTCTGTCTGTATGTCATTTTTACAAATCTACTATTCTCGACCGATCGGGACGAAACTTGGTACGTGTGTGTAGTTTGACCAGGCGGTCGACGTTGTCGTATTGGCGGGCCCTTGCGGCGCCCGCTTCGCGCATGCGCAGACGAGATCTCGGAAACGGGTGGATCTATCGACTTGAAATTTGGTATGTGAATGTATCTTGCCCCGGATACGAATTTTATCGGGTCGCCGAGCCCGTGCGACGTCAGCTTCGCGCATGCGCAGACGAGATCTCGGAAACGGGTGGAGCTATCGACTTGAAATTTGGTTTTTGAATAGCCCGGACAACGTCGGGCTCATCGGCTAGTCTCATGTATATTTTGAAGACCTCTGTATGTTTGTCTGTATGTCTGTCATTTATACAAATCTACGATTCTCGACCGATCGGGACGAAACATGGTACGTGTGTGTAGTTTGACCAGGCGGTCGTCGTTGTCGTGTTGGCGAGCCCGTGCGACGCCCGTGCAGCACATGCGCAGACGAGATATCGGAAACGGGTGGAGCTATCGACTTGAAATTAGGTTTGTGAATGTATCTTGTCCCGGATACGAATTTTATCGGGTCGCCGAGCCCGTGCGACGCCAGCTTCGCGCATGCGCAGACGAGATCTCGGAAACGGGTGGAGCTATCGACTTGAAATTTGGTATGTGAATGTATCTTGCCCCGGATACGAATTTTATCGGGTCGCCGAGCCCGTGCGACGCCAGCTTCGCGCATGCGCAGACCAGATCTCGGAAAACGGGTAGAGCTATCGACTTGAAATTTGGTTTTTGAATAGCCCGGACAACGTCGGGCTCATCGGCTAGTCTCATATATATTTTGAAGACATCTGTCTGTTTGTTTGTCTGTATGTCTGTCATTTATACAAATCTACGATTCTCGACCGATCGGGACGAAACTTGGTACATGTGTGTAGTTTGACCAGGCGGTCGACGTTGTCGTATTGGCGAGCCCGTGCGGCGCCCACTTCGCACATGCGCAGACCAGATCTCGGAAACGGGTGGAGCTATCGACTTGAAATTTGGATTTTGAATAGCCCGGGGAACGTCGGGCTCATCGGCTAGTCTATATATATATTTTGAGACTTCCGTATATATATATGTGTGTATATATATATGTGGGTACTTTGTAGAATCGAAAACGCGTGTACAGATTGAGCTCAAATTTCGTATATAAGTGTAAACTCCCACGGGGATCGCCGACGTCGCATTTTGGACAAGCTCTGATCACTCATTCTCCACTCCCAATCAATAAAATCACCGCAAACACGGCGGGGGTTAATCGGGTTGATATTCGCTCGCGATCCAAGAGGAGTAACTCTACATTTTTTTATATCTGTATATGTATATTTTTATATCCATATTCACTTCAAACTGCTAAACCCGTTGAGCCAACACTTGCTAATACCTCGCAAAATATAGAATTTACATTTTCTGATGTATACATTTTTTTTTACGGCTGAAAAGTCTATTTCCGAAACATTCAGATTTTAAAGTATAAACTTACACACCACAATTCCTGCTAACTGACGCAGCTATATGGCTGCTGAAATTTAAGTTATTCCGAGGCACTGCGATACGTCACGAATCTGACGGGACTTCCACTGCCCCAAACCGTGAACAAAGAAATAGCCCCCAAGCCGTAAATATCAACAACAACGACATTGTTGGCGAGAAAATAATTTGTTAAAATTACTAAATACACGCAATCCTATTTTCTCTTTTCGGCAATGTGAGATTTTTCGGGGAGCCGTGATGCCAACAACAACTACCCGAAGCCCTGAATGCCAACAACAACGACATCATCGGGTCAGTTTTTTAAGTGAATCCGAGGCACTGCGATACGTCCCGAATCTGACGGGACTTCCACTGCCCAAAACCGTGAACGCCAACGACATTGTTGGCGAGAAAATAGCCCCAAGCCGTAAATATCAACAACAACGACATTGTTGGCGAGAAAATAATTAGTTAAAATTACTAAATACACGCAATCCCATTTTCCCTATACGGCAATGTGAGATTTTTCGGGTAGCCCCGACCCGTGATGCCAACAACAACGACCCGAAGCTCTGAATGCCAACAACAACGACATCATCGGGTCAGTATTTTTCCGCCCGATGTACCTTAAATCATACCTCTTTTAGGGAGGGTACAATCATTTCTCTTAAAAAGGCACGATTAACTCATTGAAAAGCGGAAAAAAAATGTCATGTTTCGGACCAACGCCGCCAGTGGCGGGCTAACCTGCTAGTCTCTTATATATTTTGAAGACCTCTGTTTGTCTGTCTGTCTGTATGTCATTTTTACAAATCTACTATTCTCGACCGATCGGGACGAAACTTGGTACGTGTGTGTAGTTTGACCAGGCGGTCGACGTTGTCGTATTGGCGGGCCCTTGCGGCGCCCGCTTCGCGCATGCGCAGACGAGATCTCGGAAACGGGTGGATCTATCGACTTGAAATTTGGTATGTGAATGTATCTTGCCCCGGATACGAATTTTATCGGGTCGCCGAGCCCGTGCGACGTCAGCTTCGCGCATGCGCAGACGAGATCTCGGAAACGGGTGGAGCTATCGACTTGAAATTTGGTTTTTGAATAGCCCGGACAACGTCGGGCTCATCGGCTAGTCTCATGTATATTTTGAAGACCTCTGTATGTTTGTCTGTATGTCTGTCATTTATACAAATCTACGATTCTCGACCGATCGGGACGAAACATGGTACGTGTGTGTAGTTTGACCAGGCGGTCGTCGTTGTCGTGTTGGCGAGCCCGTGCGACGCCCGTGCAGCACATGCGCAGACGAGATATCGGAAACGGGTGGAGCTATCGACTTGAAATTAGGTTTGTGAATGTATCTTGTCCCGGATACGAATTTTATCGGGTCGCCGAGCCCGTGCGACGCCAGCTTCGCGCATGCGCAGACGAGATCTCGGAAACGGGTGGAGCTATCGACTTGAAATTTGGTATGTGAATGTATCTTGCCCCGGATACGAATTTTATCGGGTCGCCGAGCCCGTGCGACGCCAGCTTTGCGCATGCGCAAACGAGATCTCGGAAACGGGTGGAGCTATCGACTTGAAATTTGCTATGTGAATGTATCTTGCCCCGGATACGAATTTTATCGGGTCGCCGAGCCCGTGCGACGCCAGCTTCGCGCATGCGCAGACCAGATCTCGGAAACGGATAGAGCTATCGACTTGAAATTTGTTTTTTGAATAGCCCGGACAACGTCGGGCTCATCGGCTAGTATAATATAAAAAAGTATGTGAAGATGTACTTATGTGCAAAGTTTCATGCTTCATTGCTTTAGTAACAATTTGAACAATTGCCTTGAAATTTTGACTTAATCTACTCCACTATATGTCCTATATATTATAGTGAATAATTATCGTCGTTTGATTTGCACCGAGTGAACTCATACTCCAAATCGTCACATCGACATGCCATTGGGAACTCCCATGTTTATTTCTATATTTCTGACGTCACGGATTTTGCGAACAAAATTGGTGGCCAGCGTCCCTATCGTTAATTTACGAATTGCTTATAGGTTTGTGTTTTAATCATTAATTTCAAATGAGCTCATTGGTTTGACCTGAAATAGTTAATTCCGCTATTAGATATTAGTTTGATAACGGTAATCATTGATCGTGGGAAATAGTATATTGGTTTGAAATATGTCTATTGATTATTAGTTATACAATAAGGTCTATTAATTTTACAATAAGTTATTAGTTTTACAATAAGTTAATGACGATTTTAGATATAGGTTTTACAATAAGTTATTAGTTTTACAATAAGGTCTATTAATTTTACAATAAGCTATTAGTTTTACAATAAGTTAATTACGGTTTTATTTATTAGTTTAACAATAAGTTAATTACGGTTTTATTTATTAGTTTTACAATGAGTTATTAGTTTACAATAAGGTCTATTAGTTTGATAACGGTAATCACTGATCGTGAGAAATCGTCTATCGGTTTGAAATATGTCTATTGATTGAGAAAATATGGCTATTGAAACGGAATGTACGTTTACTGAATATGAGCAAAGCTGTATTAATTGTTTGTTATTCGATATTAGTTGAACAATGAATGCTATTAAATTAAAATAGAACATTAATTTTGCATCGGTCAACGTTGATTATGAATCTATATCTGTTAACACGGAATTATCTCTTATTGAATCAAAGAACGACTATTGGTTTGAAAATGGAGACTGTTGTTTTGAAATAGATTGTAATTGTTTTCACAAACCACCATTAACTTTTATTTCATGTAATTTCCGACCGAATGGCCGCCCATGCATAGCAAAGTAATTAAAGTATATAATAAACAGAATATCGTTTTAGCTCTGTTTGAATAGTTGGGTCTACCAACTAATTATTGATATGAAATTCCAATGATTTCACTGGAATTTGAGTTGTTCTGGGTACTGGGTGGGTTGAATGAGTGTACGTCAATTGTCTGCCAATTAACAGTAAATTGTGGTAAAATTTCAACTCTATTTGAACAGTTTACACTTTGTTGTCATGACAACAAATTCAACGACGAACAAAAAGAAAAACAAAATTGGAAGCGGACATACTCATACAGGTTGAATGAAATTACGCAACTGAAATATCTTAATATATTGTTTGATGATGGTCTAAACGCCATATAAATAAAGTCTTTTGTTCCATTACATGCTTATTAATAAGATGGCACTAAAACAATGTGTTGATCTGCGGATACAGTAATTTAAAACACTGTGTTGATCTGCGGATACAGTAATTTAAAACACTATGTTGATCTGCGGATACAGTAATTTAAAACACTTTGTTTGACCCGAAGTGGGAACACGCCGCCATCATTGTTTCTATTCACGTACCTTGGCACAGCATACCATATACCCACATCCGTTTATACACGGAATATCCAAACATGGTCATACCTAATAGGTCGGGATATGCCATACATAAACGGCCCCGACAAACCGTGATATTCCGTATATATACATAATATCCTATACGTATCTGGTGGTTTAGACATGATCAATCAGTCCCATATATATGTTCGAAGAATATCCTGAGAATAACACCGCCTAAACCTGTTAAAATACCAGCATATAACATAACATAACATAACATTTATTAGCATAAAACACCATGTAAGGCAGTATGCACACAATAACAATATTAAATAAATACAACAACAAGTAATATACAACAAGTGATGTAGTTATTTCATTGAATATATAATTAGTTATTTAGTAGTTCATATACAATATAATATATATATATATATATATAAGTGCCTCTTAATACTTTAAAATGAAAACTACCTTATATACATTTATATACATGTATAGGATGCAACCATGCAGTTTGGTTGAATATTACTCTACATATAGTTGCTACTGCTGGGATCTTCGATCAAAACATTTTCTAATCAATTTGCATATTTTATAACAAGAATCTGGTTTTTCATTTTTGAGAATCAAATTGAAATGCCGAGTTTCTGACATAGCGCTAAATCCATTATATTGCACTTTCATTACATCATATAGTTCATTTCTCAAATCAGCATATAACGGACATTTCATTATAAAATGAAATTCATCTTCAACTAGTTTCTGTTTGGTATATGAAGGTTTAATTTAAGCTATCTTTCGATCTTTGACAGCTTTTTCCCGATCATACCATGTTTTCTCAATGCTATAGTCGTGCCATTTTTTCTCGGAAGTGCCCATCAAACTAAATTTTCACCAAGAAATATAGCTTTGATGGTTGGGTTTACGCACCCAAGTCAATTCTCAATATATTTGCCTATAATTTCAATTGGTTTTCCGAAGTAAAGGTCTTGGTTTGCAAAAGTTATGGAGATTTAAAGAGGAATTTTACCTTTTTCGAGGCAATAGATGTGATAAAAGTATTGACGGGACGCGATTATGCGATATTATTAACTAGGCAATCATATTTACTGTTTGTTTGGGCCTTTGTTCGATGATTAAAGCAAAAAACAGTTAAGAAAATTTCATTCTGTGCTCGTACGGGAATTCACGCGGTTAACAGCTCTACACCGACCCACAGCAATACAACGATCGGCACACATAGGGTGGACGGTCTCGGACTAAATTGCAGATGAAGATGGATAACCCTAAAAACAAGTGGTAATACAGTCAAATTTCGTGATACTCAAGCGATAATACGGCCATATTTCGTTGTACAAAATGTTGACGAATAACACATTTTAGGAAAGTTTACACCACAGTTGACATGCAGAGCAGCAGAGGTTAGCATTATTTTGTAGTAGTTAATCGAGTAATGTTGACTAAAGCGTATATTGAAGAAATTATGTTGTTGTAACTTGGTGATATGGGAATCATCTGAACGGATTGCGTCCCTTTAACAAAATCAGCAGTTGTACTTACATCCACCCATCCCCACCAAAAAGACTAGAGGTGAAACTGTCCCAGTAGTCGAAACATGATATGACATGCGCTTAGCATGACATATAGTCAGCAATCTGCAACTGATGATGGTCTTAACAAAACATTTTGTCATCTTTTTAACTCATTTTCAAAAACCTAGAAATTCTACCTTATTTGGCATTAAATGAATCTTATTTTTGTGGGGTACGTTCTGAAACTATTTTCAAAATTCTAATAAACCGCTCCAGGGTCCAGCTTCCACCTAAAAATTCATGTCATCAGAACGAGGAGCAATATTTCTGCGAGAAATTGGGACCTTGGTCATCATCACATTTAGCCTCGAATCTTCTTTAATATGCATACAGCAGACAACCTCCCCTTTCTTTTGACATCCATACATTTGTGCACCACCTTCATTGTGTGGGGAAATTATATGACGGATAGGTTGAAAGCCGTTAATTCGTTCACTATACTTATGTTGACAAACGGAAAGGCCGTATAAGGTCCGTCAGCCAGTGCTCCATTCTGACGTTTTATTGGCATTCCGGAGGGCTAGGTGTGATTTTCGTTGACCCGGACAGATGTGTCACCTTGTCAGACACCCACTTACCTGTATTGGTTAACCTATAAAACAGTTGTACTTACATCCACCTAACCCAACCCCACCCAAAAACTAGAGGTGAACTGTCCCAGTAGAAATTTTTTAGGGACACACCCCACCGCAATGCTAGTGAACTACGTTAAGCCCCGGTTCCATATCCCCGATTTTCCACCCCGAATGTTCCCGAATGACTCCCGAATCATAATTTTGCAAAAATCGTGGAGTAAGTTCGGGACGAGTCGGTACAGTGAATTTTTACCCCCGAACATGATCGGGGATATCGGTGCTGTCGGGGTCGATTCGGGACGATTCTGGGCCCGCTCCCGACAGTTTTGAAATGTTCAAAACTATCGGGAACCAAGCCGAATCGCTCCCGATTTGTCAATCATCGGGAGAAATTCGGGAGCAATTCGGCACCTATTCGGGAGTAGTCGGCAGTATTCGGCAGTATTCGGCAATATTCGGGTGGATATTCTGGAGTAGTCGGCAGTATTCGGTAGCTTATTCCCGAATTCACCATGTGTGGCTGCTTTTATACTGAGATCCGGTGTATCTGCAAAATTCGGCATCGATTCGGGACGTTCGGCAGCAATTGAATACCAATTCGGTATTTATTCGGCATCAATTCGGTACCAGTTCGGCATTGATTCGGGGTATTCGGCAACAAGTCGGAAGTAATCTGGGCAATTCGGCAGCTACTCGCACGAAATTTCGGTATCAGTTCGGGATAATTCTTTATCATTCGGGAAGAAATTCGGAAGCATTTTGGAATACTCGGCAATGTTCGGGACGATTAAATTTTGTCATCAGTTCGGCGGCTTTTGGAATAAAACTCGTCCAGAATTCTCTCGAATGCTGCCGATTTGGTCTGGTCCCGAATTGGTGCCGAATATACTAATTCGGGACAGAAAATCGGGAATATGGAACCGGGGCATTAAAGACCCACTTAATTTTCGAGTCGCCAATTATTTTTTTATAGTGACTTGATATACGGGTTTAATAACAATCTATATATGCCATAAAATATGATTAAAATGCTATCATTCATCACTATTTGAAAGATCTGTGTCTCAGAAGATGCCCATAGAGAAATGGAAGCTTCCCCTCTTTGTCACCCAGAATACAATAGAATTCAAACTTTTTCAATGGAAGGTGAATAACTCTATATTTAATGTATAGAGTTATTCCCCCTGCATTGAAAATAATACTGATGTTTACTTCAATCTTGATGACAAAACGCGTTGGCAACTTAACAAAAACATTCCATTTAAGCATCAACGATGAGTAATTATCCCATAGGAAAAGTTCAGATAATAAGTTTAACCCATCAAAGCTCAGATTAAAAAAAATTGTTAGTTCTCGAAATGTGTACTTATTTGTGGCCCAGAAAAAAAAGTCGTCAAACCGATCGACGGTCGCGGACAAAATTGCGGATGCAGATAGATAACTCTAAAATCAAGTGTTATTAAATAGGGCCAAATTTCGTGATATTCAAGTGATAATTCGTTTTGGGAAATTTTATATATCATAGTTGGCAGTGGTTAGCATTATTTTGTGTAATTAATCGATTCTGAACTAAAGAGTATTTTGAATAAATGTTGTTGTTGTAACTTGATGATATGGGGAACATCTGATCGAATTGAGTACCTTTATACATAAAATAAAACATTGGGACGCCAAATTAAATAAAGCGTGAAATGGCGGTAATTTCAAACTGCAATCGATCATATACTCGTGGCGGATTAAACCCCGCCATATCAATTGATGCACAGGAGAGCAAGCCTGTCAGTGAATTAACGGGGACCAGACCGGGTGTGGGTTGGGGGCTAGGGATATCTCACATGGCTCTCTCGAAGGGGCCGTCTGTGTTAAAATGTGTAGGGGTGGGAGCCTAATGTGATCCATCATGACCTGGAATGTGAGATGGATAAATCACACCCTCGGGGCCAGATGTTTGTCCCGGACACGGTGCAACTCCCGAGTCATACAGGCACAACTATCTGATCCCGTGCAGCGGGGGAGGTGCAGGAAACAACTCGAGGATACTAGGTCTGGGTGGGTGGGGACCGAGCGCCAATATATATGATTTTTCCAATGTCATGAAATGATTTTCCAAATCCATTTTAAAAGATAAATTATGACTACTGAAATGATTTTAAATGTACAGGCTTGGGTGTCATCTGCTCATGTTTGTCTGGGGCTCTGTATGGGTGAAATTATAAAATTGTTAAAGAATATAAGAAAAAATTATTAAAATTGTAAAAAATAATAACAAATGATAAAAAATTGTTAGGCCAATGCATTCTCTTATATATGCGAGGCGACTTATGGTCGACTCGCATATATAAGAGAATACATTGCCACAGGGTCAACTATCATATTAGAATTTGTTCTAATATAGAGCATTAAAGGTAATCAATCCGATTAAGCACCTCTAAATTACTATTTCGTTGGCTTCAGGGGTAAAAATATTTGATTCGAGTCGAGGAACCCATCCATCAAAGCTCAGAGTGATCAGATATTAATTTTTGAAGTTTGTAATTCTCTCGAGATGTGTACTAATAATTTCCCCAGAAACACTTATTTAAACGGACGAAGATAGATAACTCTAAAATCAAGTATTTACCCAATAATTGTTTTAACTGAACAAATCAAATATTATCCATGAGTTCTCATTGTTGTTTTTCACATTATATTATCGCTGCGATGCCAACACCAGCTCATTTAATTCTTCTGGTGCTTTAACCGTTTACCCAACAGAAGGGCCCTGTGCCAATGCATTCTCTTATATATGCGAGTCGACCATAGGTCGCCTCGCATATATAAGAGAATGCATTGGCTTAACACATTAAAAATTATAAAATTGTTAAAGAATGTAAGAAAAAATGGTAAAAAGTGTTAAAAAAGATTTTTTTTAGGCCAATGCATTCTCTTATATATGCGAGGCGACCTATGGTCGACTCGCATATATAAGAGAATGCATTGGCACAGGGCATAACTGTAACTATCACAATGTGGTCAAGGAGCCGGTTCCAATGATATCCATATTTGTATGGTTCTATTGAGACAGACCGAAGATATTTTAGGCTGTTGAAGCTTTATTTGGCCGGTTTTGGCCGTTTTGTTGGGTAAAGGGTTAAACGGTATATACGAATATTGAAGGATAAACAGATTTTTCTTGTATTATTGTATGATGTTCATCATTGGGTATATGGGGCCTTGTATTATTTACGTACCGATGTAACGAAATGCTGAGTTATTCAACATAACATGATAATTTATTACAAAATAACTATTCATCTTTGAGACGATAACATTTTATTTTTGTGTTTACTGTTTCCACCTGATACAGACCAATGTTACTCTGTAGTAACACAAAACTATTAGTTAAAAGGCCTCAGTGTAAAGGGTATGTGGCATGCCACGCTAGTCGTTGGGGCATGCCACATGCTCTTTGGAAAGCTAAAATCCTAACATTGCCAAAGGGTATTAACGCTATAAAGAAAGAATGTACCTTTACGAAATAACGGCGATTTGTATGAGACATTATAACACCACAATAGATCAACTCTGGTGAAATATAAGTCAAATTCTTCTATAGGATTGGTGGGTGGGTGGGATGGGGGGGGGGGTTGCATATGGTGCCTTTATATAAGGTTTTAATAACAATATATGCCATACAATAAGATTAAAATACTATAATTCATCACCATGTGAAACGTCAAGAGAAATAGAAAACAGCAGAAACGATAGAAAGATTTCCTCCCAGAATTCAACAGAATTCAAACTAATATGTGTTAATTGGAATGTACTAAATGGAAGTGGAATAACTCTATCTTTAAGATATAGAGTTATTCCCCCTCCATTGAAAATGATACTGATTTTTACTTCAATCGTGATGACAAAACGCGGTGGCAACTCAACAAAAACAGTTTATTCCACCGGATAAGTTGATAATACAATGTTTTGGAGCTTCCTCTTTCAAATTGTATATAATATGGCATATATTTTATTTAATGTAATCTGGGGGGTTCATGGTATATAATATGGCATATATTATATATAATGTAATTTGGGGGTTCATGGTATATAATATGGCATATATTTTATATAAAGTAATCTGGGTGGTCATGGTATATAATATGGCATATATTTTATATAAAGTAATCTGGGGGTTCATGGTATATAATATTGCATATATTTTATACAAAGTAATCTGGGGGTTCATGGTATATAATATGGCATATATTTTATATAATGTAATCTGGGGGTTCATGGTATATACTATGGCATATATTTTATATAAAGTAATCTGGGGGTTCATGGTATATACTATGGCATATATTTTATATAAAGTAATCTGGGGGTTCATGGTATATAATATGGCATATATTTTATATAAAGTAATCTGGGGGTTCATGGTATATAATATGGCATATATTTGATATAATGTAATCTGCGGGTTCATGGTATATAATATGGCATATATTTTATATAAAGTAATCTGGGGGTTCATGGTATATAATATGGCATATATTTTATATAATGTAATCTGGGGGTTCATGGTATATAATATGGCATATATTTTATATAATGTAATCTGGGGGTTCATGGTATATAATATGGCATATATTTTATATAAAGTAATCTGGGGGTTCATGGTATATAATATGGCATATATTTTATATAAAGTAATCTGGGGGTTCATGGTATATAATATGGCATATATTTTATATAAAAAAAAGATCTACAGACCGTAAATTAGGGCCGATGAGATCGGCCCCTGCCACTGAAAGGGTTAATCGTTTAACGCACCGAACAAGTCCATAATATGTCTTTAACATACTATCGAGTCCGTGCGGATACAAGAACGAAATGCAAGACTTGCTCAAAGAAACACCAGGAATAGAAGGTCAATGGAAATTTCAGAAAACACAGGGTCGCTGCCGCGGCACGCTAACTCCTGCCCCCCTCGGGAATATTTTATTCTGATTTCACACCCCGTTGGCCCCGTGGTTACATTATTCAGCAGCGGAGCCTAGACTGCGTATAGTACGCGCCTTTACGAGGAATTGACATGCTACTCGCGAGCCTGAGAAGTCGGCCAGCACACAGGAGGATCACGTGATGAGGTATCGTCTGTGGTTTTATTAGTCACGGGACAGGCGAGAGTCATCGAGACTATATAATACGGTGGCCTGCAGGGGGACATATGAACGCGAACAATGATAATATTTATATATATATACGGAGATCTCAGCTTCACGAAATTCAATTGGGACAAAGACCAATCTACTGCGCATGCGCATGCATAGTATCTTCACTTGGTTTGTACTTCAAGGAAATACAAGTACATCTGAACGATATAGTTATATCTTCAAAGGCGGGGACGTTGCGATAGGGTGCACATGGGGTGGTTATAGAGACCCACCAAACTTTGGTAAATTTGTAAATTGTTTTCAATATTTGTAATTTCATAACTGACCAGCTGAACTGACACATTATAGTTGGAAATTTAACATCGACAATAAGTTGATATTGTTCTGGTAGTTAGGTTGTCCAAAAACAAATAATTACCTGTGAGGCCAGTCTATAGATGTGCTCGGATTTTGTAATTTTCATGTTCAGATTTCAAAATTGTTTCTGGTCCCCACCCCCACCCCCGTGACCGCCATGTTCCTGATCCCACCGTGGCCAGTCAAGAACAGTTAATCGTTTCAAGAAAGAACTAATCGGGGGTGCATTTGCCTGAAATTTTAATTAGACCATTAGATGTTAGAATTTTGCAATTTTCAGGTTCATTTCACGCCCTCGACCACGTGCACCCGCTCCCCGGCCCGTCGGTGACCCATCGAATACTATACTGCATGCATGATTAATTTAGAATAGCCTATCATCTAGGGATGATTGTGAGGTACCGTTTGGTAAAAACAAATCCCAAGGGGGGGGGGGGGGTGATGCAAATGCAATTATGCAAACTTGTGAGTTTGGTCTGGTTCAAGAGGTGGGAGTGCAGTGGAAATCGCAAGGTGGGCACCCAACCCCAAATCTATAGCCACGTCCCTGCTTGAAGGCGATATAAATACTTAGTGGATGAACACGACAATACATAAATAAAGAAAAGCCAAACAAAACGTGCACGATACAAGAAAGAAAGATAATAAGAAATACGTTTAAATTCACCCGTACAGAGCCACAGACAAACGTGAGCAGACGACACTCAGTACACATGCTTCTATATATGTGTGGGGCTCCCTGCGGGGTTATTGACACTGGATGTTTTTTTTATTTTATGTCCTCAAAATTGTTAAAAGAATGTAAGAAAATTCTATTTAAAAAAAATGATAAAAAATTGTTAGGCCAATGCATTCTCTTATATACGCGAGGCGACCTATGGTCGACTCGCATATGTAAGAGAATGCATTGGCACAGGGTATGTGGGTTGATACAAAAATTGGACTTGGCCTGATATGTACGTTGGGTTCATAGAACAATTAATTTTTATATATCGCACCCGTATGAGGGGAATGTTTAGATAATAAGTTATCTTACATACACATCATATCTATTATACGTCGGAAACCATTTAGCAGTTAGTATAGACAAGCCTTGAAATAGGGTGTCTGTCATTTGCAGAATGAGGTCACCAGAGGGTGAATTTAGTGATGCTACCCCCCGCATAGCGGGCTAGCATCACCAAATTCACCATCAGGGGACCTCATTCTGCTTACACCTCATCAGAATGAGGTTCCCAGAGGGTGAATTTGGTGATGCTTGCCCGCTATGCGGGATAGCATCACTAAATTCACCCTCTGGGGACCTCATTCTGCAAATGACCGACACACTGTTTCAAGGCTTGTTAGCAGACGACATGGTTCCAAAAAGTCTGATAGATACACGCTCAGACAAAAGGTCGCAACAAAAGAACACACTGTATAGAGTTACCTCTCTTGGTCTGTGGATAGTGTTACCACTCCTGGGTCTGTGCAAATGACTTAATCTGATATGTCATTTTTGCAGGGGGTTTTCCGGGCACGTTTGCCGGGGTGTGTGGGTGGTCGATGGGACAAACCGACTATAACAGTGGGGGGAGGTCCGGTCACGTATGCCGGTGTGGGTGGAAATCGATGGGATCAACAAATATTTCTTCTCGCAGGGTGGGTTTCCAAATATGGTCCGAAAAACTGCCGAAAGCAGGGGGGGGGGGGGTGAACAAAAAATTCCGGCACGTATGCCGGGGTGGGTGGGTGGTCAAAGCCACCAACAACCAATTTTTTCCGCAACTAAAAATAAATTTTCCTGCTTGTTTTTTAGTGTCTTGGCAATAAGTTGGGCTTCAAACCCACTTTGAATGAGAGAAATAATGTAATTCTAACTGTAAACTGACTGCAGGCAGTTATCGTGTTGTATTTTGTTGCAAATTTTGAAATCCAAGATGGCCGCTGGCAGCCATGTTTTTTTGGCCGAATGACCTCAAAATGACTCATTCCTATTTACATGTCCATGTTAACATCCATGATAAATAGTATGCACAGAAATTCATATACAGCTGTTTACAGTGAATTCCCCCCCCCCCCCCCCTCCGCAAATCTCTGTTTTAGTGTCAAAAAATGGTCGGAAAAAATTGCCGAAAACGGAAAAAAATTTGGCGGTGGGGGTGGGTGGGTACAAAAAATGATCGAAAGGGAAAAAATGCAATACGTGCCTGAATTTTTTTTCCGACCCCCCCCCCCCCCCCCTGTTTTCGGCAGTTGTTTTCGACAGTTTGTTCCCGACCATTTTTTGACACCCATGTACCCCCCTTTAAATACTAAAACAGAGATTTGTGAGGGAATTCAGCTGTATATGAATTTCTGTGCATACTTTTTGTCATGGATGTTAACATTGACGTGCAAATATATAGGAAACGAGTCATTTTGGAGTCATTCGGCCCAAAACAAAAACATGGCCAGCGACCTTCTTGGATTTCAAAATTCAATCCATTAGCATGGGATACAGGCTATACTGTTTCTCTGATCATCATGAATTTTTCATTTATGTTTATATTGACATTCTATGGTATAGTGTAAGCCAAACTCATTGCAAAAACAGTCAAAAAGACTTGCAGAAAAAAAAATTGAGTTGCGGAAAAAAAATTTGTTGGTCGCATCGACCACCCACCCACACCGGCATACATGCCCGGAAAAAATCCCCCCCCCCCCCATGAGAGCTGCGCAAAAAAATAATTTGTGTTCCTCTTGACAACCCACCCACCCCCTGATACATGATCGTATGTTTTTGACACCCCCACATACATGCTAGGATTTTTTGTTGACACCCTCTTGTTGGGCGCGGATTAAAAAATATGCATCATTGCAAGAGGAGAGCAGACGAGATAACACAAACTCACGGTGGGGAATCACGTGGTTTCGAGTTTAGTTGGTGAGTATCACGAATTCAAAATGGCCGAGACGATCTCAAACACGACCAGAAACGAGAACAGAGGTAATAAACTAGGATATGGCATATTACATTTTTGTTTTGCCCCAATGAGCATATGCTATACTACAAGCTTATACCTCATTTGTGTCGAAGCTCACAAACTTTTGCTCTAACATTCTGACGAAAGTTGTCAGTCGAAGGATTCTCCTAGATGTACGGACTGGTGTATTTCAAGAACATCCGACTGGAAACTTTCGGAACAAATACAGTATTAACTTGTTTTAAAAAATAAACTAGCATATGCCCGTAACAGTCGAAGTGCAATGTTTTGTGTCAGTTTCTCATATATTATATATGTTTTTGTATCCGTTCCTCATATATTATATATGTTTTTGTGTCAGTTCCTCTGACTTCCTCATATATTTTATAGAGAGTAATCAAAGAGTTCCGAGAATTACGTTAAATAATTCACGAGAGGCGAGAGACGTCGGAAAGAATCGAGTGCGCGTCTCTTGCCTCGAGTGAATTATTTAACGTAATTCTCGGAACTAATTGATTACTCTATTTATTACACTTCTGCATCAATTTGGTTCGCCAAATATGATTAAAACACCCATAATTAATGCATGAATGTCCCGATGTGGAGAAAGATCAACCATCGGAAATTCAGTCTAGATCAGCAAGCGACGTAACGTCAATGACGTCACGGTAAATGACATAATTCACTAGTGACATTACCATTTTTAATTAACGGTGTTTTCAATGAAATTTGAGCATAGGAGTGTAATAAATAAGTTTTTGTGTCAGTTCCTCATATATTATATGTTTTTTTGTCAGTTCCTCATATATTATATATGTTTTTTTGTCAGTTCCTCATATATTATATATGTTTTTGTGTCAGTTCCTCATATATTATATATGTTTTGTGTCAGTTCCTCATATATTATATATGTTTTGTGTCAGTTCCTCATATATTATGTATGTTTTTGTGTCAGTTCCTCATATATTATATATGTTTTGTGTCAGTTCCTCATATATTATATATGTTTTGTGTCAGTTCCTCATATATTATATATGTTTTTTTGTCAGTTCCTCATATATTATATATGTTTTTGGGTCAGTTCCTCATATATTATATATGTTTTGTGTCAGTTCCTCATATATTATGTATGTTTTTGTGTCAGTTCCTCATATATTATATATGTTTTGTGTCAGTTCCTTATATATTATATATGTTTTGTGTCAGTTCCTCATATATTATGTATGTTTTTGTGTCAGTTCCTCATATATTATATATGTTTTGTGTCAGTTCCTCATATATTATATATGTTTTGTGTCAGTTCCTCATATATTATGTATGTTTTTGTGTCAGTTCCTCATATATTATGTATGTTTTTGTGTCAGTTCCTCATATATTATATATGTTTTGTGTCAGTTCCTCATATATTATATATGTTTTTGTGTCAGTTCCTCATATATTATGTATGTTTTGTGTCAGTTCCTCATATATTATATATGTTTTGTGTCAGTTCCTCATATATTATATATGTTTTTGTGCGTTTTCGCTCGCTTCGGCCATTGTGTATGCGTGGTACTCACCAACATCGAAACCACGCGATTCACCACTGTGGAACAAACATTTTAAAATAGAGGAAACAACATTTTCTGCTACAGTGATGATGATGATGATGATGATGATATCGAAGATGATGATGATATCGAAGATGATGATGATAACGCCGACGAATAATGATGATGGTGATGATGATGATAGTGATGACGACGATGGTGATGATGTTGATGATGATGATGATGATAGTGACGACGATGATGATGATGATGATGATGATGATGATGATGATGGTGGTAATGATGATACTGATGACGATGGTGATATAGCGAGTACGTTGACAATTATGATGATTGAATGATAGTGGTGATAGCGATGATGATGCTGATGATGGTGACGATGGCGATGACTACGACGATGGTAATAGTGATGACGATGATGGTGCCGATGATGGTGACCTAAAAACTGATGACGATAATGGTGACGACGATGATATTGATGACGATGCTGATGAGGATAGCGGCGGCGACGACAACAATAAAGGTGACGGTGATGGTGATGATGGTGATGATGATGATGATGATGATGATTATCATAATAAAGATGACGATTATAACAATGCACGATGAAGAAGACTATGATAATGACGATGAGGACAAATTGAAGATGTTGTAAATATTTTTGTTTTACCCTGTGCCAATGCATTCTCTTATATATGCGAGTCGACCATAGGTCGCCTCGCATATATACACAGAACGACACGATGTGTAAATGGGTTTGTCGATACGGCATGAGTGCTGTCGCGGAAGGATAGAACGAGAGGCGCTTACGCCTCGAGTTCTATCCTTCCGCGACAGAACGAGTGCCGTGTCGACAAACCCATTTGTAAACACATCGTGTCGTTCTGTGTTTATTACACGCTTCGTGTCCTAGAATCCGTGCATTAAAAATACAGGATCAGAATGTTTAATTAGGCTCACACATGGCATGTTTGTCATGTGTGATGATTCTTTTATTTAAATAGTTCAAGTTTCATGGTTGAAGCGAACGTCATGTACGTCATTTTACGTCAACGAGATGCGTATGGAACGTACGTTCCATGCGGATTTGTTAATATGGAACAGCAATAACACTGTACTTCTAGGAACAAGCGTGTAATAAATAAGAGAATGCGTTGGCCTAACAATTTTTTACAATTTTAATAAAAAAAATTGTTACAATTTATAATTTCACCCATACAGAGCCCCAGACAAACATGACCAGACGACACTCTTCTATATGCTTCTATATACGTGTGGGGCTCCCTGCAGGGTAATGGATGTTTTTTTTATTTTATGTCCTAAAAATTGTAAGAAGCATTTATTTAAAAAAAATGATAAAAAAATTGTTAGGCCAATGCATTCTCTTATATATGCGACCTATGGTCGACTCGCATATATAAGAGAATGCATTGGCACAGGGTAAAAAAAAAAAAATTGTAAATAGCGTATATATGTTTCTTCTTTATCTCTTATTTCATGTTAATTCTTGATTGAGTTATTAAATCATTCATTCATTCGTGACATCGAAAATAAAGACTAAATCAAATTAAGAAAGGCGAAAGAGAAATAAAAGCCGTTTCTAAAATGCGACAAATTACAATTCACAAATCAATTTTGTCGGCAAAATAGTATCTAAAAAAGTCGATTTCATATCACATGATACACATCACGCCAATTACAAACACGCGAACCTTTAGTTTATGAGAGTTTTAAGCGCCGCGGCGGCATGGGTTAACACCGCCAGGTAGCGCTCGTATTTTACGGGCATTATGCTTTCTTTAAATACTATATCGGTAAATAAAAACTTGGATGGCGAAAGCATGGGTCTGATATAATTACGTCACGGGTGACTATCGATCAGTTTATTAATTAACATAAACCAAGCAGACGATACGAGCCGCCGCTATCTCCCGTGGCATAGACCTGTTCCCCCTCATGCGCGCGGTAGACTCGTCCTATCCTGGCAGATCGATGGATCACGTCGGAACTCTTCTCTCTCCCTCGTGCGCAGACGGGATTACACAAAAATAACGCAAAAACATCATATTATTCGGATCTTATCTTTCGGACAAGTATCATAAGTTTTAAGATTAATTTATTCAGCATAGGAGGACTCATTTAAGGATATATTTCCCGCTAGGTAAGTCAAATGATATCTCTTCCGTATCCCCTGCTCGGGTTACTTGCTTCTGCGATGAGTGTTTGCACAGGACACATCGGACTGTAAAGCCGATTGCCATTCCATAGAGATTTAACCCTTTAACCCTTTACCCAACAGAACAGCCCTGTGCCAATGCATTCTCTTATATATGCGAGTCGACCATAGGTCGCCTCGCATATATAAGAGAATGCATTGGCTTAACACATATTAAAAATGATAAAATTGTCAAAGAATGTAGAAAAATATTATAAAAATTGTTAATTTTTTTTAGGCCAATGCATTCTCTTATATATGCGAGGCGACCTATGGTCGACTCGCATATATAAGAGAATGCATTGGCACAGGGCATAACTGTAACCATCACAATGTGGTCAATGAACCGGTTCCAATGATATCCATATTTGTATGGTGTTATTGAGACAGACCGAAGATATTTAAGGCTGTTGAAGCTTTATTTGGGCGTTTTTGGCCGTTTTGTTGGGTAAAGGGTTAATAACCTAATGAATTCTCCCATCAGTTCTAAAAGTATATACCGGGATGGACTATTATTCATCTGGAGGGATGTTAAATATAACCAGACGACAGACAGATGGAAAAAGTGCAGAAGGATTCATTTTCGTTTGTGGGAAATGTTCCGATAATTAAAGGTACTCAATCCGATTTGATGGTCCCCATATCATCAGATTCCAACAACAACAACAACAACAACAACAGCAACAACAACATTTTTTGAAATGCCGCTTCAGTTATCAGAATCAATTAATTGCCCAAAAATAATGCTAACCACAGTCAACTATAGTATAAAATTGCTTAAAACCTGTTATTTATCAACCTTTGTTTCAACGAAATTTTGCCAGTATATACTGTTGTCAAATATCTGACACAAAAAAGCCACTGGATTTTAGAGTTATCGATGTTCATCCGCTATCTGGTCAGATAAGTTCTTCTCGTCGACAGTTTACTGGGCCACTACCAAATTAAAATAATAGATTTCAAACATCGATATCTGATCGCTCCTAGCTTTGATGGATGGGTTCCTCGACTCGAATCAACTATTTTTTACCCACGAAGCCAAGCAAATAGTAATTTGCGAGCGTTAAATCGGATTGAGTACCTTTAATAAGTTCAACAAACTGCCATAATAAATAATAAGTTCATTGCAACGAACGTCGTTGAACTTATTATCTGAACATTTCCTAAGGGAACTAACTCTATACTCGTCAATAAGTATTTTCTAAAGAAAGGGTTACAGGGAATGTACATGTATATTCTGAAACGGACCCACATGCTCATGATTACTAGCTTTGTGTGACCCACATGTGTGAGTAAAGGGGGATGCCCAATGACAATTGAGTCCACGACAAGAGGTACCATGTCTTGCCCACCGGAAGCTGACATAAGCCAATGATAGGCAGAGCACCCTGCTGTATAGGCAGTTTCAGAATCAGTCAGTTGAAATAAAATAAGCAAGAAAGTCCCACGTCCTTCTGTATATATATATATACTGTGTACCGAGTTTACCATACATATGGTACCTGAATTAAAGGTACCGGTACACGCATTTATAGATAAGTTATACATTTCCCAAATTTTACTGGTATTATCCCATCCATAATGGTAATAAGTAGTTAAATTTGCGCAAATAAGATATATATACTGATTCGTGATATATAAAGCACTAACAGCTATTGGGTTCCATGCTGGTTAAATATAAACGCTCTTTATATTGAGTTCATTAGTTGTGTATGTTTGTGTTATCTTAATAATAATTTTATTATGTCTATGCTTCCACACACTATCACAAGTAGGTTTTATTGTTTGTGCGATTTCTGAGGTGTCGCTGTTAAAGCGACACTGATGTGTGGGACAATACAAACAGGCTATAATTATATATATATATATATACGTACAGTAATGCCCAAAGTAATTGACAACTTAACCACATCATAATTATGGGTAATTTTTCAGGATTTAGTCGGAAATATGGCTTGTTGCCATTCATCGGAAAGCTCTCGGCGAGAGCTTTTCGATTAATGGCAACAAGCCATATTTCCGACTAAATCCTGAAAAATTACCCATAATTCTGCTGTTGTTAAGTTGTCAATTACTTTGGGCATTACTGTATGACTCATGCTGACTGCCGAATTCAGTCCCCTGCTACGCTCGACTGCACATTGTCATCGTGTACATGTATACAGAATGGAAAGAAATCAAATAACGGAATTTTTTTAATTTAAGATTTTGTTGCTTACAATTCATTTTGCATAATTTTTAGAAATCGAACTGTCCATATTCATTTGAAAATTGGCTAAATCAAGCTAGAATGAATTGTAACTGACAAAACATTTTAATAAAAAGTGTTATATAAAGATGTATAATCCGAAGTAACGCTCGCAAATCACTATTTCATAGGCTGGGGGTGGGGTGTAAAAAAAAAAATTGATTCGAGTCGAGGAACACACCCATCAAAGTTCTGAGTAATCAGATATCGATTTTTGAAATCTATTGTTTTACACCACCGATAATGTTTAGTGGCCCAGTAAAGATTCGCCGAGAAGACAGCCTCGAACCAAATTGTGGATGAAGATGGATAACTGTAAAATCAAGTGGCATTTTTGTGTCAGATATTTGACAAAACCGGCAAAATCTCGCTGAACAAAATATTGATAAATAACAGGTAAATAACAGGTATATATTGATAAATAACAGGTAAATAACAGGTAAATAACAGGTATTGGGCAATTTTATACTATATAGTTGACAACGGTTAGCTTTATTTTTTGGCAATTAATCGATTCTGATAACTGAAGCGGAATTTCAAAACAATTGTTGTTGGAATCCGATGATATGGGGGGGGGGGCATCGAATCGGATGGATACCTTTAATTACGCAAATACATACACGATGGAAGTGGTCGGACCAGCGTTGCGAAGGGACTGAACTCTATCTTGCAGCTTGGACTGGTTACATACTTTTAAAGATCGCGTAGCCCTGCGATGCCACATGTCGAGAAACTGTCTGAAATGAAATTTGAGCTTACATGTATATGATCTCTGTTCCTGTTCCTGTTACTCGAAATAGTCACCAAAGTCTTATTAATCGGAATAGTTACTTGTTAATCGGAATAGTTACTTGTTAATCGGAATAGTTACTTGTTAATCGGAATAGTTACTTGTTAATCGGAATAGTTAATTGTTAATCGGAATAGTTACTTGTTAATCGGAATAGTTACTTGTTAATCGGAATAGTTACTTGTTAATCGGAATAGTTACCTGTTAATCGGAATAGTTACCTGTTAATCGGAATAGTTACTTGTTAATCGGAATAGTTACTTGTTAATCGGAATAGTTACTTGTTAATCGGAATAGTTACTTGTTAATCGGAATAGTTATTTGTTAATCGGAATAGTTACTTGTTAATCGGAATAGTTACTTGTTAATCGGAATAGTTACTTGTTAATCGGAATAGTTACTTGTTAATCGGAATAGTTACTTGTTAATCGGAATAGTACGAGGACAATTTACTTTTCTCTCCTGGGAACCATCATAACTGACTTATTTGAGTATTGCTGTTGACATTAGTATTGCTGTTGACATTAGTATTGCTGTTGACGTTGACATTAGTATTGCTGTTGACATTAGTATTGCTGTTGACATTAGTATTGCTGTTGACATTAGTATTGCTGTTGACATTAGTATTGCTGTTGACATTAGTATTGCTGTTGACATTAGTATTGCTGTTGACATTAGTATTGCTGTTGACATTAGTATTGCTGTTGACATTAGTATTGCTGTTGACATTAGTATTGCTGTTGACGTTGACATTAGTATTGCTGTTGACATTAGTATTGCTGTTGACATTAGTATTGCTGTTGACATTAGTATTGCTGTTGACATTAGTATTGCTGTTGACATTAGTATTGCTGTTGACATTAGTATTGCTGTTGACATTAGTATTGCTGTTGACATTAGTATTGCTGTTGACATTAGTATTGCTGTTGACATTAGTATTGCTGTTGACGTTGACATTAGTATTGCTGTTGACATTAGTATTGCTGTTGACATTAGTATTGCTGTTGACATTAGTATTGCTGTTGACATTAGTATTGCTGTTGACATTAGTATTGCTGTTGACATTAGTATTGCTGTTGACATTAGTATTGCTGTTGACATTAGTATTGCTGTTGACGTTGACATTAGTATTGCTGTTGACATTAGTATTGCTGTTGACATTAGTATTGCTGTTGACATTAGTATTGCTGTTGACATTAGTATTGCTGTTGACATTAGTATTGCTGTTGACATTAGTATTGCTGTTGACATTAGTATTGCTGTTGACATTAGTATTGCTGTTGACATTAGTATTGCTGTTGACATTAGTATTGCTGTTGACATTAGTATTGCTGTTGACATTAGTATTGCTGTTGACATTAGTATTGCTGTTGACATTAGTATTGCTGTTGACATTAGTATTGCTGTTGATATTAGTATTGCTGTTGACATTAGTATTGCTGTTGACATTAGTATTGCTGTTGACATTAGTATTGCTGTTGACATTAGTATTGCTGTTGACATTAGTATTGCTGTTGACATTAGTATTGCTGTTGACATTAGTATTGCTGTTGACGTTGACATTAGTATTGCTGTTGACATTAGTATTGCTGTTGACATTAGTATTGCTGTTGACATTAGTATTGCTGTTGACATTAGTATTGCTGTTGACATTAGTATTGCTGTTGACATTAGTATTGCTGTTGATATTAGTATGCATGTATACATTATGTATTTACCACTCAACTCTGTATATCATATGGTATAATAAGCCTACAGCCGTTATTCACACTTGCATGCATGCAACATTTGAACAACATTACTACAGGGTATATGTTGTTCCTTCTTTCATATTTTATGCTGAATAAGCATATTATAACTATTATTTATACTTTATGTAACCATCTGTTCTCAGACCTCGTTCCAATTGGAGTTTTCTATTTGTTCAATAAATCTTGAATCTTAAAGACATATTACGTACTTGTTTGGGTGCGTGAGGCTGGTCAGTTAGTATGGTAGTATGCCAGCTGGAGAAATGTAACATTCTACTAACATTGCCAAAAGTTTAAAGGAAATCGACCACACCACTCCATAGAAAACATCGTCTGAACTATGCTTAATTATTAATATTTGCATATCGATTCGGGACGCAACTATCGTCGATAAACTAACACATATGATTTTGCCATCGAGAATCATTGTATGTAATTAATATAAAAGAATCGCGAGCAAGATTATTCTCCAATTCTATTTGCTCACCCTGCCGGAGTGTTTCACATCACTTTAATTCATTGATATTAACCCTTCCATGACTGGAGCTCCTGTAGGGAGCCCCATACAGGTGGCAGCTCGTATTGCCGAGTGTCGTCTGCTCACGTCTGTGAGGGGCTCCATAAGGGCAGTTTAACCCTTCCATGACTGGAGCTTCCTGAAATTTTGCGAAAACTCTGTGTCAATGCTTTCTATTATATATTCTAGTTTCCCATAGGGAGCCTTGCATACATGTATGTAAGATAATGCGGCCCTGTGCCAATGCATTGCAAAACATTGCACTTCGACTGTTACGGGCATATGCTTGTTTATTTTTAAAACAAGTTAACCCTTTACCCAACAGAAGGGCCCTGTGCCAATGCATTCTCTTATATATGCGAGTCGACCATAGGTCGCCTCGCATATATAAGAGAATGCATTGGCTTAACACATTACAAATTATAAAATTGTTAAAGAATGTAAGAAAAAATGGTAAAAAGTGTTAAAGTGTTTTTTAGGCCAATGCATTCTCTTATATATGCGAGGCGACCTATGGTCGACTCGCATATATAAGAGAATGCATTGGCACAGGGCATAACTGTAACTATCACAATGTGGTCAAAGAGCCGTTTCCAATGATATCCATATTTGTATGGTTCTATTGAGACAGACCGAAGATATTTTAGGCTGTTGAAGCTTTATTTGGCCGGTTTTGGCCGGTTTGTTAGGTAAAACAATATTTACTTTTGACCTTGTACACATAAGCCAGTGCACATCTTAGATATGCGATGCTCCCGTAGGGAACCTCGCATATATAATTTTTAAAGAATACACTGGCACATGATCTTTAATGATACACCAGCGCAGCTCCCGCCATGAAAGGGATAGCAGAGGGGGATATACATTAATGTCCAAAGTAATTGACAACTTAACCACAGCATAATTATGGGTAATTTTTCAGGATTTAGTCGGAAATATGGCTTGTTGCCATTCATCGGAAAGCTCTCGGCGAGAGCTTTTCGATTAATGGCAACAAGCCATATTTCCGACTAAATCCTGAAAAATTACCAATATTTCTGCTGTGGTTAAGTGGTCAATTACTTTGGGCATTACTGTACATGTACCGGTATAATACTTAATGTTTAACCCACAGGGAGCCCCACACAGATTGAGGCATGCATTACACAGTGTCGTCTGCTGCAGTCTATGTGGGGTTATCTACATGTACATGTACATGTATATGTAAAGTGTTAACTTTCGTAATCAAACTTCAACAGTTGGAAACAGCATGTCAGATTCAATGTCAGATGGATATATTAGATAGAAAATGGGTTGTGATTGTTCATAAAATATGTTGTCATTGCTTAGAAAATAGGTTCTGATTGTTCAGAAAATAGGTTCTGATTGTTCAGAAAATAGGTTGTGATTGTTCAGAAAATAGGTTGTGATTATTCAGAAATTAGGTTCTGATTGTTCATAACATAGGTTTAGATTTACCGTAATTTAAGCATTTTTCAAATAGTGAAAAATATGTCGCTTCAAGGCCAAAATTAAAAATGGAGATTGTAATGATCAGTAGGACGTCGTACTCAACCATGTGGGAGTTTTATTGTAATATATTCCACTGACAGTTGAAAAATTGGGCGGTATCAAGTAACAATTCCTATTCTGGGTGTGTGTGTATAGGGGGGGGGGTGATAATTTGAACACACACCCAAATCTACTCATGTCCCTGACCATCCATGACATATACGAGGTTGTTACCCCTCCCTTGAATACCAGTTAACAGAGAGCTGTAAATCCTAAATACCAGTTAACAGAGAGCTGTAAATCCTAAATACCAGTTAACAGAGAGCTGTAAATCCTAAATACCAGTTAACAGAGAGCGGTAAATCCTAAATACCAGTTAACAGAGAGCGGTAAATCCTAAATACCAGTTAACAGAGAGCGGTAAATCCTAAATACCAGTTAACAGAGAGCTGTAAATCCTAAATACCAGTTAACAGAGAGCTGTAAATCCTAAATACCAGTTAACAGAGAGCGGTAAATCCTAAATACCAGTTAACAGAGAGCGGTAAATCCTAAATACCAGTTAACAGAGAGCGGTAAATCCTAAATACCAGTTAACAGAAAGCGTTAAATCCTAAATACCAGTTAACAGAGAGCGGTAAATCCTAAATACCAGTTAACAGAGAGCTGTAAATCCTAAATACCAGTTAACAGAAAGCGTTAAATCCTAAATACCAGTTAACAGAAAGCGTTAAATCCTAAATACCAGTTAACAGAGAGCGTTAAATCCTAAATACCAGTTAACAGAGAGCTGTAAATCCTAAATACCAGTTAACAGAGAGCTGTAAATCCTAAATACCAGTTAACAGAGAGCTGTAAATCCTAAATACCAGTTAACAGAGAGCTGTAAATCCTAAATACCAGTTAACAGAGAGCGGTAAATCCTAAATACCAGTTAACAGAGAGCGGTAAATCCTAAATACCAGTTAACAGAGAGCGGTAAATCCTAAATACCAGTTAACAGAGAGCTGTAAATCCTAAATACCAGTTAACAGAGAGCTGTAAATCCTAAATACCAGTTAACAGAGAGCGGTAAATCCTAAATACCAGTTAACAGAGAGCGGTAAATCCTAAATACCAGTTAACAGAGAGCGGTAAATCCTAAATACCAGTTAACAGAAAGCGTTAAATCCTAAATACCAGTTAACAGAAAGCGTTAAATCCTAAATACCAGTTAACAGAGAGCGGTAAATCCTAAATACCAGTTAACAGAGAGCTGTAAATCCCAAATACCAGTTAACAGAGAGCTGTAAATCCTAAATACCAGTTAACAGAGAGCGGTAAATCCCAAATACCAGTTAACAGAGAGCGGTAAATCCTAAATACCAGTTAACAGAGAGCTGTAAATCCTAAATACCAGTTAACAGAGAGCTGTAAATCCTAAATACCAGTTAACAGAGAGCGGTAAATCCTAAATACCAGTTAACAGAGAGCGGTAAATCCTAAATACCAGTTAACAGAGAGCGGTAAATCCTAAATACCAGTTAACAGAGAGCTGTAAATCCTAAATACCAGTTAACAGAGAGCGGTAAATCCTAAATACCAGTTAACAGAGAGCGGTAAATCCTAAATACCAGTTAACAGAGAGCGGTAAATCCTAAATACCAGTTAACAGAGAGCTGTAAATCCTAAATACCAGTTAACAGAGAGCGGTAAATCCTAAATACCAGTTAACAGAGAGCGGTAAATCCTAAATACCAGTTAACAGAGAGCGGTAAATCCTAAATACCAGTTAACAGAGAGCTGTAAATCCTAAATACCAGTTAACAGAGAGCGGTAAATCCTAAATACCAGTTAACAGAGAGCGGTAAATCCTAAATACCAGTTAACAGAGAGCGGTAAATCCTAAATACCAGTTAACAGAGAGCTGTAAATCCTAAATACCAGTTAACAGAGAGCGGTAAATCCTAAATACCAGTTAACAGAGAGCTGTAAATCCTAAATACCAGTTAACAGAGAGCGGTAAATCATAAATACCAGTTAACAGAGAGCGGTAAATCCTAAATACCAGTTAACAGAGAGCGGTAAATCCTAAATACCAGTTAACAGAGAGCGGTAAATCCTAAATACCAGTTAACAGAGAGCTGTAAATCCTAAATACCAGTTAACAGAGAGCGGTAAATCCTAAATACCAGTTAACAGAGAGCGGTAAATCCTAAATACCAGTTAACAGAGAGCTGTAAATCCTAAATACCAGTTAACAGAGAGCGGTAAATCCTAAATACCAGTTAACAGAGAGCGGTAAATCCTAAATACCAGTTAACAGAGAGCGGTAAATCCTAAATACCAGTTAACAGAGAGCTGTAAATCCTAAATACCAGTTAACAGAGAGCGGTAAATCCTAAATACCAGTTAACAGAGAGCTGTAAATCCTAAATACCAGTTAACAGAGAGCTGTAAATCCTAAATACCAGTTAACAGAGAGCGGTAAATCCTAAATACCAGTTAACAGAGAGCTGTAAATCCTAAATACCGGTTAACAGAGAGCGGTAAATCCTAAATACCAGTTAACAGAGAGCTGTAAATCCTAAATACCGGTTAACAGAGAGCTGTAAATCCTAAATACCAGTTAACAGAGAGCGGTAAATCCTAAATACCAGTTAACAGAGAGCTGTAAATCCTAAATACCAGTTAACAGAGAGCTGTAAATCCTAAATACCAGTTAACAGAGAGCTGTAAATCCTAAATACCAGTTAACAGAGAGCTGTAAATCCTAAATACCAGTTAACAGAGAGCTGTAAATCCTAAATACCAGTTAACAGAGAGCGGTAAATCCTAAATACCAGTTAACAGAGAGCTGTAAATCCTAAATACCAGTTAACAGAGAGCGGTAAATCCTAAATACCAGTTAACAGAGAGCTGTAAATCCTAAATACCAGTTAACAGAGAGCTGTAAATCCTAAATACCAGTTTACAGAGAGCTGTAAATCCTAAAAACCAGTTAACAGAGAGCTGTAAATCCTAAATACCAGTTAACAGAGAGCTGTAAATCCTAAATACCAGTTAACAGAGAGCTGTAAATCCCAAATACCAGTTAACAGAGAGCTGTAAATCCTAAATACCAGTTAACAGAGAGCTGTAAATCCCAAATACCAGTTAACAGAGAGCTGTAAATCCTAAATACCAGTTAACAGAGAGCTGTAAATCCCAAATACCAGTTAACAGAGAGCTGTAAATCCTAAATACCAGTTAACAGAGAGCGGTAAATCCCAAATACCAGTTAACAGAGAGCTGTAAATCCTAAATACCAGTTAACAGAGAGCGTTAAATCCTAAATACCAGTTAACAGAGAGCTGTAAATCCTAAATACCAGTTAACAGAGAGCGTTAAATCCTAAATACCAGTTAACAGAGAGCTGTAAATCCTAAATACCAGTTAACAGAGAGCTGTAAATCCTAAATACCAGTTAACAGAGAGCTGTAAATCCTAAATACCAGTTAACAGAGAGCTGTAAATCCTAAATACCAGTTAACAGAGAGCTGTAAATCCTAAATACCAGTTAACAGAGAGCTGTAAATCCTAAATACCAGTTAACAGAGAGCTGTAAATCCTAAATACCAGTTAACAGAGAGCTGTAAATCCTAAATACCAGTTAACAGAGAGCTGTAAATCCTAAATACCAGTTAACAGAGAGCTGTAAATCCTAAATACCAGTTAACAGAGAGCTGTAAATCCTAAATACCAGTTAACAGAGAGCGGTAAATCCTAAATACCAGTTAACAGAGAGCGGTAAATCCTAAATACCAGTTAACAGAGAGCGGTAAATCCTAAATACCAGTTAACAGAGAGCTGTAAATCCTAAATACCAGTTAACAGAGAGCGGTAAATCCTAAATACCAGTTAACAGAGAGCGGTAAATCCTAAATACCAGTTAACAGAGAGCGGTAAATCCTAAATACCAGTTAACAGAGAGCTGTAAATCCTAAATACCAGTTAACAGAGAGCGGTAAATCCTAAATACCAGTTAACAGAGAGCGGTAAATCCTAAATACCAGTTAACAGAGAGCTGTAACTCCTAAATACCAGTTAACAGAGAGCTGTAAATCCTAAATACCAGTTAACAGAGAGCTGTAAATCCTAAATACCAGTTAACAGAGAGCTGTAAATCCTAAATACCAGTTAACAGAGAGCTGTAAATCATAAATACCAGTTAACAGAGAGCGGTAAATCCTAAATACCAGTTAACAGAGAGCTGTAAATCCTAAATACCAGTTAACAGATAGCGGTAAATCCTAAATACCAGTTAACAGAGAGCTGTAAATCCTAAATACCAGTTAACAGATAGCTGTAAATCCTAAATACCAGTTAACAGAGAGCGGTAAATCCTAAATACCAGTTAACAGAGAGCTGTAAATCCTAAATACCAGTTAACAGAGAGCTGTAAATCCTAAATACCAGTTAACAGAGAGCTGTAAATCCTAAATACCAGTTAACAGAGAGCTGTAAATCCTAAATACCAGTTAACAGAGAGCTGTAAATCCTAAATACCAGTTAACAGAGAGCTGTAAATCCTAAATACCAGTTAACAGAGAGCGGTAAATCCTAAATACCAGTTAACAGAGAGCTGTAAATCCTAAATACCAGTTAACAGAGAGCTGTAAATCCTAAATACCAGTTAACAGAGAGCTGTAAATCCTAAATACCAGTTAACAGAGAGCTGTAAATCCTAAATACCAGTTAACAGAGAGCGGTAAATCCTAAATACCAGTTAACAGAGATCTGTAAATCCTAAATACCAGTTAACAGAGAGCTGTAAATCCTAAATACCAGTTAACAGAGAGCGGTAAATCCTAAATACCAGTTAACAGAGAGCTGTAAATCCTAAATACCAGTTAACAGAGAGCTGTAAATCCTAAATACCAGTTAACAGAGAGCGGTAAATCCTAAATACCAGTTAACAGAGAGCTGTAAATCCTAAATACCAGTTAACAGAGAGCTGTAAATCCTAAATACCAGTTAACAGAGAGCGGTAAATCCTAAATACCAGTTAACAGAGAGCTGTAAATCCTAAATACCAGTTAACAGAGAGCGGTAAATCCTAAATACCAGTTAACAGATGGGGGTGAATACTGAATACCAGTGCTGTTAACATAGAGCGGTAAAACATAAATACCAGTTAACAGATGGGGTGAACACTGAATACCAGTTAACAGATGGGGCGAATAGGCGAATCCTGAACACCAGTTAACAGATGGGGGAATAATGAATACCAGTTAACAGGTGGGGTCATATGGGGTGAATACTGAATACCAGTTAACAGATGGTGCGAATAACTGAATACGGTAAAACATAAATACCGGTTAACATACTGAATACCAGTTAACATATGGGATGAATACTGAATACCAGTTAACAGATGGGGTGAATAATGAATACCAGTTAACATATGGGGCGAATACTGAATACCAGTTAACAGATGGGGCGAATACTGAATACCAGTTAACAGATGGGGTGAATAATGAATACCAGTTAACAGATGGGGCGAATACTGAATACCAGTTAACAAATTGGGGTGAATACTGAATACCAGTTAACAGATGGGGTGAATAATGAACACCAGTCAACATATGGGGACAGATGGGGGTAGTTAACAGATGGGGTGAATAATGAATACAAGTTAACATATGGGGTGAATACTGATTACCAGTTAACAGATTGGGGTGAATACTGAATACCAGTTAACAGATTGGGTGAATACTGAATACCAGTTAACATATTGGGGTGAATACTGAATACCAGTTAACAGATGGGGTGAATAATGAATACCAGTCAGCATATGGGGGACAGATGGGGGTAGTTAACAGATGGGGTGAATACTGATTACCAGTTAACAGATGGGGTGAATACTGATTACCAGTTAACAGCTGGGGTGAATACTGATTACCAGATGGGGTGAATAATGAATAACAGTTAACAGATGGGGTGAATCCTAAATAAATAGTTGACAGATTTGTGTGAATACTGAATAACAGTTAACAGATGGGGTGAATACTGATTACTCGTTGAAATATTGTGGTAAATACTGAATACCAGATGGGATGAATAACGAATAACAGTTAACAGATGGGGTAAATACTGATTACCGGTTTATAAATGAGGTGAATACTGAATAACAGTTAACATATGGGGTGAATCCTGAATAAATAGTTAACAGATGAGGGTGAATACTGAATACCAGTTGACATATTGTGGTGAATATTGAATACCAGTTAACATAACTATGGGGGTGAATAATGAATAACAGTTAACAGATGGGGTAAATCCTGAATGAATAGTTAACAAATTGGGGTGAAAACTGAATTCCAGTTAACATATTGTGGTGAATATTGAATACCAGATAACAGATGGGGTGAATAATGAATACCAGTTAACAGTTGGGGTGAATACTGAATAACAGTTAACAGATGGGGTGAATCCTGAATAAATAGTTAACACATGGGGTGAATACTGAATACCAGTTCACAGATGGGGGTGAACACTGAATACCAGTTAAGTTTTGTTTCTCTATATCCCCAAATTGGCAGACGACACATTGCATAATCGATGTTCCCAATGGGTGTACATCACAATATGCACCATTTTGGGAACTTCAATCTGAGTTTATGTCTCCCATAGCAGATGAGGCCATGCAGAATGAGGTCCCCAGAGGGTGAATTTGCTGATGCTACCCTCTGTGCGATATCTTCACTAATTTCACACTGGCATGCGCACTTATATTTGGTGCGAGGGTGCAGTGCCGAGGTGGGCACGCCAAACGGACACTCCCTAGCCGACCTTCTGGCCACATAGATCATGCCATGAATCTCTACTATGGCTAACGCCCGTATAGATCATTTTCCACCAGTAGAAAACCTTGGAACTTTTTGAAGTTTTGACAGGGAACCTTATAAAATCTAAAAAATAACACAGGGAATATATTTCGTTGTTATTATATGTTTCTTAATAATGTACTTTACTGTAGATGAAGGTCCCAACTCAAAATTTCACGATTTAAGGGACTTTGTGAGCGATTTTGCTTTGCGATTCTTACAATTATGGAATTTTTCCTGGGTAATTAATTGAATATTTATTGCGATAACGGCTCTCAAAAGTTATAGAAAAGCATGCATTTTCGACTTGGAACCTTCACATATAGTGATGTACACTATTAAGGAACAGATAATCACAAAGAAATATATTCCCCGTGTTATTTTCTCGGGTTCCCTGTCAAAACTTCCAAAAGTTCCAAGGTTTTGTACTGGTGTATATAGCATGATCTCTACGGGCGTTACCCAGAGTAGAGATTCATGGCACGAACTACTGATAACCCGTATGGTGCCCCTCACAGACACGGGCAGACGACACTCAGTAATAGATCCTTCTATATGTGTGGGGCTCTCTACGGGCGTTACCCAGAGTAGAGATTCATGGCATGATCTACTGGCCACATTGCACTGCTGCCGCTAATACATGTTCTCACCGATTTACCTGCGTGTCGTAAATCAACATTCGTTCGTCGACTATATACGCTATGTCTACTGGCTAATTGGGCAGATCATCGGATCATCAGAGCATCAGAGCATTGGAGCGTCGTTAAACGAATCTGTTGTGTTTTTAGCTTTCACGTAATGCTAATATTATGAGAGAAAAACTGCGCGTTCTAAACGGGTGATAGGAACACATAGTGCTTTCTGTTTATCTTATTTTGTACGAACCTAAGTCTGTTCATGAAGAAATTACGTATACTATATTCGCGGGCATTTGACTACACATCTACATATTACTCCGACGCCATCAATTTACTGAAGATTACCCCCCCCCCCCCCCTTTCACTCGGTCGCCATATAGATACCAAGTCTCAAATAGTAACTCTCGATGCTATATTGAATCCACAAAAAAAATGGTGGACTTGCGCGATTGTGTAATTAAAAGTGAAATTTTGACATTTTTGGTCCCCCTAGAGGACCCCTTCTTATTTGAAAACGCCAGGAAATTTGCGTTCTTAAGTTGTGTTTTTATGATCAGTGAATACAGTATACCATTTCATGAAAAAATGGTGGACTTGCGCGATTGTGTAATTAAAAGTGAAATTTTGACATTTTTGGGTCCCCCTAGAAGACCCCTTCTTATTTGAAAACGCCAGGAAATTTCCGTCCTTAAGTTATGTTTTTATGATCAGTGAACATAGTAGAGTATTCAATGTAAAGATGGTGGACTTGCGCGATAGTGTAATTAAAAGTCATTTTTGGGGTTTTGGAGGGCCATCTGGCCCCTAAACGCCAGGAATGCGCAACTTAAGAAATTAGTTTTCCGTAATGATTTATCACCGCCAACAAATCGAGAGCATCAAACCTTCCTTGCGCGATAGTGTAATTAAAACCCTCCTGGCTCCCGAACTAGTAACTCTCGATGCTATATTGAATCCACAAAACACCGGCATAGCTAGACAAGTGAGCACATTTATTCAAAAAGCTCTAAAAATCAGAATTAATTTCACAGCATATGTGACCCGCCATATCAAATCCAGTCGTAAGGGTCACATATAGCCTACTATCTTTCAACCAAACAAGAAATTAACTAAAATAACCTGCATAAACTTAAACTATGAGACCACACCAGCGAAATTCTTTATTCACCTGTGTTATCGATCGTCAACTGATTAACAACTCAACTCAACAACTCACTCACTATTATATAACAACTCAACTCAATTAATTATTATAACTAAACTATGACTCTGTATATAATAATTACTGTAACAATGTTATACCTCACATTATATTTTTATTTTATTTTATTTTATTTTACCTCATGTTGTTAGGACATACTTGTGCAACCAACTCGTCTAGTCCAATAAAGTATTTGTATTTGCAGAGGTCCATGCAGGTGGCTACAGCGGTCGAATAACTGTATGGCCATGTGGTGACACCGGTTCGTTCTTGAACCCTTTACCCAACAAACCGGCCAAAACCGGCCAAATAAAGCTGCAACAGCCTAAATTATCTTGGGTCTGTCTCAATAAAACCATACAAATATGGATATCATTGGAACCGGCTCATTGACCACATTGTGGTGGTTACAGTTATGCCCTGTGCCAATGCATTCTCTTATATATGCAAGTCGACCATAGGTCGCCTCGCATATATAAGAGAATGCATTGGCCTAAAAAAAATCTTTTTTTAACACTTTTTACCATTTTTTCTTACATTCTTTAACAATTTTATAACTTTTAATGTGTTAAGCCAATGCATTCTCTTATATATGCGAGGCGACCTATGGTCGACTCGCATATATAAGAGAATGCATTGGCACAGGGCCATTCTGTTGGGTAAAGGGTTAACGTGCACATATATACCGAGGTGTCTACACGGGTCAGCCATTGATTAATGTCTGCGCCCGATCGGACAGCGTACTGCACCAACGACAATATGCATGGTCAAATGTTGTAATGGGGGAAGTCGGCATTTTGCATTAGGATTTTTATTCAATTATCTCGAATGAGACTTTTCAACCTGGCAAACTTGGTATCTGACCGAGTTCTGTTAATGTCAGAATACTCTGACCAGGTTTAGATCCCCGGTCCGCTGGCACGAGAGACCAGTACACTACCTCTCGGCTACCGACTTCCCTATAGATTAGTATAAATGGCTTGGGTGTTAAAAACTAAAATAATAGCACTAGGGGTGGTATGCATGGTACGTATAGTTGTTCATCCGTTTGGTTGGTTCGGGTGGATTGTCGCTGTAGCACGTGTTTCGCCATGAAATTAATTTTTAAACCCAATTAAACTGACAACGTCGTGGTTTTGAATGCGTCGCTTCAACACTCTTGACGTGTCGGTTGTTTTTGTTGTTCGGCATTCTCCGCGGGTTTGGCTCTCGACCTATCGGTTGTTATTTGTTGTTCGGCCGTCTCCGGTTTTGGCTCTCGACCTATCGGTTGTTTTTGTTGTTCGGCACTCTCCGGGTTTGGCTCTCGACCTATCGGTTGTTATTTGTTGTTCGGCCGTCTCCGGTTTTGGCTCTCGACCTATCGGTTGTTTTTGTTGTTCTGCATTCTTCGGTTTTGGCTCTCGACCTATCGGTTGCTTTTGTTGTTCGGCATTCTCCGGGTTTGGCTCCCGACCTATCGGTTGTTATTTGTTGTTCGGCCGTCTCCGGTTTTGGCTCTCGACCTATCGGTTGTTTTTGTTGTTCGGCACTCTCCGGGTTTGGCTCTCGACCTATCGGTTGTTTTTGTTGTTCGGCATTCTCCGGTTTTGGCTCCCGACCTATCGGTTGTTTTTATTATTCAGCTATCTCCGGTATTCGCTCTCTATGTATCGGTTGTTATTTGTTGTTCGGCCGTCTCCGGTATTCGCTCGCGATGTATCGGTTGTTATTTGTTGTTCTGCATTCTCCGGTTTTGGCTCTCGACCTATCGGTTGCTTTTGTTGTTCGGCCGTCTCCGGTATTCGCTCTCGATGTATCGGTTGTTTTTTGTTGTTCAGAAATCTCCGGTATACGCAAGAATATAACTAATCCCGCGTGGTACTCGACGAATAGACGGCATTAAATAAGCATGTTAACCGCATCGGAGACCACGTTTAAATCCAACACATACACCACGATCCAGCATAAATCAATGGGTACTCCGTGCATTACAATACGGGAGCTGTAGACAGGGCTAATGTTTTACACAAATCGATAATCGTACACTTCCGCCATTGCCGAGGGTTTACGGATTCTAATAGCGAGGACCCTCTCCGCGCTCAAGCCTGAGTTTAATGTGCCTGTCATTTGCAGAATGAGGTCCCCAGAGGGTGGATTTAGTGACGCTATCCCGCATAGCTGGCTAGCATCACCAAATTCACCCTCTAGCAACCTCAACCTCATATTATCTGGACAGTTTCTTTATTATCAAATTTCTATTGAAACTTCTTCACATAGATTATGTTTCTTTTTCAGTTTAGTTTCTCTATATCCCCAAATTGGCAGACGACACATTGTATAATAGGGATTCTATAGTGGAGGTATAGGTGATTACGTCCAAGTCTGCAAATAGCGTGCCTGTCATTCGCAGAATGAGGTCCACAGAGGGTGAATTTAGTGACGCTATTCCGCATAGCTGCATGGCCAGCATCACCAAATTCACAATATGGGGACCCTCATACTGGTTAGGCCCCATCTTCTCTGGAAAGTTTCTTTATTATCAAAATTCTATAGAAACTTCTTCATATATTTATTTTTTAGTTTAGTTTCTCCATATCCATAAATTATCAGACGACACATTGCATAATCGAGGTTCTCAATGGGTGCACATCACAATATTCACCAATTGGGAACTTCAATCTGAGTTTATATCTCCCATAGCAGATGAGGCCATGCAGAATGAGGTCCACAGAGGGTGAATTTGCTGATGCTACCCCCTGTGCGATATCTTCACTAATTTCAAACTGGCATGCACACTCATGCTTGGTGCGAGGGTGCAGTGCCGAGGTGGGCACGCCAAACGGACACTCCCTAGCCGACCTTTTGGCCACATAGATCATGCCATGAATCTCTACTATGGCTATGCGGGATAGCGTTACTAAATTCACCCTCTTGGGACCTCTTACTGCAAATGACAGACAAACTAAACTTTCTTTTGTTGAACTCTCGCATGCAAATTCACATTGGTGTAGGTATAGAGATCCAGGGACTGGGAACACCGTATAATACAGGGTAAACATTATTGTCTTCGGTTACATGGGCAAGTTAAGGTCGAAAAGTTGGTGTTCATACGTTTAGTATGGCACGGGTTAGCAACTGATGAAGATCTTATTGACTTTTTTCTCTCTTCCTTCTTTGATGATCTCATTTATAAAATATAAATTTTGACTTTTGGATTTTATTAGTTGAGATATTTTGGGGCGTACGTTCAAAATTATTTTCCAAATTTAGTAAAACCGCTCCGGGCCACTGCTCTCCATCCAAAATTTATGAAAAGTGAACGAGGAATCAGGTATGATGTATCTGCACAAAATTGGTCACTGTTCCCTTATTTTCTTTTACCCCCCCCCCTATTTTCATATGCTTTGCAGATTCCCTCTTCTTTCTTTGTTATCCATACATTTGGCACCAACTTCACCTTGTGATTAAATGTATATGACTAATTGGTTTCAGGCCATTTTTCTTTCAGCTTATCCTAATTTGACATATCGAAAAGCCTTCGGGCATTCAGCCAGCTTTTCATTATGACTAATTGTGACCCGCCATATCAAATCCAGTCGTAAGTCGGGATTTTGTTTACCCTGTGCCAATGCATTCTCTTATATAAGCGAGTCGACCATAGGTCGCCTCGCATATATAAGAGAATGCATTGGCCTAACAATTTTTTATCATGTTTTTTAAATAAATGTTTCTTACAATTTTTAGGATATCAAATAAAAAACATCCATTACCCTGCAGGGAGCCCCACACATATATAGAAGCATATAGAAGAGTGTCGTCTGCTCATGTTTGTCTGGGGCTCTGTATGGGTGAAATTATAAAATTGTTAAAGAATACAAGAACAAATTATTAAAATTGTAAAAAATCGTTAGGCCAATGCATTCTCTTATATATGCGAGGCGACCTATGGTCGACTCGCATATATAAGATAATGCATTGGCACAGGGTAAACAAAATCCCGACTTACGACTGGATTTGATATGGCGGGTCTATTAACCCATAGAGAGCCACACACAGCCTGGATCAGACGACACTATGTAGTGCATGCTTCCATCTGTGTGAGGCTCCCCGTGGGTTATATGGCGGGTCACATTTATTGTCATCCCGGGATGCTGGGTGTGATTTCCGCTAACCCTGCATGATGTGTTACCTGGTCAGACACCCACTTACCACTTATTGGTTACCCATAAAACCTGTCTTCGGTAACATGGGCAAAGGCGTATAATAAATCTAGGTACACATTCCGAAGCGCCACGTGGACAATTTACAAGTCAAGTAAATAATAGGAGCATAACAGAAGTATACTTGGTGTTTAGAAATTTTGAAAACAAGAGCATACTATATGGCAAGCTTATGCGTACCAGTTGAATCGTGCGCCATCATAATTTAAATGCATGTGCGTCATAACAGTTAAAAAACTTCAGTAACATGATTGTCTTATACCGGCAGTTTAAGATCAAAATGGGACCGCGGTACATAGTTGGGTTTTACCAATTTTGGAATTCAAACGTATAATCAGATAGAAACGGATAAAAATATTGTTTAAAATAGTTATATTTACAAATATTATATCCAAATTGACAACACACGCTGTCATTCTTATATATTAATTAAATGCAGCAACTCTCGATGGCAAAACCGATTTCGTTAATTTATCGCTGTTTGATGTGTCCCGAATCGAGTAGTAATATTTACAATTGACCGTAGTTCAGACGATGTTTTCTATGGAGTGTTACTGTCGATTTGCTTCAGATTTCCGGCGTTGTTAGTAGAATGTTACATTCCTCCAGTTGGCATATCACCTGAATACTAACTCATCAGTTTCACGCAACCGAACAAGTACATAATATGTCTTTAACCTCAGGCTCTAGGCACATAATCCTAACCAGAGGCAACCAAACAACTAAACACCAACATCCACACAACATCCACACAACTAACCAACAAACCAGCTAACTAACCAACAGAAGTGTGTTTCGGCGACCATCGTCATCGCCACCAGCTTCCTCTACCACACAACCAACCAACAAACCAGCTAACTAACCAACAGAAGTGTGTTTTGACGACCATCGTCATCGCCACCAGCTTCCTCTACCACACAACCAACCAACAAACCAGCTAACTAACCAACAGAAGTGTGTTTCGGCGACCATCATCATCGCCACAAGCTTCCTCAACCAATCAACCGAACCAAACCACCTAACTAACCAACAGAAGTGTGTTTCGGCGACCAACATCATCGACACAAGCTTCATCAACCACACAACTAACCAACAAACCAGCTAACTAACCAACAGAAGTGTGTTTCGGCGACCATCATCATCGCCACAAGCTTCCTCAACCATTCAACCGAACCAAACCACCTAACTAACCAACAGAAGTGTGTTTCGGCGACCAACATCATCGCCACAAGCTTCATCAACCACACAACTAACAAACAAACCAGCTAACTAACCAACAGAAGTGTGTTTCGGCGACCATCGTCATCGCCACCAGCTTCCTCTACCACACAACTAACCAACGTTCAGCTAACTAACCAACAGAAGTGTGTTTTGACGACCATCGTCATCGCCACCAGCTTCCTCTACCACACAACCAACCAACAAACCAGCTAACTAACCAACAGAAGTGTGTTTCGGCGACCAACATCATCGCCACCAGCTTCTCGGCCACACAACTAACAAACAAACCAGCTAACTAACCAACAGAAGTGTGTTTCGGCGACCAAAATCACCGACACCAGCTTCCTCTACCACACAACTAACCAACAACCCAGCTAACTAACCAACAGAAGTGTGTTTCGGCGACCAACATCATCGCCACCAGCTTCTCAGCCACACAACTAACAAACAAACCAGCTAACTAACCAACAGAAATATGGTTCGGCGGCCATCATCGTCGACACCAGCTTAACCAATTAACCAATTAACAGGCGTGTGGTTCGGTGACAATCATCACCATAGATACTCAATGAATTATGTAACATCTGGCGGCCGGCCGTCAACCTCTGTGGTCCCTAATTCGGTGTTATGACGGTAAACTGAGTTTTCTTCATCGTTATTCTATATCGACCTGACGCATTCATGAAAAAATAATTAGCTTCCAATCGAATCGACGGTCGCGATGTTTTTATGGGCGAATCAAAGACCGCGGGATCACACCGGTCTTATCTACAACATTTAACTGGTTATATGGAGCAGCACAAACAAGTAACATTGCATCAGTTAATTCGTGGAGGTTAATCGTCGAACAGTGGGCATGTATAACAAGAAAACCATAGTCAGAAATGGTAACGCCACCAAGATCGTATTATTAGCCATAAATATAAATAATAATACAATTATTCTATAAACTAGCTTTCAAATTTTATGCGGGAAATTTGCGTACTTCCATATTTCAAGTTTTCCCGTTTCTCGTGGCATACATTACTTTCATCAAACTGTCTTCTTTATTACACAAGCTGATAGGCCCGACTTCACCCGGGCTGTTTCCCATCTGCTTTCCGGTGAAAGGTGCGATTTGACCTTCAATTGACTATTTCGAAAGTCAAGGTCAGGTCAGGGTCATGATTTGTCCAGTCCAAAACACCCCCACCCGTAGAAAACTACCCATAGGTATCAAATTTCGTCGAAATCCGTCCGTTTTACCCAACTTGACCTTTAATTAACAATTTTGAAGGTCAAGGTAAGGTCAGAGTCATGATTTGACCCGTCCAAAACACCCCCCCCCCCCGACAAAAGTACCCATAGGTATCAAATTTCGTCGAAATCTATCCGTTTTATCCGAGTTGACCTTTGATTGGCCATATTGAAGGTCAAGGTCAGGCCGAGGTCACAATTTGACCCGTTCAAAACTCTCCTCGGACCAAAGTATCCCTAGGTATCAAATTTCGCCGAAATTTGTCCGTTTTACCCAAATTGACCTTGCATTGACAGTTTTAAAGGTCAAGGTCAGGTCGGGGTCACGATTTGACCCGTTCAAAACACTTCCCGGACACAAATACCCATAGGTATCAAATTACGTTGAAATCTATGGAAAGCCGAGGAGGACATGTTGGTTGCTAATTGCTAGATATACGACGCGGTATTTTGAAGGTGTTTCAAACTAGGAGATATAAGTATTCTGCCTTTCAAATGGTGATGAATTATAGTAGTTTATTCAAATTTTATGGCATAAATTGTTATTAAAACCGTATATACTATAAAAAATTAATGACTCGAAAATTAAGTGGGCCTTTAAACAAAGTCACAATTGCATTTAGGCTCATCTCATACTCGTCCATTCAGCGATATTCTACTGCGCAGTTTGTTATAGCCTCCAGTATTTATTGAGCGTTATACCCCCAACTGTTATAATTCGCCTTTAGCAGGCGTACTCTTGCCTCAGATTATTGAGATATTAGGTCACACATAATCACATTAAATCGCATCGTAACATAGCAATTGTGTGGGCTCCTTGGCGTGAATATGTAATGAGAAATAAGGTCATACGTAATGACATTAAACTCAAGAAAACCCTCGAAAACAAAACAAAATCACATTTAATGTTTTACGTTATTTCCTTCATAAAAAGAATCTTCGTGATAATGAACCCTCTCGTTACTTTAGAATATAGAATTAACCTTAAAATAAAAAAAATCTTTGGAACACAGAACCTTCGGAATAACGAACCTTCGGATTGGTGAACCTTCGGAATAGCGAACATTCAGAGAAATTTCGGAATAGTGGACCTTCGGGATAGTGAACCTTCGGAATAGAGCCATGCCCCCCAATATTCATATTATATGCCCAGAGTTCAAAGGTATGGACCCATAAAATTCTAAACTTGGCCCTTAAAATAATTAACTCCAAATTGGAGCACACACAGAACACCACTTAAGTCAACTGAACCTATGTCATGTCCCAATGCGGGAGGGTCCATATATACCACAACATTCATAGTATATGCCAAGAATTCAAAGGTATGGGCCCACGTAATGACATAAAATCTCAAGAAAACCAGCGAAAACAAAACAAAATCACATTTAATGTTCTAAGTTAAGTTATTTCCTCCTGTATCTGTATCGGTGCGCGCGCATGATCAGTTCGGATGTGAGCGCACACTCCATATAAAGAATCTTTGTGAAAATGAACCCTCTCAAATTAGTCTCAATACTTTAAAATATAGAATTAACCTAAAAATAACAAAAACCTTCGGAATAGAGAACCTTCGGAATAGCGGATCTTCGGGATAGCAAACCTTCATAATAGAAGCATGTCCCCACAATTACACCGGTGACGTAAACACATGTGCCAATCTTAGTTGTACTCTCGTAATTATCGGTACGATGAAACGGTGACGGAATCTGACGAGGTTTGCCGAATGTACAATCACCCAGTGAATTATCGATCGCCCATGCGATACAAAAAAACCAAAAGCAATAAACACCACACTACGGTGGCGTAATTACCGAAGGGTGTGCACGATCAGGCTAATCTGAATTGCTCTTGCTGGGTCGCACGAACGCACCCGGCCAATGATGTATGATTCGATTGGTTCTATTGCTAATAAACTGTATCCTTTAGCTACGGCCGATTAGCGCGGGATCTCGCGGGATCTTACGTGATCTCGCGGCGAGGATATTCCTGGGGACCGGAAGCGTATTCATATCGACTGCTGTTCGGTATTTCTATCACGCGTCACGCGTGAACGTTGCCATGGTTACGTTGAAGAATCCCATCAGAGGCTATAGTGATCGGTTGAACCAATTGAGATGGCTCCGAGTTCTTCAATTGGGCGACTTGTTGCAAATGCAGATCAATGCGGCCTCATGCACTGGAACACAGTTACGATCCGTCAATCGACTGAGAATTTGATCGAATTCGTGACGGCACTCGGATGTGAGCAACGCATGCATGGAGATTTTCAACGGCGCCATATTCGCTTCCAATCTCTACCAGAGCGCACCAGTCATGCTTCTTTTCTGACTCTGTAACCGACTGGGTACTAGTCTGTGATTCTATATTTAGCATGGGATATCCCAGCAAAAATGGCGAAACCCGATCGCTCCAAAGTAAAATTTTCTATTGTGCTTTTTGAACAATTCCCACTCTAAAACTCTAAAACATAATGACAGAATGGAAAATCAGAGCGGTAGTTTTGTTGACGATTTTTCGCAAGCTACTCGTCAATATTGCAGCAAATTAGAACTTTTGTGTTTGACTTGCCGTTCGAGTTGTGACAATGTCGTACAATTGCGTTTATACTTTTGTGTTGATAAAATAATCACACGGTGTCTAAATATAGTTCTTCGGTTTTAGTGAGACTTTTCAAACATAAGGTCCAAAATTTATACATTTTTGTTTCGATGTTTTGTGTGCTTAACAAGGTCAGCATGTTGCTCTGTTCGCTTAGTATATATTTTAATATCGCGGAAGTCCACCAAATGTGGGTGAAAGGTCGCCGGTAGCAGCGGTCTTACCGAGTCATCAATGGAGGTAAACCCTGCATTGAAATTGATTCGCTTCTTTATAATTCTCGTGTTAACGTTTGGTGCGGATGATGGATTGTAGGTAAACATCCCAACAACTGAATGGACTAGTATGGGTGAAATGTGGGTCAACACGCCAGGCGACGTAATGGGCTGACACGAGTGGGATTTAGGTAAATACGTCAACCAAGAGAGTGGGCTGGTATGGATTGGTTGTGTGTAAGCACATCAACAACTGAATGGACTGGTGTGGGTGAAATGTGCGTCCCCATTGGGAACCTCGATCATGCAATGTGTCGTCTGTTAATTTGGGGATATAGAGGAACTAAACTAAAAAGAAATAGAATCTAGGTGAAGAAGTTTCCATAGAAATTGTATATTAAGGGTCAGACGCACGTTTTGCCAAAATTTCCTGGTATTTCAAAATGTATTTTCTCTAAATCTATCAGGAATATCTTTGTGAATTTTTGTACAAGAGATTATTGTGGTACCATACATAAGAACCATTGGACATTTGGTTATTATAATCTCATTTACTTTACTTTTATGGCATGAAAAATCTTTAAAATTTCACTGTGTTCAGGTACCGAGAACTACTGTAAAACAGATTTTTTTCGAAAGTGCATTTCATATATACATGATATCATATCTGAAGATCATGAGAGAAGACTTAATTTTTCTTGATTCATGAAATTAAATGATTATTTTCATTCAGAAAGACAACTACCATAAACATTTTTTTATTATTGAGAATTGTCATGCCATGCTTGTTGGTTCGGTTGAGTTCTGGGTCATGGGTTCATAACCAAATTAAATCTGACCACCATATCTCTTAACACTGTGACCTAATTTCTGTCGATTGCTCCCTGCTTGAGTGGACAGAACCACATTTGAACATTTGTTTTCATTGGGCTGGCATATTTGTGACTGCTTTATTCTTCATTATAATACATGGGGTATGATGCTATAATATGCAATTAAAAAGCTAACTCAACATTATGATACAAATGAAGCCTCCTCTCATGGAGTCAAGACAATAAGCTATTTGATGGTTGACATGTTGTTTGAAATTATAAATTTTTCTGGCAATTCTCGGTACCTAAAGGGACAGAAACGAAACAAATATTTTCAACCTCTCAAATGTATTAAAATCCATTATTGTTATTGTCTCTTTATAATTGCTCTGATTCTATATATAATGAAAATTATCATATGTAAAATTTAAGATTTTTCACCTGATAGATCCAGAGAAATTCTTTGTTGAAAATCACTTGCCATTTCTGGCTGGATTTACTGTGATTTATGCAAAACGTGCGTCTCCCCCTTAAAGACACTTTCCATAGAAGATGAGGCCAGAGTAGAATGATGTTCACAGAGGGCGAATTTAGTAATGCTAACACACTTTGAGGGATAGCGTATAACTAAATTCACAATATGGGGACCTCGTTCTACAAATGACAGGTACACTAAACTCAGACTTGGAGAAGTGATGAATAATGTCCAGTGACCGAGCTATAAATACTTATACAATTCCTAAACCTTGTCCAGTGACCGATCTATAAGTATTTATACAGTCCCTAAACCATGTCTACTGACCAAGCTATAAGTATCTATACAATCCCTAAACCATGTCCAGTGACCGACTCTGTATATACGTACATGTATATATACAATCCCTAAACCATGCCCAGTGACTCAGCTCCCATGTGAAGTTATATTCTCTTTATAGAATGTTGCTGTTGGTGTTTTAACTGAAGACCTAGATCGTACTCTATATATATATCACGTCAAATTGAATGACACCAGACTAATGCTAAAATTACAGGTTAATTCGACTTCTATCCTACTATACGAATCGCATATATATTCATTATGCTAACACCGCTTGATTTTGTCTGCGCGAGGGTATATTATAATCTCAGAAAGTCTCGTTTGTCTGCGCTAGGGTATATTATAATCTCCGAAAATCTCGGCTGTTACTGAGAATAAAATATTTCTTTGACGACGCCGATGAGTTGGCATGGATCAAACGACCGATTGACTTGTTTTGAAATCGTAGAATTTTACTGTCGGCGTGATTCGACTGATAATGCTATCCGCACTGCTTGGGTGGTTACGAAAGTTAATAACCAGTTATGAAAAGTTAATAACCGAGCCGATCACAACCGATTTCTGGCATCAGGCACAAACGGATTAACGTAACAGAAGGAACCGGCGCAGTGCTCCGGTCGACAATCGAACACGTGCCCCTTGCAGAGTACTTAATGCACATTTTTACCGATCTGAACGTACAGGCTGCAGACAAATTACGTAGGTCACGACCCACCTGGTCCACGAACTACAGTAATGCCCCAAATAATCGACTCCTTAACCACAGCAGAATTATGGGTACTTTTTCAGGATTTAGCTGGAAATATGGCTTGTTGCCATTCATAGGAAAGCTCTCAGTGAGAAATCCTGAAAAATTACCCATAATTCTGCTGTGGTTAAGGAGTCGACTATTTAGGGCAATATTTTACCTAGACCGCATTTTATCGCGGCGTTAACTCGGCACATTAATCCAGGCCTCAAATTAAATCTAATTACTCGCTATTGTTACGTAATTTGCGATTCCATGACGTAAAGAGGTCGATAAATACATGAAATACAAATACAGCTCCATGAAAACACACATTTACCAGCAGAGTTCCATCTAACACACGAAATACCAACACAGTTCCATGAAAACACGAAATACCAATACAGTTCCATGAAAACACGAAATACCAACACAGTTCCATGAAAACACGCGAAATATACCAACAAAGTTCCATCTTAAATACCAATACAGTTCCACGAAAACACAAAATACCAACACAGTTCCATCTAGCACACGAAATACCAACACAGTTCCATGAAACACGCGAAATATACCAACAAAGTTCCATCTGAAATACCAATACTATTCCATGAAAACACAAAATACCAACACAGTTCCATCTAACACACGAAATACCAATACACTACCACCAAAACACGAAATACAATACAGTTCCACGAGTACACACGGAATAGCAATAGAGTACCATAAAAACATACGAAATACCAATACAGTTCTACGAGTCCACATGAAATACCAATGCAGTTCCATCTAACACACGAAATACCAATGCAGTTCCATCTAACACACGAAATACCAATACAGTTCCATGAAAACACACGAAATACCAATACAGTTCCATAAAACACACGAAATACCAACACAGTTCCACAAAAACACACGAAATACCAATATAGTTCAGTGAAAACACACGAAATACCAATACAGTTCCATGAAAACACACGAAATACCAATACATTTCCACGAAAACACACGAAATACCAATACAGTTCCATGTAGCACACGGATTACCAATAAAATTCCATGAAAACAAACGAAATACCAATACAGGCCCGTGAAAACACGAAATACCAATACACTACCATGAAAACACGAAATACAATACAGTTCCACACGGAATAGCAATATAGTTCCATGATAACAAACGAAATACCAATACAGTTCCATCTAGCACACGGATTACCAATAAAATTCCATGAAAACACACGAAATACCAATACAGGCCCGTGAAAACACGAAATACCAATACACTACCATGAAAACACGAAATACAATACAGTTCCACGAGTACACACCGTCACGGAATAGCAATATAGTTCCATGAAAACACACGAAATACCAATACAGGCCCGTGAAAACACGAAATACCAATACACTACCTTGAAAACACGAAATACAATACAGTTCCACGAGTACACACAGAATAGCAATATAGTTCCATAAAAACATACGAAATACCAATACAGTTCTACGAGTCCACATGAAATACCAACACAGTTCCACCTAACATACGAAATACCAATACAGTTCAGTGAAAACACACGAAATACCAATACAGTTCCATGTAAACACGAAATACCAATACAGTTCCACGAAAACACGAAATACCAATACAGTTCCACGACAACAAATGGAATACCAATAGAGTTCCATGAAAACACACGAAATACCTGTACAGTTCCCTGTAACACACGAAATACCAATATAGTTCCACAAAAATACATGGAATACCAATACAGTTTCATGTAACGCACGAAATAACAATACAGTTCCATCTAACACGCGAAATACAAATACAGTTCCATGTAACACACTAAATACCAATACATTTACATGTAACGCATGGAAATACAATACAGTTCCATGACAACACACGAAATAGAAATACAGGCCAGTGAAAACACGAAATACAAATACAGTTCCATGAAAATACATGAAATACCAATATAGTTCCATATAACACACGAAATACCAATACAGTTCCTCGACAAAACATGGAATACCAATACAGTTCCATGTAACACACGAAATACATGTACAGTTCCCTGTAACACACGAAATACCAATATAGTTCCACGAAAATACATGGAATACCAATACAGTTTCATGTAACACACGAAATAACAATACAGTTCCATCTAACACGCGAAATACAATTACAGTTCCATGTAACACACTAAATACCAATACATTTACATGTAACGCACGGAAATACAATACAGTTCCATGACAACACACGAAATATAACTACACGCCAGTGAAAACACGAAATACAAATACAGTTCCATGAAAATACATGAAATACCAATATAATTCCATATAACACACGAAATACCAATACAGTTCCACGACAAAACATGGAATACCAATACAGTTCCATGTAACACGCGAAATGCCTGTACAGTTCCATGTAACACACGAAATACCAATATAGTTCCACGAAAACACACGGAATACCAATACAGTTCCATGTAACACACGAAATAACAATATAGTTCCATCTAACACGCGAAATACAAATACAGTTCAATGTAACACACGAAATACCAATACAGTTAATGTAACGCACGGAAATACAATACAGTTCCATGAAAACACACGAAATAGAACTACAGTCCATGTACCACACGAATTTCCATGCATGAAAACACACGAAATACCAATACAATTCCATGAAAACACACGAAATACCAATACATTCAATGCAACACATGCAATACCAACACAGTTCCATGTAACACACGAAATACGTGTACAGTTCCATGTAACACACGAAGTACATGAACAGTTCCACGAAAACACGAAATACCAGCACAGTTCCAGGGAAATATATATACCTGATATACAAATACAGTTCCAGGAGAATATCTGAAATACAAATACAGTTCAAGCTAGAATAATACCAAACATACAAACACTGTTCATGAGAATATCTGATATACAAATACAGTTCAGGCTAGAGTAATAATAAACATACAAACACTGTTCCATGATAATATCTGATATACAAATACAGTTCAAGCTAGAATAATACCAAACATACAAACACTGTTCCATGATAATATCTGATATACAAATACAGTTCCATGATAATACATGATACAAATTCCTCTACAACAATATTGTGTGAAAATTGGCATAAACCATTCACTTTTGTCTACTATTTCCCTCAATAAATAGGGCTCCTTCTGCATTTTCATTTATCTGTCGTCTGATTTGATCACCCTAGCATCCCTCTAAATGAATAACAGACCATTCATATCTACACTTTGACTGGGAGAATCCATTTAGTATAGAATGGTTAACTGGAGGTGCTTTGTATATTCAGAACATCTTAAAATTGTTTCTCCACAGTAGCATACATGTACCATACATCACTGTATATGCACCATCCATCATTCTACATGTACCACTCATCACTGTATACACAAAACATACAGCACCATACAAGCACCATCCATCAGTGTACATATACCACACCTGTACTATCCATCATTGTACATATACCACACATGTACTATCCATCATTCAGTGGTGGCGCCAGTGGGGGGCACGGGGGGGGGGGCTACTCCCCATTGTCGGTGAGCTCTAGCCCCCTCGTCGGGGAGGACTTGTCGGGGGTTTTCTATATGTAAGTCGGTTGTGTGTATAAGATGAAGTAATCATGTACAGACTGTCAGTGTGGGAAAGTGTCAGAGAGAGAACATACAGCGGAATATATCCCACACAAAATATTCATGGCACATGTTCCCATTAAATCCGGGGGTATTCCCCTGTATTGTTACACCATCAGCGTTTTAGTGGTAATGAAAATATATTGAAACACGTGTGCTTTATCATTGCTGGCTACTCTGGCATTCGTCACAATGGCACATTGGTCTATAGAACCATTGAGTACCTACAGTATGGCCACATGTTAGCTATATCCCCGACAGTGAAACACCATGCTGGCACTTGCAACTAATGAAATTAGAAATTAGAACTGACACAGACAAGTGGCCTCCCTAGAATGTAGGAATTTTCACAACAATTCATGGGTTTTAATCTTCGAGTTATCTCATATGCTAATTATGGCTGATAATTTAAAAGAAATTTAATTATCATATCACTGACTTGTCTCAGGTCAAATATTAGTGCGGCGCGGCCTTAATTCTACTGTTTAATTGACACCACCATAATATATGTGTTATTATTTACAAATGTGATAATGTTCATCAATCATAAGCAACTGCAGATCTATTAGAATTATCCAGGCTCCAGCTAAGAGACTATATTTACTTCAATATGGTTTTGTTCATTGGTTCGCCACACACACTATATGTGCGCTCATTTCACATACCAACAGGCAATATGGTGTAATTTAGTGTAGCCCCCCTGTCGGGGAGCACAGCTCCCCTGTCGGGGATTTTCTGGTGCCACCCCTGCCATCATTGTACATATACCATTCAGCGCCATACAGGTACCACCCATCACTGAATACATATACCATATAGCACCATACACGTACGATCCATCATTGTACATATACCATACAGCACCATACATGTACCATAAATGTACAATCCTCCATTGTACATATACTAAACAGCACCATACATGTACCATCAACAATTTTATATATACCATACATTACCATACATGTACCATCCGTCACTGACATTATTAAATTGTTGTGACGAAAGTCACGTGCTACATTGTATGTTATCAATTGAGACTATATATCCTTGGTGCAGTGGAGGCAAATGGCGGTATCTGAGCCTTTGATCTCGATAGAAGATGAGTTCGTAGTCTGTGTTTTCCACACAACGCATGGATTGTATTGTGGTGGTTGCACCGCGGGAGACCGACCTCGTGTGCGGTTTTATGAGAACACGTGTATTCCCAAACTCCAGGCAGAGTTATCTCCCATCGTTCCGCTGAGATACTATATCGCAGTGATAACTAGAGGGCGCTGTATGGAGTTTGCACGTGTATTCCCTACCAAACAATATTACTGCTCACTGATAACACATTATTCCCGTGTATATATTGGAGCAGAATGATCCAGAATGTTATTTGACGCAGAGCTGCGAGGCAGTTGTACCCAGGGGAAAAGATGCATTGTGAGCCGTTGTGCCATCAGTGTACAGTAATGCCCAAAGTAATTGACCACTTAACCACAGCAGAGTTATGGGTAATTTTTCAGGATTTAGTCGGAAATATGGCTTGTAGCCATTCATCGGAAATTCTGCTGTGGGTTAAGTAGTCAATTACTTTGGGCATTACTGTAGCATAACCAGGATATCTGAAATGAGAGATTGTCCAAAGCAAACTGTCAATGTTTTTTTTCTATTGTACGGATCTCACGAACTTCCAAACAAATTAAATTCCGAAACATTCTTGGCGGTAAAGAAGTTTATTTTAGATAGTGGCCGTTTCTCATAGATCACTTCCATTTGCATGAACCGCTTTTATGTTGTGTCAAACCTCTCTCTCTCTCTCTCTCTCTCTCTCTCTCTCTCTCTCTCTCTCTCTCTCTCTCTCTCTCTCTCTCTCGTTCACACTCTCTTTTTCTCTCTCTTCCTCTCTCCCTATCTTTCTCTCTCTCTCTCTCTCTCTCTCTCTCTCTCTCTCTCTCTCTCTCTCTCTCTCTCTCTCTCTCTCTCTCTCTCTCTCTCTCTCTCTCTCCCTCTCTCATGCACCCTCACCCTTAACACCGTATTGCAATGTTATAACCATATCTCAATCCTAAACATGTAATAACATTCCAATCAAACAAAACTATATATCCGTCTGCTTTACCTCAAGTGATATTTCTGTCACATGAGATCACATTTGTTCCACGAGGAGAGGACTTTAACAAAAGCATTTTGTTTGTTGTCCAATCCTCTTCATAAATCTCTATGTATATCTATGTATCTTGTGTTTGTGTGGTGTTTGATTCTTGAAATAAATATTGTTTACACCAATGCTTGTTTTCCCCATTTGCATGTTCTGCATGATTCTGAACTAAAGCTTGTGTCACCAGTCCTGGTCACCGTGCAAGCAATTCGAGAGGCGCCGATGAGTACTGTCAAATGGGAAATATGATACAACAAGAGGTTGAACCACAGCCTGGTGTTGGCATATGTGTACACACCCCCTCGATCTACCGAATTGATACATGCACCGATCGGAGCCAAAATTTACAATAAACAAAGGAGAATAACTCTAAAGTTGAAATTTCGTTAAAGTGATGTGAAACACTCCGGTGGGGTGATCAAATAGAAATGGAGGACAATCTTAAAGTGATGTGAAACACTCGGGAAGGGTGATCAAATAGAAATGGAGGATAATCTTGCTCAAAGTAGTTATTTTTACAAATCTTAAATCCAAACTTGAGAACGCACACCGCCATTATTATATATTAATTAATTTCACTGACTCTCGACGGCGAAAATAATTATCGTTACTTTATCGCCGAATCGAGAAGTAAATATTTACATTTGAGCGTACATGTAGTTCAGATGATGTTTTCTATGGAGTGGTACGGTCGATTTGCTTGAGATTTTCGGCGATGTAGTAGAATGCTTCATTCCTCCAGTTGGCATACTGCCTGAAAACTGATTTGACAGTTTAACGCACCCGAATAAGTCCGTAATATATCTTTAAAACCCCTTGTTATTGTGGCTATTTACATTGTAGTGTGGTTGTTGCACCGCGGGAACCGTCTGTGCATGTGGTTTTATGGGTGCATGTGTATTCGCCTGCTAACACAATATTACTGCGCGTTGATAACACGTTATCCCCGTGTGTATTGAAACAGAAGGCTATTTGTTTAAATAATTTGACGCAGAGCTGCGAGGCAGTTGCACCCAGGGGAAAAGATTCACTATGGATCGGTGTACAGTAATGCCCAAAGTAATTGACCACTTAACAACAGCAGAATTATGGGTAATTTTTCAGGATTTAGTCGGAAATATGGCTTGTTGCCATTCATCGGAAAGCTCTCGGCGAATGAGGTCATCAGAGGGTGAATTTAGTGATGATAGCCCGCTGTACGGGATAGCGTCACTAAATTCACCCTCTGGGTACCTCAGGCACACTAAACTCAGGCTTGTACACGTGTATTCCCTACATTATTACTGTTAACTGATAAGACATTATTCCCGTGTGTATTGAAGCAGATTGTTATTTGTTTAACCCTTTACCCAACAGAACGGCCCTGTGCCAATGCATTCTCTTATATATGCGAGTCGACCATATATGTCGCCATCGCATATATAAGAGAATGCATTGGCTTAACACATTAAAAATTATAAAATTGTTAAAGAATGTAAGAAAAAATGGTAAAAAGTGTTAAAAAAAGAGTTTTTTTAGGCCAATGCATTCTCTTATATATGCGAGGCGACCTATGGTCGACTCGCATATATAAGAGAATGCATTGGCACATGGCATAATTCGCAACCGCTTGTTTTTGACTCTCTTTATAATATGTTCATAAATTCAAATCACTACAATTATTTATTAAACGGCTGTGTAAAATGTTAAGTTTCCTCCAGCCAACGTTAACCCTTTACCCAACAATCCGGCCAAAACCGGCCAAAACCGGCCAAATAAAGCTTCAACAGCCTAAAATATCTCCGGTCTGTCTCAATAGAACCATACAAATATGGATATCATTGGAACCGGCTCCTTGACCACATTGTGATAGTTACAGTTATGCCCTGTGCCAATGCATTCTCTTATATATGCGAGTCGACCATAGGTTGCCTCGCATATATAAGAGAATGCATTGGCCTAAAAAAAAATATTTTTTTAACACTTTTTACCATTTTCTCTTACATTCTTTAACAATTTTATAATTTTTAATGTGTTAAGCCAATGCATTCTCTTATATATGCGAGGCGACCTATGGTCGACTCGCATATATAAGAGAATGCATTGGCACAGGGCCCTTCTGTTGGGTAAAGGGTTAAATCATTTGACGCAGAGCTGTGTGGCAGTTGCACCCAGGGGAAAAGATGCACTATGAATCGATATACTATAAATCTGATCTGATACTGTACGAGAGATTGTCCAAAGCTATATGTGCCAATATATGGTAGATATTTGGCACAGCAGTTCGAATTGGGTTCTAATCCCATCCGAATCCGCCCAAAATATATATATAAATAAAAAAATTAAAAAGCCCATGTATATAGCTATAATTATGCCAATGTTTGTAACTTCTGGCTCCGATATAAATCTTGTGCCATCTTTTGTCACCGTGCAAGTAATTCCAGCAGCGGCGTAAGGGTGTGGGGCGATGAGACAATGAAAGTTTGCATCTCATGACAAGGTACCGAACTGAAAAAATAGAGAGGACGGAACATAAATTTGAAATGAACAAAGGGGATAACCTTATTAGGGAAAATGGTCTTGAAATCCCGTGTATAATGGTGAACAGAAGGTTGTATTGTGTTTATTCACCGCGGGAACATATGCAAGCCTGAGTTTAGTGGTCTGTCATTTACATAATGAGGTCCCCAGTGGGTGAATTTAGTGACTCTATCCCGTATAGCCGGCCAACATCACCAAATTCACTTACTGTGGACCTCATTCTGCATAGCCTCATCTGCTAAGGGAGACAGAGACTCAGATTGAGGTTCCCGAATTGTGAATTTTGTTATGTACACCCATTGGGAACCTCTATTATGCAATGTGTCATCTGCCAATGTGGGAATATAGAGAAATTAAACTAAACAAAAATGTAAGTATCTGAAGAAGTTTCATGAGAAATTTTATAATAAACAAACATCCCAGAGAAGTTGAGGCCTAAGAAGAATGAGGTACACAGAGGGTGACTTTAGTTACGCTAGCTCGCTGTGTGGGATAGCGTTACTCAATTCATCCTCAGAGTCGTTATCTCGTGGGAATCCGGATTCAGAATCCAAAGCCGATTACGGGGGCGGGGCTAATTCCCGATTCCAGGTCAGATTTTGAAATCCACGTGGTCTCCGAAACTATGTTTAATGTTCTCCCAGCGTCAAACATGGCTCATGTATTTGACACAAGTATCATTTGTTTCTTATATTTATAAAGTTCACGTTTGTTGTGAAAGTCATGCTTTTCTTCTATGCGTATATACACGGTACATAATTTGCTGCCAATCCGACTTAATCGCATCTTTTTTTCAAGTTAAAGTGTGTTTATTGATGAGGGCAAGCATTTAATTCTAACAGCTCTAGGCCTCCTGAATCAAATTCCGAATACACGAAACTTGTCAGTTGCACAGGGACGTGACGACAGGGGTTGGTTGGTTGTCTCGACACCCCCCCCCCCCCCGAACTTTGGTACAATTTGCTTAGCTGTGCAGTCATTCATACGTGAGGAAAAATCAGGATTCTTTTGACTAACTGTTCCAAATAATGATACGTACAAGCCAGCAAACGCAACAAACAAACCCGATTTTAAATAAATACATATACAAACTTATGACTAACTCGGGAGAGGGGGTGACCGGTGATCTGTATATATATGTTCAACTTGTTTTGGTAGTCATGTTGCTTTGCCATTACTAATTATTTATTTTTCAGTGTAATAACATATGGGAGAGGGGGGTACCCTTCAGTGAGTCAGCACTTGTCCTCCAATCCCATTGTAGGTATAAACAAATGTATGTGTTATATATCATGTGTTATCTAAATTTGACAAATATTTGAAATAAATATGTTTAAACTAAACTTTGGTACATTTCCACAGTTGGAAATTTCATGCATGACACAACATTAGTTGGACATTAATTTGACACCATATATAGGTTGGAATTGTTCTCATTGTTTGATTTTTTCAACCAGTAAAAGTTGGTAATTTTCCAATCTTAGTGTTTGACAGGTTGGATATTTCCAAGGGGTGCAAATGGAATTCTGCGAACCTGTGAGATTGATGTTTGGTTCAATGGGGGGGGGGGGGGGGTGCAGTTGGTCGGAAATTTGAGGAAACCTCTAGCCACGTCCCTAGAACTTGTACGTGTGGGTACTTAATCAATAAATTGACTGACATTTCCACTATATAGTCCTGAGATCCTAGAATAAGCTTTACATTTCTGTGTGTGCGATTGGGGGATGCAGTTCACCTGCGGTCACAAGACCACAACATTAGCTTTATGAGCAAAGCTTTATTTTCCAACTAATATACAGCACGTTGGCCAAAAAATGCCTGTGTTTGTTGTCTATACAGAGACTATTGTGCAAAACGACTGCATTTAACGAAACAAAACATTTTAAACATGAAATTGATATAAGACTAGATAGTACATGCGTGTATCTGATAATCTAACGATATCATATAATCCTACTATTTCTTGAATAAGAAGAAACATTATAATAACGAACACAGCAGAAGACATATCCATGCAGGTTCACATGAATTCGGTCAATGGTGACGTATCCGCCGAATTCGAAATCGACATGCGTTCGGGCGGTATTTTAAGGATGGAATTATGAAATGGACATATAAAAGTGACAATACAATCAACAATGATTTGCTTCGCCATCAGCCGAAGTGCTCCCCCAGCGTTACTATCAATAGCGTTATTATTTGGCTAATTTCAGTAATAATCTCCCAGTTTACATTCGATAAAACAAATTGGTCTCCGCATTTAAAATTCTTTGATATAGATCGTTTATATTCTGCAATAATTGTACACAAGAGACGGATTCTTATGTTTTATTGTGTTTTTAAACTCCGAGGTGGCGAAATCTCTGGTTTGTTTACATTACGAACATTTGAGTCCGTAATCGGAATCGGAATCCGAATCTGGATTACCACGAGATTGAGATTACGGTCTGTTCGTTTACTGATTCTGCCAATTTCTGGTCTGTTCGTTTACCGAACCAAGTCGTACGGGGTCTAATCTGTAATCTGAATCCAGATTCTGAATCCGGATTCCCACGAGATAACGACTCTGGGGATTTCATTCTGCAAATCTGATAGGTGTGTATCCCCGCGTGAGGCAGACTGTTATTTGTTTAAAGGTACTCAATCCGATCAAACTGCCCCCATATCATCAAGTTACAACAATAACATTTCTTCAAAATATGCTTTAATTATCAGAATCGATTAATTACAACAAAATAATGCTAACCACGTCAACTATGGTACAAAATTTCCGAAAACGTGTTATTTATTTATTTATCAACATGTTGTTCAATTGAGTATCACGAAATTTTGCCGTATTACCACTTGATTTTTAGAGTTATCCATCTTCATCCGCAATTTTTTCGGAGACCGTCGGTTTGATGACTTTTTTCTGGTCCACAAATAAGTACACATTTCAAGAAATAACATTTGTTTTAAATCGATATCTGATCACTCAAGCTTGATGGGTGGGTTCCTCGACTCGAATCAAATATTTTGTTTAACCCCGAAGCCAAAGAAATAATAATTTGGGAGCGTCTGATCTGATTGAGTACCTTTAAGAGACACTATCTAACAATTGCGACATTTTCCACATCCTTCTCATCTGGTTACCTCCTGTTGCATACTTTTGGTTATTAAACCCTGCCATGGCTGGAGCTTCCTGTAGGGAGCCCCATACAGGTGACAGCTTGTATTGCCGAGTATCGTCTACTCACGTCAGTGAGGGGCTCCATAAGGGTTATGCATCTTTAAACTATTCGACGCAGTGCTGTGCGGTAGTTGCAACCAGGGCACAAATATGAACTATAAATAAATATATTATAAATCGGATTCAATGTACTGCAAATCAATGTAATATGAATCAGTATTATATGATCATAAGTTTCTTTTTCCAATTCCTATGCTTAAAACGTAACGAAAGGGACGTAAACCAGCATTATCCCGACCGATTTCACTAGAGGGTTTACGTAAACCATCATTATCTCTACCGATTTCACTAGCTGGTTGACGAACACCATCATTATCCCTACCGATATCACCAGCTGGTTGACGTAAACCAGCATTATCCCTACCGATTTCACTAGCTGGTTGACGTAAACCATCATTATCTCTACCGATTTCACTAGCTGGTTGACGTAAACCATAATTATCCCTACCGATTTCACTGTAGCTGGTTGACGTAAACCAGTAATATCCCTACCGATTTCACTAGCTGGTTGACGTAAACCATCATTTACCGATTTCACTAGCTGGTTGACGTAAACCATCATTATCTCTACCGATTTCACTATAGCTGGTTGACGTAAACCAGTAATATACCTACTGATTTCACTAGCTGGTTGACGTAAATCAGTAACATCCCTACTGATTTCACTAGCTAGTTGACGTAAACCATAATTATCCCTACTGATTTCACTAGCTGGTTGATGTAAACCATCATTATCCCTACCGATTTCACTTCCTTACCGATTTCACTAGCTGGTTGATGTAAACCATCATTATCTCTACTGATTTCACTATAGCTGGTTGACGTAAACCATCATTATCTCTACCGATATCACTAGCTGGTTGACGTAAACCATCATTATCTCTACCGATTTCACTATAGCTGGTTGACGTAAACCAGTATTTTATTACATATCTATCAACGTAATTCGCATGATCGCACGACGTTCCAGGCGTGTGATAATTCTCAGAATCGCACTAGTGCAATCTGTCGACGGAACTATTTCATTCAGTGTTGTTAGACTGGCTTTCGCCGTTACTATTTTTACTTTTTCAACTGTTCAACGCAAGGGCGACAACCCACTTGCCGAAATCTCAGCGCGCTGATTGGGTTATATTTTTGGAAAATCTGGGAAAACCAAATTAACACCTTTATGCGGGTCAAGATGGGTCAAGTTCACTCGCGGATAGAAGGGCTCCCTGTCTGATTGTTGCGTTAACCCTAAAATGCCGTTAAACTCAATTAAATTCACATTTTCTGTACCGGAGATGTACGATTGTGAGTCAACTTACTATGATACGTAGATATGTAATAAAAATAGAACCGCATGATTGTTTGAATTTTGACGAAATTATCGCACTCGATTTGTTGGCGCCAACAAATCTCGTGCGATAATTTCGTCAAAATTCAGACACTCATGCGGTTCTATCTATATCCCTACCGATTTCACTATAGCTGGTTGACGTAAAAGAGTATTATCCCTACCGATTTAACTGGCTGGTTTACGTCAAAGGAAACTTGTACTAATGAGTGTCAAGGTACTCACTATACGGTGGGTGGGGAAAATGAAAATAAATAAAACGCCAGTCAGCTGAGTCACGTGATCGCCGGAAGTGCATGTCTGTGGATATTTATTCCTTCGGGATTGGCTTGCTCTGTTGATATTTCCGAACAACTTTGCTAATTCTAGTTTAATAAACACCTCGAACTGCCGGGTAATAGATCAAAAAGCACCTGGCGAGAATCGATCAACGCAGTGTATGCCGAGTTTATATAAACACACGCAATCCAACGCTCGCCTTGTCAAGGTTCAAGGTCAAAGTCATTCTGATTTTTTTTACCCTGTGCCAATGCATTCTCTTATATATGCGAGTCGACCATAGGTCGCCTCGCATATATAAGAGAATGCATTGGCCTAACAATTTTTTACAATTTTAATATTATTTTCTTGTATTCTTTAACAATTTTATAATTTCACCCATATAGAGCCCCAGACAAACATGAGCAGACGACACTCTTCTATATGCTTCTATATATGTGTGGGGCTCCCTGCAGGGTAATGGATGTTTTTTATTTTATGTCCTAAAAATTGTAAGAAACATTTATTTAAAAAACATGATAAAAAATTGTTAGGCCAATGCATTCTCTTATATATGCGAGGCGACCTATGGTCGACTCGCATATATAAGAGAATGCATTGGCATAGGGTAAAAAATCCCGACTTGCGACTGGATTTGATATGGCGGGTCACAAATGTCCATAAATAGTTAGTTGATCGATTCCATGTGATTTATTTCATAATCCTGCCACGCGTCGACATTGGGTGGGTTATGAGAATTAATTGTCCATTTTGCAATCTCCAGGTTTTAGAATCTTTTTTTTAAGGACTGTACTGTGCTCGCTTCGTCGTACCTAGGTGAGATATAGGGACCTGGTTGTTGGGTAAAGGTAAGCCGCCCTTGTGAAGGGCTTGTAAGAATCGCTGATGGCAGCATGTATAGAATAGAAGATCGGCATTACTCAACAACTGGGGCAATACTGTGAAGCACTTAGGGGATAGGCGCTATATAAGCACCATTTTTTTACCCTGTGCCAATGCATTCTCTTATATATGCGAGGCGACCTATTGAGTCGACCATAGGTCGCCTCGCATATATAAGAGAATGCATTGGCCTAACAATTTTTTACAATTTTAATAATTTTTTCTTGTATTCTTTAACAATTTTATAATTTCACCCATACAGAGCCCCAGAAAAACATGAGCAGACGACACTCTTATATATGCTTCTATATATGTGTGGGGCTCCCTGCAGGGTAATGGATGTTTTTTATTTTATGTCCTAAAAATTGTAAGAATGTTTTTTTTTAAATGATAAAAAATTGTTAGGCCAATGCATTCTCTTATATATGCGAGGCGACATATGGTCGACTCGCATATACAAGAGAATGCATTGGCACAGGGTAAGAATTTTTATTATTTCGCGCTCCACGTGTATAATGTTTCGCTGTTTCTTGGTATACAGTGGGCGCATGGGCGTTCTATTTACAGAATGGGAATTTTTGGACGGATTAAAAGTCGAACTTCGACCCGGAGGCCGAGTCCGGTAAAAAGTATAGAGGGGGATTTCAATTTCGATTGTTATTCGGATGCCAAGAAGTGCAAGGCGATTAGTTCTATGAGTTGGTCATTCGTGAAACCAATATATTTTATATTCTATAATTACAATCATGGGTATATAATATATATGATCTTAAGCGCGTTACCATTTCTGATTGTGGTTTTCTTGTTATCTGTAAGGTTCGTTTCTGGTATTCGCGTTTGTTTCGTTTCTATAGTATTCGCGTTTGTTTCGTTTCTATAGTATTCGCGTTTGTTTTGTTTCTATAGTATTCACATTTGTTTCGTTTCTATATATAGTATTCGCATTTGGTTCGTTTCTTTGATAGATTAGGCTTTTTCGCAATTCCAACCAATTCTTTGTATTAATCAGCTGGCTTTTCATATGCAATTAACTTGTCAATTCTCACCATGCGGGCGCTCACTAATTATCATTCAATCACACCTAATTCTCAGCATTGCTTTTAATAATTACTGTTGTCGAACTGTTAATGCCAACATGTTGATCGGATATTTTATATTGCAAATATGTTAATCGAATCCCGCGTCATTAAAGGCGAGTCGCCAATTATTTTTTGATAGTGACTTTATATACGGTTTTAATAACAATTTATGCCATAAAATATGATTAAAATGTTATAATTTATAACTATTTGAAACATCTGTGTCCCAGAAGATGCCCACAGAGAAATAGAAGACTTCCCCCTTTGTTATCCAGAATGCAACAGAATTCAAACTGTTTTCAATGGAAGGGGAATAACTCTATCTTTAATATATATAGTTATTCCCCCTGCATTGAAAATAATACTGATTTTTACTTCAATCTTGATGACAAAACGTGTTGGCAACTCAACAAAAACAACATGTCCACAGTTTATTACATCGGATAAGTTGGTAATACAATGTTTTGGAGCTTCCTCTTTCAAATGGTATATAATATGGCATATATTTTATATAATGTAATCTGTGGGTTCGAAAATTAGGTGGGCCTTTAATTCACACATATGCATGCTTTCTATATAATATCTTGTTAAACTCTTATGTTACGTCATTAATTCACACATGTGCATGCTCTCTATGTAATATATTGTTAAAATGTTATGTTACGTCATTAAAATCACACATGTGCATGCTCTCTATATAATATCTTGTTAAAATGTTCTATGTTACGTCATTAATTCACACATGTGCATGCTCTCAATATAATAACTTGTTAAAATGTTATGTTACGTCATTAATTCACACATGTGCATGCTCTCTATATAATAACTTGTTAAAATGTTCTATGTTACGTCATTAATTCACACATGTGCATGCTCTCTATCTAATATCTTGTTAAAATGTTCTATGTTACGTCATTAATTCACACATGTGCATGCTCTCTATGTAATATCTTGTTAAAATGTTCTATGTTACGTCATTAATTCACACATGTGCATGCTCTCTATATAATAACTTTAAAAAATGTTCTATGTTACGTCATTGATTCACACATGTGCATGCTCTCTATATAATAACTTGTTAAAATGTTCTATGTTACGTCATTAATTCACACATGTGCATGCTCTCTATATAATAACTTGTTAAAATGTTCTATATTACGTCATTAATTCACACATGTGCATGCTCTCTATATAATAACTTGTTAAAATGTTCTATGTTACGTCATTAATTCACACATGTGCATGCTCTCTATATAATAACTTGTTAAAATGTTATGATACGTCATTAATTCACACATGTGCATGCTCTCTATATAATAACTTGTTACAATGTTCTATGTTACGTCATTAATTCACACATGTGCATGCTCTCTATATAATAACTTGTTAAAATGTTCTATGTTACGTCATTAATTCACACATGTGCATGCTCTCTATATAATAACTTGTTAAAATGTTCTATGTTACGTCATTAATTCACACATGTGCATGCTTTCTATATTATATATTGTTAAAATGTTCTATGTTACGTCATTAATTCACACATGTGCATGCTTTCTATATAATAACTTGTTAAAATGTTCTATGTTACCGGTACGTCATTAATTCACACATGTGCATGCTTTCTATATTATATATTGTTAAAATGTTCTATGTTACGTCATTAATTCACACATGTGCATGCTTTCTATATAATATCTTGTTAAAATGTTCTATGTTATGTCATTAATTCACACATGTGCATGCTCTCTATGTAATATCTTGTTAAAATGTTCTATGTTACGTCATTAATTCACAAATGTGCATGCTCTCTATATAATAACTTGTTAAAATGTTCTATGTTACGTCATTAATTCACACATGTGCATGCTCTCTATATAATATCCTGATAAAATGTTCTACGTTACTTTATGTTCTGGGAACTCCGCCGTTAAGTCACAGTTCCACGTATTATACAGCCGGAGTGCCGAGTGTTGTGTGGACCGCTTCCAACTATACCGGAATATCCGATAGACTCAACCTTGATTCAACCCGAAAGCAGCTCTGCTAAATTAGTTCTACTAAACAAGCTATAGCATATCACGTGACTATATATAGCATATCATAGCATGCTATATTTGTTCTCACGTGACTATATATAGCCTATCATAGCATGCTATATTTCATCTCACGTGACTAGCTAAGTCTTATCCACGCTCGTGATCGAATGCTTGACATATTTCCGATAGCTCTGCCCCCCAAATCGGTAGTCCGCTTCCTAATTTTAGCACACCCACTATCGCTGGGAAAATCCAGAAATCTATTTTTAACATGCATGCTATTCTGCGGATGTAATTTGAAAGTCATCTCCGCCTTGCTGGAAAAGTTCAACATTTTTGTCCGAAATGTCTTTGTAATAGATGAATGAAGTACAATAAATGACCACATATATACTGGAATTCTGTATGTTATTCGTGATTGGTTCCACATGTTTGATATAATGATAAATCCCGTTCCTCTATCGATGATCATAACATCGCTTCGACTTTTGTTTTCAATTCCCTTAGTTCGCACTATGCTAATATTTCGAAACGAATCTTAAGTTTGTTTTGATAGAACGCCCAAATAAAGCTTCAACAGCCTAAAATACCCTGTGCCAATGCATTCTCTTATATATGCGAGTCGACCATAGGTCGCCTCGCATATATAAGAGAATGCATTGGCCTAACAATTTTTTATCATTTTTTTTAAATAAATGTTTCTTACAATTTTTAGGACATAAAATAAAAAACATCCATTACCCTGCAGGGAGCCCCACACATATATAGAAGCATATAGAAGAGTGTCGTCTGCTCATGTTTGTCTGGGGCTCTGTATGGGTGAAATTTTAAAATTGTTAAATAATACAAGATACAAGTATTATATTGTTAGCTAGTTAACATGATCTGGCTGTGTGAATTGTTTGACATGGGATCTAGATGGGACAGATTGTTTGACATGGGATCTAGATGGGGGCAGATTGTTTGACATGGGATCTAGATGGGGCAGATTGTTTGACATGGGATCTAGATGGGGCAGATTGTTTGACATGGGATCTAGATTGGGCAGATTGTTTGACATGGGATCTAGATGGGGCAGATTGTTTGACATGGGATCTAGATGGGGCAGATTGTTTGACATGGGATCTAGATGGGGCAGATTATTTGACATGAGATCTAGATGGGGCAGATTATTTGACATGGGATCTAGATGGGGCAGATTGTTTGACATGGGATCTAGATGGGGCAGATTGTTTGACATGGGATCTAGATGGGGCAGATTGTTTGACATGGGATCTAGATGGGGCAGATTGAAGAACGTTCGATAAAATATAATAAATACATGTATTGCACGGCTTGTCGTTGACTATATGGCAAAATAGTGGCCCACAGTGAGGAATGGTCCCCTTGACGTCTGATTGACCGAGAGCTGTGTCATATATATTCTATACTGTCGCATGTGCTTCATTTAGCACATGTACTGCTATACTAGTTATACGTAGTGCCTGTCATTGGCAGAATGAGGTTCCTAGAGGGTTAATTGAGTGACGCTAGCACGCATAGCGGGCTAGCATTAATAATTCACCCTCTTGGAACCTCAATCTACTTTGACCTCATCTTCTCTGGACAGATGATCAAATTTCTACAGAAACTTCTTCACATATATTCTATTTCTTCATAGCAGATGGGGCCATGTAGAATGAGGTTACCAGAGGGTGAATTTGATGATGGTAGCCCACTATACGCCAAATAACTTAGTCATGCGCGGCCATATATATTGGATACATCCAGCTCCGTTCTGTTTTTAGTGCTGAAGGTCAAAGTTCTGGAGTTGCATTCCATTTATCGTGTCACGTAGCTAGCGGAGAAGGTAGATTGGCCGTGTACGGGAACAAAACCAGGAGTCCAGAAGTTTTGATAACTTTCATATTTGTGTATAAGTCTTGGCCGGTAAGCACTATGTATACAGGTAATATAGAGATGTTGCGGGTAGCAAGGTTCCAGGATAAGTGCCGTTCTTGCTCTCGAGAACGGGTAGTTATTTTCTAGTGTCGGTGGTATCATCTGTCCATATAAGGTCATATGATATCCATGTTATCTATACGTTCACTATAACGTATATCACACTATTTGTTACTGGATTATTCTATTCTTCTACTCATACCTGTGTTGTACAATGAGTGCAACCAGTCATAGCAATTAAGGTTTGCTCTTGTTAATTGTGCGTGTACGCTAGTATTCATCGTATTATATGTATCTCCTGTGCACAGTGCTTACCACTACACAATTAGCCCTATCAATACAACAACGGGGAATGGAAGATTATCCCAGATCCGGGAACACACCAAACTATATCTATTATACTATCTTATGTACTATCGGACAATGGAATTCGTGAATATCCGAAAGCTCCACATATGGAATGCTACTACAGAACAGTTACATGTACAGTATTGCCCAAAGTAATTGACCACTTAACCACAGTTGAATTATGGGTAAATTTTCAGGATTTAGTCGGAAATTTGGCTTGTTGCCATTCATAAGAATGCTCTCGCCGAGAGCTTTCCGATGAAAGGCAACAAGCCATATTTCCGGCTAAATCCTGAAAAATTACCCATAATTCTGCTGTGGTTAAGTGGTCAATTACTTTGGGCATTACTGTAGCACTAAAAACGGAACGGGGTTTTCACAGAAAGCTCCAGACATGGAAGAGTTAATAAGGGAGGTAACTCCAGTCATGGAAGGGTTAATAAGTACATAGGGCACGAGAGGATCTTGGATGCAACGTCGAAGGGCATTTTAACGACCAAGTGTGGAATTTCTAAGCATTAGTAATGAGAAAATAATAGGAGATTTGCAATCCGGTGCGGTGGTGGAGCCAAGTTGATAGCGTTATATCTCTAATGGTAGAAATGGAAATGTTTCTCGCTGAGCGAGGATATGTTATCTTCACTTGCAATAAGAATTATCCCTGCGTGCTGAGAGTAAAATTTAAATCCAACGGCTTATTTAACCCTTTGAGTGCCAGGGGCCGATATTATCGGCCCTAAACCTACACAATAAGTATGTTAAAGAATATAATAAAATATATTAAAATTGTAAAAAAAAAAAAAAAAAAAAACAATGTTAAGCCAATGCATTCTCTTATATATGCGAGGCGACCTATGGTCGACTCGCATATATAAGAGAATGCATTGGCACAGGGTATATGGGTTGATACAAAAATCGGACCTGGCACTCAAAGGGTTAAATAATCTCTGTCTAAACAAATTGAACAACCATATTGTCACATTTCCCAGGACATCACAATATATGAACGAAATTGAATGTTTCTCTATACTAAAGCGGCTTATTAAAATCTTCTAGCCTAGAATTATATGTAATAATTTTATACATTTGTTGCATTCCTGCCATGGGAATAAAATACCGAACAATTGAAACTTGTATACATATAACATGCTTATATGCGCCATATTACTTAGCCACGGCCATTCTGGATCCATCCAGTCCAGTATCGTGTTGTGATTGTAACTAACCCTTTGGCCGGTTTTGGCCGGTTTGTTGGGTAAAGGGTTAATGCCCGAGTTACGATCACGTGACATGTGCATCGCGTTGTGTTTGTTGTGGAGAGCTCGGGTTATCTCCCCATTCGCCGTTCACGTGAAATCGTGCTGTGTATGCGGATCCCATTTTCGCCGATCACGTGACATCGTGTTGTGTATGTGGATATATAGGTCCTGTTCCCCTTTCGACGATCACGTGACATCGTGTTGTGTATGCGGATAGGTCCAGTTACGCCCTTTTCGCCGATCACGTGACACCGTGTTGTGTTTGTGGAGGGCTCTGGTTATCTCCCCATTCGGTGACCACGTGACATTGTATTGTGTATGTAGATAGGTCCTGTTCCCCCTTCGACGATCATGTGACATCGTGCTGTGTATGCGGATGGATCGAGTTACAGCGACGATCACCTGACATATTGTTGTCTATATGTATATATACCTCGAATTGTCTCCCCTCCCTCCGACGATAACGAGACATCGTCTTGTGTATGTGATTGACTCGAGTGACCCCCCCCCCCCTTTGACAAATCGCGTATTATCGTGTTGTGCATGTGAAAGACTATAGTTGTGTGGATAGATCGAATTATATATCCCACTCTCTGACGAACACGCGATGTCGTGTTGTGTATGTGACTGCCTCGAGTTATCTCCCTTCCCAGATCACGTGACATCATGTATGTGGATGGCTTGAGTTACCCCATGACATTTGCGTTAGTCGTTTATAAAAAGACGGGGAATATGTCGTCGTGCTTGTATATGCGGTGCTCGGGGCGAACAGAAAATCGATCGCGTTAGATCGAGTGGACCAGCATCGCGAGACAACAACCCGCTTCAAGTCACAGATGGTTCGCATTACATGTAAATAGGCCGGCCAGATTCACGTCACAGATGGCTCGCATTACATGTAAATATGCCAGCCAGATTCAAGTCACAGATTGTTCGCATTACATGTAAATATGCCAGCCAGATTCAAGTCACAGATGACTCGCATTACATGTAAATATGCCAGCCAGATTCAAGTCACAGATTGTTCGCATTACATGTAAATAGGCCGGCCAGATTCACGTCACAGATGGCTCGCATTACATGTAAATATGCCAGCCAGATTCAAGTCACAGATGGTTCGCATTACATGTAAATAGGCCGGCCAGATTCAAGTCACAGATGACTCGCATTACATGTAAATAGGTCAGCCAGATTCAAGTCACATGTGGCTCGCATTACATGTAAATATGCCAGCCAGATTCAAGTCACAGATGACTCGCATTACATGTAAATAGGTCAGCCAGATTCAAGTCACAGATGGTTCGCATTACATGTAAATATGCCAGCCAGATTCAAGTCACAGATGACTCGCATTACATGTAAATAGGCCGGCCAGATTCAAGTCACGTGTGGCTCGCATTACATGTAAATAGGCCAGCCAGATTCAAGTCACAGATGGCTCGCATTACATGTAAATAGGTCAGCCAGATTCAAGTCACAGATGGTTCGCATTACATGTAAATATGCCAGCCAGATTCAAGTCACAGATGACTCGCATTACATGTAAATAGGCCAGCCAGATTCAAGTCACAGATGACTCGCATTACATGTAAATAGGCCGGCCAGATTCAAGTCACGTGTGGCTCGCATTACATGTAAATAGGCCAGCCAGATTCAAGTCACAGATGGCTCGCATTACATGTAAATAGGCCAGCCAGATTCAAGTCACAGATGACTCGCATTACATGTAAATATGCCAGTCAGATTCAAGTCACATGTGGCTCGCATTACATGTAAATATACCAGCCAGATTCAAGTCACAGATGGTTCGCATTACATGTAAATATGCCAGCCAGATTCAAGTCACAGATGACTCGCATTACATGTAAATAGGCCGGCCAGATTCAAGTCACGTGTGGCTCGCATTACATGTAAATAGGCCAGCCAGATTCAAGTCACATGTGGCTCGCATTACATGTAAATATGCCAGCCAGATTCAAGTCACAGATGACTCGCATTACATGTAAATATGCCAGTCAGATTCAAGTCACATGTGGCTCGCATTACATGTAAATATACCAGCCAGATTCAAGTCACAGATGGTTCGCATTACATGTAAATATGCCAGCCAGATTCAAGTCACAGATGACTCGCATTACATGTAAATAGGCCGGCCAGATTCAAGTCACGTGTGGCTCGCATTACATGTAAATAGGCCAGCCAGATTCAAGTCACAGATGGCTCGCATTACATGTAAATAGGCCAGCCAGATTCAAGTCACAGATGACTCGCATTACATGTAAATAGGCCAGCCAGATTCAAGTCACAGATGACTCGCATTACATGTAAATATGCCAGCCGGATTCAAGTCACATGTGGCTCGCATTACATGTAAATAGGCCAGCCAGATTCAAGTCACAGATGGCTCGCATTACATGTAAATATGCCAGCCAGATTCAAGTCACATGTGGCTCGCATTACATGTAAATATGCCAGCCAGATTCAAGTCACATGTGGCTCGCATTACATGTAAATATGCCAGCCAGATTCAAGTCACATGTGGCTCGCATTACATGTAAATATGCCAGCCAGATTCAAGTCACATGTGGCTCGCATTACATGTAAATATGCCAGCCAGATTCAAGTCACATGTGGCTCGCATTACATGTAAATATGCCAGCCAGATTCAAGTCACAGATGGCTCGCATTACATGTAAATATGCCAGCCAGATTCAAGTCACATGTGGCTCGCATTACATGTAAATATGTCAGCCAGATTCAAGTCACATGTGGCTCGCATTACATGTAAATAGGTCAGCCAGATTCAAGTCACAGATGGCTCGCATTACATGTAAATAGGTCAGCCAGATTCAAGTCACATGTGGCTCGCATTACATGTAAATAGGTTAGCCTGATTCAAGTCACAGATGGCTCGCATTACATGTAAATAGGCCAGCCAGATTCAAGTCACGTGTGGCTCGCATTACATGTAAATAGGCCGGCCAGATTCAAGTCACAGATGGCTCGCATTACATGTAAATAGGCCAGCCAGATTCAAGTCACAGATGACTCGCATTACATGTAAATAGGCAACCCAGATTCAAGTCACATGTGGCTCGCATTACATGTAAATAGGTTAGCCTGATTCAAGTCACATGTGGCTCGCATTACATGTAAATAGGTCAGCCAGATTCAAGTCACATGTGGCTCGCATTACATGTAAATAGGCCAGCCAGATTCAAGTCACATGTGGCTCGCATTACATGTAAATAGGCAACCCAGATTCAAGTCACATGTGGCTCGCATTACATGTAAATAGGTTAGCCAGATTCAAGTCACAGATGGCTCGCATTACATGTAAATAGGTCAGCCAGATTCAAGTCACAGATGGCTCGCATTACATGTAAATATGCCAGCCAGATTCACGTCACAGATGGCTCGCATTACATGTAAATAGGCCAGCCAGATTCACGTCACAGATGGCTCGCATTACATGTAAATAGGCCAGCCAGATTCACGTCACAGATGGCTCGCATTACATGTAAATAGGCCAGCCAGATTCAAGTCACAGATGGCTCGCATTACATGTAAATATGCCAGCCGGATTCAAGTCACAGATGGCTCGCATTACATGTAAATATGCCAGCCAGATTCAAGTCACAGATGGCTCGCATTACATGTAAATATGCCAGCCGGATTCAAGTCACAGATGGCTCGCATTACATGTAAATATGCCAGCCAGATTCAAGTCACAGATGGCTCGCATTACATGTAAATAGGCCAGCCTGATTCAAGTCACAGATGGCTCGCATTACATGTAAATATGCCAGCCAGATTCAAGTCACAGATGGCTCGCATTACATGTAAATATGCCAGCCAGATTCAAGTCACAGATGGCTCGCATTACATGTAAATATGCCAGCCAGATTCAAGTCACAGATGGCTCGCATTACATGTAAATATGCCAGCCAGATTCAAGTCACAGATGGCTCGCATTACATGTAAATAGGCCAGCCAGATTCAAGTCACAGATGGCTCGCATTACATGTAAATAGGCTAGCCAGATTCACGTCACAGATGGCTCGCATTACATGTAAATATGCCAGCCAGATTCAAGTCACAGATGGCTCGCATTACATGTAAATATGCCAGCCAGATTCAAGTCACAGATGGCTCGCATTACATGTAAATATGCCAGCCGGATTCAAGTCACAGATGGCTCGCATTACATGTAAATATGCCAGCCAGATTCAAGTCACAGATGGCTCGCATTACATGTAAATAGGCCAGCCAGATTCAAGTCACAGATGACTCGCATTACATGTAAATAGGCCAGCCTGATTCAAATCACAGATGGCTCGCATTACATGTAAATAGGCCAGCCAGATTCAAGTCACAGATGGCTCGCATTACATGTAAATAGGCCAGCCAGATTCAAGTCACAGATGGCTCGCATTACATGTAAATAGGCCAGCCAGATTCAAGTCACAGATGGCTCGCATTACATGTAAATAGGTCAGCCAGATTCAAGTCACAGATGGCTCGCATTACATGTAAATAGGCCAGCCAGATTCAAGTCACAGATGACTCGCATTACATGTAAATAGGCCGGCCAGATTCAAGTCACATGTGGCTCGCATTACATGTAAATAGGCCAGCCAGATTCAAGTCACAGATGACTCGCATTACATGTAAATATGCCAGCCGGATTCAAGTCACAGATGACTCGCATTACATGTAAATATGCCAGCCGGATTCAAGTCACATGTGGCTCGCATTACATGTAAATATGCCAGCCAGATTCAAGTCACAGATGGCTCGCATTACATGTAAATATGCCAGCCGGATTCAAGTCACATGTGGCTCGCATTACATGTAAATAGGTCAGCCAGATTCAAGTCACAGATGACTCGCATTACATGTAAATAGGCCAGCCAGATTCAAGTCACAGATGACTCGCATTACATGTAAATAGGCCAGCCGGATTCAAGTCACAGATGGCTCGCATTACATGTAAATAGGCCAGCCGGATTCAAGTCACAGATGACTCGCATTACATGTAAATAGGCCAGCCAGATTCAAGTCACAGATGACTCGCATTACATGTAAATAGGCCAGCCGGATTCAAGTCACAGATGACTCGCATTACATGTAAATATGCCAGCCGGATTCAAGTCACAGATGACTCGCATTACATGTAAATAGGCCAGCCGGATTCAAGTCACAGATGACTCGCATTACATGTAAATAGGCCGGCCAGATTCAAGTCACATATGGCTCGCATTACATGTAAATAGGCCGGCCAGATTCAAGTCACATATGGCTCGCATTACATGTAAATAGGCTAGCCAGATTCAAGTCACATGTGGCTCGCATTACATGTAAATATGCCAGCCAGATTCAAGTCACAGATGACTCGCATTACATGTAAATAGGCCAGCCAGATTCAAGTCACAGATTGCTCGCATTACATGTAAATATGCCAGCCAGATTCAAGTCACATGTGGCTCGCATTACATGTAAATATGCCAGCCAGATTCAAGTCACAGATGGCTCGCATTACATGTAAATATGCCAGCCAGATTCACGTCACAGATGGCTCGCATTACATGTAAATAGGCCAACCAGATTCAAGTCACATGTGGCTCGCATTACATGTAAATAGGCCAGCCGGATTCACGTCACAGATGGCTCGCATTACATGTAAATAGGCCACCCAGATTCACGTCACAGATGGCTCGCATTACATGTAAATATGCCAGCCAGATTCAAGTCACATGTGGCTCGCATTACATGTAAATAGGCCAGCCAGATTCAAGTCACATGTGGCTCGCATTACATGTAAATAGGCCAGCCAGATTCACGTCACAGATGGCTCGCATTACATGTAAATATGCCAGCCAGATTCAAGTCACATGTGGCTCGCATTACATGTAAATAGGCCAGTCAGATTCAAGTCACATGTGGCTCGCATTACATGTAAATAGGCCAGCCGGATTCACGTCACAGATGGCTCGCATTACATGTAAATAGGCCACCCAGATTCACGTCACAGATGGCTCGCATTACATGTAAATATGCCAGCCAGATTCAAGTCACATGTGGCTCGCATTACATGTAAATAGGCCAGCCAGATTCAAGTCACATGTGGCTCGCATTACATGTAAATAGGCCAGCCAGATTCACGTCACAGATGGCTCGCATTACATGTAAATATGCCAGCCAGATTCAAGTCACATGTGGCTCGCATTACATGTAAATAGGCCAGTCAGATTCAAGTCACATGTGGCTCGCATTACATGTAAATAGGCCAGCCAGATTCAAGTCACATGTGGCTCGCATTACATGTAAATAGGCCGGCCAGATTCAAGTCACAGATGGCTCGCATTACATGTAAATAGGCCAGCCAGATTCAAGTCACAGATGGCTCGCATTACATGTAAATATGCCAGCCAGATTCAAGTCACAGATGACTCGCATTACATGTAAATAGGTCAGCCAGATTCACGTCACAGATGGCTCGCATTACATGTAAATAGGCCAGCCAGATTCAAGTCACAGATGGCTCGCATTACATGTAAATATGCCAGCCAGATTCAAGTCACAGATGGCTCGCATTACATGTAAATATGCCAGCCGGATTCAAGTCACAGATGGCTCGCATTACATGTAAATATGCCAGCCAGATTCAAGTCACAGATGACTCGCATTACATGTAAATAGGTCAGCCAGATTCAAGTCACAGATGGCTCGCATTACATGTAAATAGGCCAGCCAGATTCAAGTCACAGATGGCTCGCATTACATGTAAATAGGCCAGCCAGATTCAAGTCACAGATGGCTCGCATTACATGTAAATAGGCCAGCCTGATTCAAGTCACAGATGGCTCGCATTACATGTAAATAGGCCAGCCTGATTCAAATCACAGATGACTCGCATTACATGTAAATATGCCAGCCGGATTCAAGTCACAGATGGCTCGCATTACATGTAAATAGGCCAGCCAGATTCAAGTCACAGATGGCTCGCATTACATGTAAATATGCCAGCCTGATTCAAGTCACAGATGGCTCGCATTACATGTAAATAGGCCAGCCTGATTCAAATCACAGATGACTCGCATTACATGTAAATATGCCAGCCGGATTCAAGTCACAGATGGCTCGCATTACATGTAAATAGGCCAGCCTGATTCAAGTCACAGATGGCTCGCATTACATGTAAATAGGCCAGCCTGATTCAAGTCACAGATGGCTCGCATTACATGTAAATAGGCCAGCCAGATTCAAGTCACAGATGGCTCGCATTACATGTAAATATGCCAGCCGGATTCAAGTCACAGATGACTCGCATTACATGTAAATAGGCCAGCCAGATTCAAGTCACAGATGGCTCGCATTACATGTAAATAGGCCAGCCAGATTCAAGTCACAGATGGCTCGCATTACATGTAAATAGGTCAGCCAGATTCAAGTCACAGATGGCTCGCATTACATGTAAATAGGCCAGCCAGATTCAAGTCACAGATGACTCGCATTACATGTAAATAGGCCGGCCAGATTCAAGTCACATGTGGCTCGCATTACATGTAAATAGGCCAGCCAGATTCAAGTCACAGATGACTTGCATTACATGTAAATATGCCAGCCGGATTCAAGTCACAGATGACTCGCATTACATGTAAATATGCCAGCCGGATTCAAGTCACATGTGGCTCGCATTACATGTAAATATGCCAGCCAGATTCAAGTCACAGATGGCTCGCATTACATGTAAATATGCCAGCCGGATTCAAGTCACATGTGGCTCGCATTACATGTAAATAGGTCAGCCAGATTCAAGTCACAGATGACTCGCATTACATGTAAATAGGCCAGCCAGATTCAAGTCACAGATGACTCGCATTACATGTAAATAGGCCAGCCAGATTCAAGTCACAGATGACTCGCATTACATGTAAATAGGCCAGCCGGATTCAAGTCACAGATGGCTCGCATTACATGTAAATAGGCCAGCCTGATTCAAGTCACAGATGGCTCGCATTACATGTAAATAGGCCAGCCTGATTCAAGTCACAGATGGCTCGCATTACATGTAAATAGGCCAGCCAGATTCAAGTCACAGATGGCTCGCATTACATGTAAATATGCCAGCCGGATTCAAGTCACAGATGACTCGCATTACATGTAAATAGGCCAGCCAGATTCAAGTCACAGATGGCTCGCATTACATGTAAATAGGCCAGCCAGATTCAAGTCACAGATGGCTCGCATTACATGTAAATAGGCCAGCCAGATTCAAGTCACAGATGGCTCGCATTACATGTAAATAGGTCAGCCAGATTCAAGTCACAGATGGCTCGCATTACATGTAAATAGGCCAGCCAGATTCAAGTCACAGATGACTCGCATTACATGTAAATAGGTCAGCAAGATTCAAGTCACAGATGGCTCGCATTACATGTAAATAGGCCAGCCAGATTCAAGTCACAGATGGCTCGCATTACATGTAAATAGGCCAGCCAGATTCAAGTCACAGATGGCTCGCATTACATGTAAATAGGCCAGCCAGATTCAAGTCACAGATGACTCGCATTACATGTAAATAGGCCAGCCAGATTCAAGTCACAGATGGCTCGCATTACATGTAAATAGGTCAGCCAGATTCAAGTCACAGATGGCTCGCATTACATGTAAATAGGCCAGCCAGATTCAAGTCACAGATGACTCGCATTACATGTAAATAGGCCAGCCAGATTCAAGTCACAGATGACTCGCATTACATGTAAATAGGCCGGCCAGATTCAAGTCACATGTGGCTCGCATTACATGTAAATAGGCCAGCCAGATTCAAGTCACAGATGACTCGCATTACATGTAAATATGCCAGCCGGATTCAAGTCACAGATGACTCGCATTACATGTAAATATGCCAGCCGGATTCAAGTCACATGTGGCTCGCATTACATGTAAATATGCCAGCCAGATTCAAGTCACAGATGGCTCGCATTACATGTAAATATGCCAGCCGGATTCAAGTCACATGTGGCTCGCATTACATGTAAATAGGTCAGCCAGATTCAAGTCACAGATGACTCGCATTACATGTAAATAGGCCAGCCAGATTCAAGTCACAGATGACTCGCATTACATGTAAATAGGCCAGCCGGATTCAAGTCACAGATGGCTCGCATTACATGTAAATAGGCCAGCCGGATTCAAGTCACAGATGACTCGCATTACATGTAAATAGGCCAGCCAGATTCAAGTCACAGATGACTCGCATTACATGTAAATAGGCCAGCCGGATTCAAGTCACAGATGACTCGCATTACATGTAAATATGCCAGCCGGATTCAAGTCACAGATGACTCGCATTACATGTAAATAGGCCAGCCGGATTCAAGTCACAGATGACTCGCATTACATGTAAATAGGCCGGCCAGATTCAAGTCACATATGGCTCGCATTACATGTAAATAGGCCAGTCAGATTCAAGTCACAGATGGCTCGCATTACATGTAAATATGCCAGCCAGATTCAAGTCACAGATGACTCGCATTACATGTAAATAGGCCAGCCAGATTCAAGTCACAGATTGCTCGCATTACATGTAAATATGCCAGCCAGATTCAAGTCACATGTGGCTCGCATTACATGTAAATATGCCAGCCAGATTCAAGTCACAGATGGCTCGCATTACATGTAAATATGCCAGCAGATTCACGTCACAGATGGCTCGCATTACATGTAAATAGGCCAACCAGATTCAAGTCACATGTGGCTCGCATTACATGTAAATAGGCCAGCCAGATTCACGTCACAGATGGCTCGCATTACATGTAAATAGGCCAACCAGATTCAAGTCACATGTGGCTCGCATTACATGTAAATAGGCCAGCCAGATTCAAGTCACATATGGCTCGCATTACATGTAAATAGGCCGGCCAGATTCAAGTCACAGATGACTCGCATTACATGTAAATAGGCCAGCCAGATTCAAGTCACGTGTGGCTCGCATTACATGTAAATAGGCCAACCAGATTCACGTCACAGATGGCTCGCATTACATGTAAATATGCCAGCCAGATTCAAGTCACATGTGGCTCGCATTACATGTAAATAGGCCAGCCAGATTCAAGTCACATGTGGCTCGCATTACATGTAAATAGGCCAGCCAGATTCACGTCACAGATGGCTCGCATTACATGTAAATATGCCAGCCAGATTCAAGTCACATGTGGCTCGCATTACATGTAAATAGGCCAGTCAGATTCAAGTCACATGTGGCTCGCATTACATGTAAATAGGCCAGCCGGATTCACGTCACAGATGGCTCGCATTACATGTAAATAGGCCACCCAGATTCACGTCACAGATGGCTGGCATTACATGTAAATATGCCAGCCAGATTCAAGTCACATGTGGCTCGCATTACATGTAAATAGGCCAGCCAGATTCAAGTCACATGTGGCTCGCATTACATGTAAATAGGCCAGCCAGATTCACGTCACAGATGGCTCGCATTACATGTAAATATGCCAGCCAGATTCAAGTCACATGTGGCTCGCATTACATGTAAATAGGCCAGTCAGATTCAAGTCACATGTGGCTCGCATTACATGTAAATAGGCCAGCCAGATTCAAGTCACATGTGGCTCGCATTACATGTAAATAGGCCGGCCAGATTCAAGTCACAGATGGCTCGCATTACATGTAAATAGGCCAGCCAGATTCAAGTCACAGATGGCTCGCATTACATGTAAATAGGCCAACCAGATTCAAGTCACAGATGGCTCGCATTACATGTAAATAGGCCAGCCAGATTCAAGTCACAGATGACTCGCATTACATGTAAATAGGCCAGCCAGATTCAAGTCACAGATGGCTCGCATTACATGTAAATAGGTCAGCCAGATTCAATTCACATGTGGCTCGCATTACATGTAAATAGGTCAGCCAGATTCAAGTCACAGATGACTCGCATTACATGTAAATAGGCCAGCCAGATTCAAGTCACAGATGGCTCGCATTACATGTAAATATGCCAGCCAGATTCAAGTCACAGATGGCTCGCATTACATGTAAATAGGCCAGCCAGATTCAAGTCACAGATGGCTCGCATTACATGTAAATATGCCAGCCAGATTCAAGTCACAGATGACTCGCATTACATGTAAATAGGTCAGCCAGATTCAAGTCACAGATGACTCGCATTACATGTAAATATGCCAGCCAGATTCAAGTCACAGATGGCTCGCATTACATGTAAATAGGCCAGCCGGATTCAAGTCACAGATGGCTCGCATTACATGTAAATAGGCCGGCCTGATTCAAGTCACAGATGGCTCGCATTACATGTAAATATGCCAGCCAGATTCAAGTCACAGATGGCTCGCATTACATGTAAATATGCCAGCCAGATTCAAGTCACAGATGGCTCGCATTACATGTAAATATGCCAGCCAGATTCAAGTCACAGATGACTCACATTACATGTAAATAGGTCAGCCAGATTCAAGTCACAGATGGCTCGCATTACATGTAAATATGCCAGCCAGATTCAAGTCACAGATGGCTCGCATTACATGTAAATATGCCAGCCAGATTCAAGTCACAGATGGCTCGCATTACATGTAAATATGCCAGCCAGATTCAAGTCACATGTGGCTCGCATTACATGTAAATAGGTTAGCCAGATTCAAGTCACAGATGGCTCGCATTACATGTAAATAGGCCAGCCAGATTCAAGTCACATGTGGCTCGCATTACATGTAAATAGGCCAGCCAGATTCACGTCACAGATGGCTCGCATTACATGTAAATATGCCAGCCAGATTCAAGTCACATGTGGCTCGCATTACATGTAAATAGGCCAGTCAGATTCAAGTCACATGTGGCTCGCATTACATGTAAATAGGCCAGCCAGATTCAAGTCACATGTGGCTCGCATTACATGTAAATAGGCAACCCAGATTCAAGTCACATGTGGCTCGCATTACATGTAAATAGGCCAGCCAGATTCACGTCACAGATGGCTCGCATTACATGTAAATATGCCAGCCAGATTCAAGTCACATGTGGCTCGCATTACATGTAAATAGGCCGGCCAGATTCAAGTCACAGATGGCTCGCATTACATGTAAATAGGCCAGCCAGATTCAAGTCACATGTGGCTCGCATTACATGTAAATAGGCCGGCCAGATTCAAGTCACAGATGGCTCGCATTACATGTAAATAGGCCAGCCTGATTCAAGTCACAGATGGCTCGCATTACATGTAAATAGGCCACCCAGATTCAAGTCACAGATGGCTCGCATTACATGTAAATAGGCCAGCCGGATTCAAGTCACAGATGGCTCGCATTACATGTAAATAGGCCAACCAGATTCAAGTCACATGTGGTTCGCATTACATGTAAATATGCCAGCCAGATTCAAGTCACAGATGGCTCGCATTACATGTAAATAGGCCAGCCAGATTCAAGTCACAGATGGCTCGCATTACATGTAAATAGGTCAGCCAGATTCAATTCACATGTGGCTCGCATTACATGTAAATAGGTCAGCCAGATTCAAGTCACAGATGACTCGCATTACATGTAAATATGCCAGCCAGATTCAAGTCACAGATGGCTCGCATTACATGTAAATAGGCCAGCCAGATTCAAGTCACAGATGACTCGCATTACATGTAAATAGGCCAGCCAGATTCAAGTCACAGATGGCTCGCATTACATGTAAATAGGCCAGCCAGATTCAAGTCACAGATGACTCGCATTACATGTAAATAGGTCAGCCAGATTCAATTCACATGTGGCTCGCATTACATGTAAATAGGTCAGCCAGATTCAAGTCACAGATGACTCGCATTACATGTAAATAGGCCAGCCAGATTCAAGTCACAGATGGCTCGCATTACATGTAAATATGCCAGCCAGATTCAAGTCACAGATGGCTCGCATTACATGTAAATAGGCCAGCCAGATTCAAGTCACAGATGGCTCGCATTACATGTAAATATGCCAGCCAGATTCAAGTCACAGATGACTCGCATTACATGTAAATAGGTCAGCCAGATTCAAGTCACAGATGACTCGCATTACATGTAAATATGCCAGCCAGATTCAAGTCACAGATGGCTCGCATTACATGTAAATAGGCCAGCCAGATTCAAGTCACAGATGGCTCGCATTACATGTAAATAGGCCAGCCAGATTCAAGTCACAGATGGCTCGCATTACATGTAAATAGGCCAGCCAGATTCAAGTCACAGATGGCTCGCATTACATGTAAATATGCCAGCCAGATTCAAGTCACAGATGACTCACATTACATGTAAATAGGTCAGCCAGATTCAAGTCACATGTGGCTCGCATTACATGTAAATAGGCCAGCCGGATTCAAGTCACATGTGGCTCGCATTACATGTAAATATGCCAGCCAGATTCAAGTCACAGATGGCTCGCATTACATGTAAATAGGCCAGCCTGATTCAAGTCACAGATGGCTCGCATTACATGTAAATATGCCAGCCAGATTCAAGTCACAGATGACTCGCATTACATGTAAATAGGCCACCCAGATTCAAGTCACGTGTGGCTCGCATTACATGTAAATAGGTCAGCCAGATTTAAGTCACAGATGGCTCGCATTACATGTAAATATGCCAGCCGGATTCAAGTCACAGATGGCTCGCATTACATGTAAATATGCCAGCCAGATTCAAGTCACATGTGGCTCGCATTACATGTAAATAGGCCAGCCAGATTCAAGTCACAGATGGCTCGCATTACATGTAAATAGGCCAGCCAGATTCAAGTCACAGATGGCTCGCATTACATGTAAATAGGCCAGCCTGATTCAAGTCACAGATGGCTCGCATTACATGTAAATAGGCCAGCCTGATTCAAATCACAGATGACTCGCATTACATGTAAATATGCCAGCCGGATTCAAGTCACAGATGGCTCGCATTACATGTAAATAGGCCAGCCAGATTCAAGTCACAGATGGCTCGCATTACATGTAAATAGGCCAGCCAGATTCAAGTCACAGATGGCTCGCATTACATGTAAATAGGTTAGCCAGATTCAAGTCACAGATGACTCGCATTACATGTAAATAGGCCAGCCAGATTCAAGTCACAGATGGCTCGCATTACATGTAAATAGGCCAGCCAGATTCAAGTCACAGATGGCTCGCATTACATGTAAATAGGCCAGCCAGATTCAAGTCACAGATGGCTCGCATTACATGTAAATAGGTCAGCCAGATTCAAGTCACAGATGGCTCGCATTACATGTAAATAGGCCAGCCAGATTCAAGTCACAGATGGCTCGCATTACATGTAAATAGGCCAGCCAGATTCAAGTCACAGATGGCTCGCATTACATGTAAATAGGCCAGCCAGATTCAAGTCACAGATGGCTCGCATTACATGTAAATAGGCCAGCCTGATTCAAGTCACAGATGGCTCGCATTACATGTAAATAGGCCGGCCAGATTCAAGTCACGTGTGGCTCGCATTACATGTAAATAGGCCAGCCAGATTCAAGTCACAGATGGCTCGCATTACATGTAAATAGGCCGGCCAGATTCAAGTCACAGATGGCTCGCATTACATGTAAATAGGCCAGCCAGATTCAAGTCACAGATGGCTCGCATTACATGTAAATATGCCAGCCTGATTCAAGTCACAGATGGCTCGCATTACATGTAAATAGGCCAGCCAGATTCAAGTCACAGATGGCTCGCATTACATGTAAATAGGCCAGCCTGATTCAAGTCACAGATGGCTCGCATTACATGTAAATAGGTCAGCCAGATTCAAGTCACAGATGGCTCGCATTACATGTAAATAGGCCAGCCAGATTCAAGTCACAGATGACTCGCATTACATGTAAATAGGCCGGCCAGATTCAAGTCACAGATGGCTCGCATTACATGTAAATAGGCCAGCCAGATTCAAGTCACAGATGACTCGCATTACATGTAAATAGGCCGGCCAGATTCAAGTCACATGTGGCTCGCATTACATGTAAATAGGCCAGCCAGATTCAAGTCACAGATGGCTCGCATTACATGTAAATAGGCCGGCCAGATTCAAGTCACAGATGACTCGCATTACATGTAAATAGGCCGGCCAGATTCAAGTCACATGTGGCTCGCATTACATGTAAATAGGCCAGCCAGATTCAAGTCACGTGTGGCTCGCATTACATGTAAATAGGCCGGCCAGATTCAAGTCACATGTGGCTCGCATTACATGTAAATAGGCCAGCCAGATTCAAGTCACATGTGGCTCGCATTACATGTAAATATGCCAGCCAGATTCAAGTCACAGATGGCTCGCATTACATGTAAATAGGCCAGCCTGATTCAAGTCACAGATGGCTCGCATTACATGTAAATAGGCCAGCCAGATTCAAGTCACAGATGGCTCGCATTACATGTAAATATGCCAGCCAGATTCAAGTCACATGTGGCTCGCATTACATGTAAATAGGCCGGCCAGATTCAAGTCACAGATGGCTCGCATTACATGTAAATAGGCCAGCCAGATTCAAGTCACATGTGGCTCGCATTACATGTAAATAGGCCAGCCAGATTCAAGTCACATGTGGCTCGCATTACATGTAAATAGGCCGGCCAGATTCAAGTCACAGATGGCTCGCATTACATGTAAATAGGCCAGCCAGATTCAAGTCACAGATGGCTCGCATTACATGTAAATAGGCCAGCCAGATTCAAGTCACAGATGGCTCGCATTACATGTAAATAGGCCAGCCAGATTCAAGTCACAGATGGCTCGCATTACATGTAAAAAGGCCAGCCAGATTCAAGTCACAGATGGCTCGCATTACATGTAAATAGGCCAGCCAGATTCAAGTCACAGATGGCTCGCATTACATGTAAATAGGCCAGCCAGATTCAAGTCACGTGTGGCTCGCATTACATGTAAATAGGCCAGCCAGATTCAAGTCACGTGTGGCTCGCATTACATGTAAATAGGCCAGCCAGATTCAAGTCACGTGTGGCTCGCATTACATGTAAATAGGCCAGCCAGATTCAAGTCACGTGTGGCTCGCATTACATGTAAATATGCCAGCCAGATTCAAGTCACAGATGGCTCGCATTACATGTAAATAGGCCAGCCAGATTCAAGTCACAGATGGCTCGCATTACATGTAAATAGGCCAGCCAGATTCAAGTCACATGTGGCTCGCATTACATGTAAATAGGCCACCCAGATTCACGTCACAGATGGCTCGTATTACATGTAAATAGGCCAGTCAGATTCAAGTCACATGTGGCTCGCATTACATGTAAATAGGCCAGCCAGATTCAAGTCACAGATGACTCGCATTACATGTAAATAGGCCAGCCTGATTCAAGTCACAGATGGCTCGCATTACATGTAAATAGGCCAGCCAGATTCAAGTCACATGTGGTTCGCATTACATGTAAATAGGCCGGCCAGATTCAAGTCACAGATGACTCGCATTACATGTAAATAGGCCAGCCAGATTCAAGTCACATGTGGTTCGCATTACATGTAAATAGGCCGGCCAGATTCAAGTCACAGATGACTCGCATTACATGTAAATAGGCCAGTCAGATTCACGTCACAGATTGCTCGCATTACATGTCAATAGGTTAGCCAGATTCAAGTCACAGATGGCTCGCATTACATGTAAATAGGCCAGCCTGATTCAAGTCACAGATGACTCGCATTACATGTAAATAGGCCAGCCTGATTCAAGTCACAGATGACTCGCATTACATGTAAATAGGCCAGCCAGATTCAAGTCACAGATGGCTCGCATTACATGTAAATAGGCCAGCCAGATTCAAGTCACAGATGGCTCGCATTACATGTAAATATGCCAGTCAATTTAAGTCACAGATGGCTCGCATTACATGTAAATAGGCCAGCCAGATTCAAGCCACAGATGGCTCGCATTACATGTAAATAGGCCAGCCAGATTCAAGTCACAGATGACTCGCATTACATGTAAATAGGTCAGCCAGATTCAAGTCACAGATGGCTCGCATTACATGTAAATATGCCAGCCAGATTCAAGTCACAGATGGCTCGCATTACATGTAAATATGCCAGCCAGATTCAAGTCACAGATGGCTCGCATTACATGTAAATAGGTCAGCCAGATTCAAGTCACATGTGGCTCGCATTACATGTAAATAGGCCACCCAGATTCAAGTCACAGATTGTTCGCATTACATGTAAATAGGTTAGCCAGATTCAAGTCACAGATGGCTCGCATTACATGTAAATATGCCAGCCAGATTCAAGTCACAGATGGCTCGCATTACATGTAAATATGCCAGCCAGATTCAAGTCACAGATGGCTCGCATTACATGTAAATAGGCCAGCCAGATTCAAGTCACATGTGGTTCGCATTACATGTAAATAGGCCGGCCAGATTCAAGTCACAGATGGCTCGCATTACATGTAAATAGGCCAGCCAGATTCACGTCACATGTGGCTCGCATTACATGTAAATAGGCCAGCCAGATTCAAGTCACAGATGGCTCGCATTACATGTAAATAGGCCAGCCTGATTCAAGTCACAGATGGTTCGCATTACATGTAAATAGGCCGGCCAGATTCAAGTCACAGATGGCTCGCATTACATGTAAATATGCCAGCCTGATTCAAGTCACAGATGGCTCGCATTACATGTAAATAGGCCAGCCTGATTCAAGTCACAGATGGTTCGCATTACATGTAAATAGGCCGGCCAGATTCAAGTCACAGATGGCTCGCATTACATGTAAATAGGCCAGCCAGATTCACGTCACATGTGGCTCGCATTACATGTAAATAGGCCAGCCGGATTCAAGTCACAGATGGCTCGCATTACATGTAAATAGGCCAGCCAGATTCAAGTCACAGATGGCTCGCATTACATGTAAATAGGCCAGCCAGATTCAAGTCACAGATGGCTCGCATTACATGTAAATAGGTCAGCCAGATTCAAGTCACAGATGGCTCGCATTACATGTAAATAGGCCAGCCAGATTCAAGTCACAGATGACTCGCATTACATGTAAATAGGTCAGCCTGATTCAAGTCACGTGTGGCTCGCATTACATGTAAATATGCCAGCCAGATTCAAGTCACATGTGGCTCGCATTACATGTAAATAGGTCAGTCAATTTAAGTCACAGATGGCTCGCATTACATGTAAATATGCCAGCCGGATTCAAGTCACGTGTGGCTCGCATTACATGTAAATATGCCAGCCAGATTCAAGTCACATGTGGCTCGCATTACATGTAAATAGGTCAGTCAATTTAAGTCACAGATGGCTCGCATTACATGTAAATATGCCAGCCAGATTCAAGTCACATGTGGCTCGCATTACATGTAAATAGGCCACCCAGATTCAAGTCACGTGTGGCTCGCATTACATGTAAATATGCCAGCCGGATTCAAGTCACGTGTGGCTCGCATTACATGTAAATAGGCTAGCCAGATTCACGTCACATATTGTTCGCATTACATGTAAATATGTCAGTCAATTTAAGTCACAGATGGCTCGCATTACATGTAAATAGGTCAGCCAGATTCAAGTCACAGATGACTCGCATTACATGTAAATATGCCAGCCAGATTCAAGTCACATGTGGCTCGCATTACATGTAAATATGCCAGCCAGATTCAAGTCACATGTGGCTCGCATTACATGTAAATAGGTCAGTCAATTTAAGTCACAGATGGCTCGCATTACATGTAAATAGGCCAGCCAGATTCAAGTCACAGATGGCTCGCATTACATGTAAATAGGCCAGCCAGATTCAAGTCACAGATGGCTCGCATTACATGTAAATAGGCCGGCCAGATTCAAGTCACAGATGGCTCGCATTACATGTAAATAGGCCACCCAGATTCAAGTCACAGATGGCTCGCATTACATGTAAATAGGCCGGCCAGATTCAAGTCACATGTGACTCGCATTACATGTAAATAGGCCAGCCAGATTCAAGTCACGTGTGGCTCGCATTACATGTAAATAGGCCAGCCAGATTCAAGTCACATGTGGCTCGCATTACATGTAAATAGGCCAGCCAGATTCAAGTCACAGATGGCTCGCATTACATGTAAATATGCCAGCCAGATTCAAGTCACATGTGGCTCGCATTACATGTAAATAGGTCAGTCAATTTAAGTCACAGATGGCTCGCATTACATGTAAATATGCCAGCCAGATTCAAGTCACAGGTGGCTCGCATTACATGTAAATAGGTCAGTCAATTTAAGTCACAGATGGCTCGCATTACATGTAAATATGCCAGCCAGATTCAAGTCACATGTGGCTCGCATTACATGTAAATAGGCCACCCAGATTCAAGTCACATGTGGCTCGCATTACATGTAAATAGGTCAGTCAATTTAAGTCACAGATGGCTCGCATTACATGTAAATATGCCAGCCAGATTCAAGTCACATGTGGCTCGCATTACATGTAAATAGGCCACCCAGATTCAAGTCACGTGTGGCTCGCATTACATGTAAATATGCCAGCCGGATTCAAGTCACGTGTGGCTCGCATTACATGTAAATATGCCAGCCAGATTCAAGTCACAGATGGCTCGCATTACATGTAAATAGGTCAGTCAGATTCAAGTCACAGATGACTCGCATTACATGTAAATAGGCCGGCCAGATTCAAGTCACAGATGGCTCGCATTACATGTAAATAGGTCAGTCAATTTAAGTCACAGATGGCTCGCATTACATGTAAATATGCCAGCCAGATTCAAGTCACATGTGGCTCGCATTACATGTAAATATGCCAGCCAGGTTCAAGTCACATGTGGCTCGCATTACATGTAAATAGGTCAGTCAATTTAAGTCACAGATGGCTCGCATTACATGTAAATATGCCAGCCAGATTCAAGTCACAGATGGCTCGCATTACATGTAAATAGGTCAGTCAATTTAAGTCACAGATGGCTCGCATTACATGTAAATAGGTCAGTCAATTTAAGTCACAGATGGCTCGTATTACATGTAAATAGGTCAGCCAGATTTAAGTCACGTGTGGCTCGCATTACATGTAAATATGCCAGCCAGATTCACGTCACAGATGGCTCGCATTAGATGTAAATAGGTTAGCCAGATTTAAGTCACGTGTGGCTCGCATTAGATGTAAATAGGCCGGCCAGATTCAAGTCACAGATGGCTCGCATTACATGTAAATATGCCAGCCAGATTCAAGTCACAGATGGCTCGCATTACATGTAAATAGGCCACCCAGATTCAAGTCACGTGTGGCTCGCATTACATGTAAATATGCCAGCCGGATTCAAGTCACGTGTGGCTCGCATTACATGTAAATATGCCAGCCAGATTCAAGTCACAGATGACTCGCATTACATGTAAATATGCCAGCCAGATTCAAGTCACAGATGGCTCGCATTACATGTAAATAGGTCAGTCAATTTAAGTCACAGATGGCTCGCATTACATGTAAATATGCCAGCCAGATTCAAGTCACAGATGGCTCGCATTACATGTAAATATGCCAGCCAGATTCAAGTCACAGATGGCTCGCATTACATGTAAATATGCCAGCCAGATTCAAGTCACAGATGACTCGCATTACATGTAAATATGCCAGCCAGATTCAAGTCACAGATGGCTCGCATTACATGTAAATAGGCCAGCCGGATTCAAGTCACAGATGGCTCGCATTACATGTAAATATGCCAGCCAGATTCAAGTCACAGATGGCTCGCATTACATGTAAATAGGCCGGCCAGATTCAAGTCACATGTGACTCGCATTACATGTAAATAGGCCAGCCAGATTCAAGTCACAGGTGGCTCGCATTACATGTAAATATGCCAGCCAGATTCAAGTCACAGATGACTCGCATTACATGTAAATAGGTCAGCCAGATTCAAGTCACATGTGGCTCGCATTACATGTAAATATGCCAGCCAGATTCAAGTCACATGTGGCTCGCATTACATGTAAATAGGTCAGTCAATTTAAGTCACAGATGGCTCGCATTACATGTAAATATGCCAGCCGGATTCAAGTCACGTGTGGCTCGCATTACATGTAAATAGGCCAGCCAGATTCAAGTCACAGATGGCTCGCATTACATGTAAATAGGCCAGCCAGATTCAAGTCACATATGGCTCGCATTACATGTAAATAGGCCAGCCAGATTCAAGTCACAGATGGCTCGCATTACATGTAAATAGGCCGGTCAGATTCAAGTCACAGATGGCTCGCATTACATGTAAATATGCCAGCCAGATTCAAGTCACAGATGGCTCGCATTACATGTAAATATGCCAGCCAGATTCAAGTCACAGATGGCTCGCATTACATGTAAATAGGCCACCCAGATTCAAGTCACATGTGGCTCGCATTACATGTAAATATGCCAGCCAGAGTCAAGTCACATGTGGCTCGCATTACATGTAAATATGCCAGCCAGATTCAAGTCACAGATGGCTCGCATTACATGTAAATATGCCAGCCAGATTCAAGTCACAGATGGCTCGCATTACATGTAAATAGGCCACCCAGATTCAAGTCACATGTGGCTCGCATTACATGTAAATATGCCAGCCAGAGTCAAGTCACAGATGACTCGCATTACATGTAAATAGGCCAGCCAGATTCAAGTCACATGTGGCTCGCATTACATGTAAATATGCCAGCCAGAGTCAAGTCACAGATGACTCGCATTACATGTAAATATGCCAGCCAGATTCAAGTCACATGTGGCTCGCATTACATGTAAATATGCCAGCCGGATTCAAGTCACATGTGGCTCGCATTACATGTAAATAGGCCAGTCAGATTCAAGTCACAGATGGCTCGCATTACATGTAAATATGCCACCCAGATTCAAGTCACATGTGGCTCGCATTACATGTAAATATGCCAGCCAGAGTCAAGTCACAGATGACTCGCATTACATGTAAATAGGCCACCCAGATTCAAGTCACATGTGGCTCGCATTACATGTAAATATGCCAGCCAGGGTCAAGTCACAGATGACTCGCATTACATGTAAATAGGCCACCCAGATTCAAGTCACATGTGGCTCGCATTACATGTAAATATGCCAGCCGGATTCAAGTCACATGTGGCTCGCATTACATGTAAATAGGCCGGCCAGATTCAAGTCACAGATGACTCGCATTACATGTAAATAGGCCACCCAGATTCAAGTCACATGTGGCTCGCATTACATGTAAATATGCCAGCCGGATTCAAGTCACAGATGACTCGCATTACATGTAAATAGGCCAGTCAGATTCAAGTCACAGATGGCTCGCATTACATGTAAATAGGCCAGCCAGATTCAAGTCACATGTGGCTCGCATTACATGTAAATATGCCAGCCGGATTCAAGTCACAGATGACTCGCATTACATGTAAATAGGCCAGCCAGATTCAAGTCACATGTGGCTCGCATTACATGTAAATATGCCAGCCGGATTCAAGTCACAGATGACTCGCATTACATGTAAATAGGCCAGCCAGATTCAAGTCACATGTGGCTCGCATTACATGTAAATATGCCAGCCGGATTCAAGTCACAGATGACTCGCATTACATGTAAATAGGCCAGTCAGATTCAAGTCACAGATGACTCGCATTACATGTAAATAGGCCACCCAGATTCAAGTCACATGTGGCTCGCATTACATGTAAATATGCCAGCCGGATTCAAGTCACAGATGACTCGCATTACATGTAAATAGGCCAGTCAGATTCAAGTCACATGTGGCTCGCATTACATGTAAATATGCCAGCCGGATTCAAGTCACATGTGGCTCGCATTACATGTAAATAGGCCGGCCAGATTCAAGTCACATGTGGCTCGCATTACATGTAAATATGCCAGCCAGAGTCAAGTCACAGATGACTCGCATTACATGTAAATATGCCAGCCAGAGTCAAGTCACAGATGACTCGCATTACATGTAAATATGCCACCCAGATTCAAGTCACAGATGGTTCGCATTACATGTAAATAGGCCACCCAGATTCAAGTCACATGTGGCTCGCATTACATGTAAATATGCCAGCCAGAGTCAAGTCACAGATGACTCGCATTACATGTAAATAGGCCACCCAGATTCAAGTCACATGTGGCTCGCATTACATGTAAATAGGCCAGTCAGATTCAAGTCACAGATGACTCGCATTACATGTAAATAGGCCACCCAGATTCAAGTCACATGTGGCTCGCATTACATGTAAATAGGCCAACCAGCAACACAATCACGGACACCGTCTATGTTTAATGTTCTCCCAGCGTCAAACATGGCTCATGTATTTGACACAAGTATCATGTGTACCTTATATGTATAATGTTCATGTTTGTTGTGAAAGTCATGCCTTTCTTCTATGTGTATATACATGGCACCTAATTAGCTACCAATCCGATTTAATCGCATCTTTTTCAAATTAAAGTGTGTTTATTGATGAGGGCAAGAATTTCTAACATCTCTAGATGTCCTGAATCAAATTCCGAAGACGTTGTGGAGAATACACGAAACTTGTCAGTTGTACAGGGACGTGGCGACGGGGTTGGTTGGGTGTCTCGACCCCCCCCCGAACTTTGGTACAATTTTCTTAGCTGTACAGTCATTCATACGTGAGGAAAATCAGGATTCTTTTGGCTAACTATTCCAAATAATAATACGCACAAGCCAGCAAACGCAACAAACAAACTCGATTTTAAATAAATACATATACAAACGTATGACTAACTCGGGGGAGGGGGTGACCGGTGGTAGTCATGTTGCTTTGCCATTACTAATTATTTATTTTTCAGTGTATTAACATTTAGGAGAGGGGGTACCCTTAAGTGAGTCAGCACTTGTCCTCCAGTCCCATTGTCTGTATAAACAAATGTATGTGTTTCGCATGTGTTATCTAAATTTGACAAATACATATGTTTAAACTAAACTTTGGTACATTTCCAGCAGTTGGAAATTTCATGCCTGACACAACATTAGTTGAACATTAATTTGACACCATATATAGGTTGGAATGTTCTTATTGTTTGATTTTTCAACCAGTAAAAGTTGGTAATTTTCCAATATTAGGGTGTGTCAGATTGGATATTTCCAAGGGGTGCAAATGGAATTCTGCGAACCTGTGAGTTTGATTCAGGGGGGGGGGGTCAATTGGCCGGAAATCTGACGGAGTGCACATGGGAAACATCTAGCAGTTGCAGTTCATGTGCGATCACAAGACCACAACATTAGCTTCATGGGCAATGCTTTATTGTCCAACTAATGACCAAAAAAATGCCTGTGTTTCTACACTATACAGAGACTATTGTGCAAAACGACTGCATTTAACGAAACAAAACATTTTAAATATGAACTTGATATAAGACTAGATAGTACATACGTGTATCTGATACGTGTATCGATATCATATAATCCTACTATTTCTTGAATAAGAAGGAACATATAATAACGAACAAAGCAGAAGACGTGTCCATGCATGTTCACATGAATTCGGTCAATGGTGACGTATCCGCCGAATTTGAAATCGACATGCGACATGAAAGTGACAATGAATTGACAATGATTTGCTTCAATTTCGCCATCAACCGAAGTGCTTCCCCAGCGTTACCATCAATAACATTATTATTTGGCTAATTTCAGCAATATTTTCCCCGTTTACACTAGATAACACATATCTGTCTCCGCATTTAAATTTGTTTGATATAGATCGTTTATATTCTGCAACAATTTGTACACAAGGGACGGATTCCTATGTTTTATGTTTTATTGTCTTTTTAAACTCCGAGGTGGCGAAATCTCGGTTTGTTTACATTATGAAGGTTTGAGTCCGTAATCGGAATCAGAATCTGAATCCAGATTGCAAGGAAATAACGATTGATTACGATTACGGTCTGTTCGTTTACTGATTCTGGTCTGTTCGTTTTATATACCACGTCGTACGGGGTATAATCCGTAATCTGAATCCAGATATTCTAACGAAACAACGACTCTGGGCTACAAAAACACGAAAGCTTGCTGCATTTTAATTATCTCCCGCAAATCTGTTCAGAGCCTGCCGCTGTGGTGTTGCATCCACTCTCCTTTTCCAATTACTAAACAGCCTATTTCAAATTCAAAAAACAAAACATAACTTAAAACAAAACCTTGGTTTGTTTTACGTAAAACGAAGCACTTCATAATTATTGTGGACATTGTTCGTGACAATAAAGCTTTCTCTACACAAAAACACATAAGAAAACTAATGGTTCTCCCCCACAAGGAGAACCGCAACTTGTGCAAGCGTAATGACCGTTACAAGCTCACTTGATTTTTGAATTGCCCGAATACTGTGTATTGCTTGCATCCGAACCAAAGAGAGTAAGTGGGAAAACCCTGCGCCAATGCATTCTTTTATATATGCGAGTCGACCATAGTAATAATAAAAACAATTATATTATTTTTTACAATTGTTAAAAAATGTAAGAAATATGAAAAAAAATTAATTTATTTTAAAGAATGTAAGAACAAATGATAATTTTTTTAAAGAATGTAAGAAAAAATGATAATAAATGATAAAAAATTGTTAAAGAATGTAAGAACATTTGATAAAAAATGATAAAATATTGTTAGGCCAATGCATTCTCTTATATATGCGAGGCGACCTATGGTCAACTCGTATATACAAGAGAATTAAAGACAGGGTCTTTAATTTAATGCCATATTATATAACATTTGAAAGAGGAAGCTCCAAAACATTGTATTATCAACTTGTCCGGTGTAATAATCTGTGAACATGTTGTTTTTATTGAGTTACCGACGTGTTTTTGTCCTTAAGTTTCATCTGTTTTGTAGTGTAAAGTATATTATATTATATAGGGGAATAACTCTATATCTTAAAGGGACTCAATCCGAATTAACGCTAGCAAATTACTATTTCCTTGGCTTCGGGGGTAAAAAAATATTTGATTCGAGTCGAGCAACCCACCCATCAAAGCTCAGAGTGATCAGATATCGATGTTTGAAATCTATCATTTTAATTTTTGTAGTGGCCCAGTAAACAGTCGACGAGTGGAATTTCTCTGACCAAATTGCGGATGAAGATGGATAACTCTAAAATCACGTGGCGTTTTTGTGTCAGATATTTGACAAAACCGGCAAAATTTCGTTGACCAAAATGTTGATAAATAACCGGTTTTCGGCAACTTTATACTATAGTTGACTGTGATTAGCATTATTTTTGGGCAATTAATCGATTCTGATAACTGAGGCGGCATTTAAATTGTTTTGTTGTTGTTGGAATCTAATGATATGGGGACCATCGAATCGGATTGAGTACCTTTAAAGATTCCCTTTCCATTGAAAATACATTTTAGTTTGATTTCTGTTGCATTCTGTGAGCCAAAACGGGGGAATCTTTTTATGATTTCATGTGTTTTTCTATTTGTCTAAGGGCATCTTCTGGGACTCAGACGTTTCAAATGGTGAAGAATTATGTATTTTAATCATATTTTATGGCATAGATTGTTATTAAAACCGTATATATCAAGGCACTATAATTTTTTTTGTTTTTCGGTATTTACCAATAGAATTTCATTAAACCGCTTCAGGGTCCAGCTTTCACCCTTTGTTGGCCTCATTCTGCATCACACTGAATTTAAGCTTGTGCATTCAGAGGCTAATCATCTCTTATGACTCATCGACGTGGACCTGCTCTCGGTCGCGATCGCCAGACACGCAATAATGGCGTCCTCGCAGAAACGTAATTATCTCCCTTGAAACGCAGAGTAATAATGATTCACAGTAGGCGCACATGACGTCACTGCACGCGCGGCTATCTGCGCGCCATAAAACACAATACATCGATTGGTCCCAACAGAAATCACCCAAAAGTGCTTCACAATTTAGTTCCTCTTCCGTAAAATCCTCTAGTGTATTTATCCGCGTAGTTGCCGAATATGCGTACTCTTCAATTTTCGTTCCCAGTCGGGTTTTGTTCCGTGTGTTGCATGAGATACACGTGATGTTATTACGACCGTGAAAGGTCACGTGGATAATTATTTAGTTCTGTCGCACTCGTCCCATAATCCCCGTTCGTCTGTTCCAGCATATTATAGACATATTTATGGGATATTCGCTCAGAAGCGAATCATTAGGAACTATGTACTTATTGGCCTATGTCCAAAACGTACTTCCATGTACGACGCGTGACATTCCCCACTCTGGAGCCTCGTACATAATCAAGACCGTGCCATGAATCTCTACTCTGGCTAACGCCCGTAAAAGCATGCATTGGCCTAACACTTTTTATATTTTTTTGTACAATTGTTAAAAAATGTAAGAAAATGAAAAACATTTAATTTTTTTTTAAATAATGATAAAAATTGTTAAGAATGTTAGAACAAATGATAATTTTTATTAAAGAATGTAAGAAAAAATGATAATTTTGTTTATAGAATGTAAAAAAAAATTATAACTTTTTTTAAAGAATGTAAGAAAATTTGATAAAAAATTATAAAAAATTGTTAGGCCAATGCATTCTCTTATATATGCGAGGCGAGACTCGCATATATAAGATAATGCATTGGCACAGGGTCTTTAATTTATGACACACTATATCCAAGCTAGTTGGTGAGCGTTACTTCAATCAGAAGCGCATCATTTGGACCTATGTACTTATTGTCCAAAACGTACTTCCCCACTCTTGAACCTCATATATAATCAAGACCGTGCCATGAATCTCTACTCTGGCTAACGCCCGTATATATCGTATAGTTATAGTTACTTTATTCAGCCGGTATCGCAAACACATTGAATGTATTGCCCTGAAGAAATTCCATGATGTATGTGGCACACAAAGGGTTGATAAATCATCATGTCAACCTCGAAACCACGCGGTATATGTGTTTTACAAGAAAACCAATGTCAGAAATGGTAACGCGCTCAAGATCATATATTATATACCCATGATTGTAATTATAGAATATAAAATATATTGGTTTCGCGAATGACCAACTCAGAATTCCATTAAAATAACAATAACAACCAGCACCTAATTAACGAACAGGTGGCCGACTCGGCCGTCTCCGACCACAACCACCGTGGGCTGCAGAACGAAAAATGTCTATAAAAGTTGAAATATAAGACTTACAAATTATCTTTTTATTAACCCCGCGCCGGGTTAATATCGTGATTTATCAAACCTGCCACGACAACCAATTAATATAGGGAGAAAATTAATGATTATATAATTATTGAACATGACGTTGGAGTTAACCACGCGAATTACCATTTTGTCACTATATACGGTGCAGAACATATACCATTGGATTTAACCAGGAGAATTACCCTTGTGTCACCAAATACGGTGCAGAACATACCATTGGAGTTGACCAGTAGAAGTACCCTTGTGTACACTACACACGCGCGGTTTAGAACATGACGTTATGTTGACCAGGAGAATTACCCTTGTGTCACCAAATACGGTGCAGATCATACCATTGGGGTTGATCCTGCAAATTATCCTTGTGTCACTATACACGGTTTAGAACATGCCGTTATGTTGACCCGGATAATTACCCTTGTGTCACCAAATACAGTGCAGATCATATCATTGGAGTTCACCACGCGAATTACCCGTGTGTACACTACCTACGGCATCCGTGTGTCACTACATATGGCGTAGAACATACCTTTGGCATTGATCAGTAGAATTATCCTTGTGTACACTACACACGGTTTAGAACATGCCGTTATGTTGACCCCGCGAATTACCCTTGTGTCACTATATACGGTGTATAACATACCGTTATGTTAACCATGATAATTACCCTTGTGTCACTACATACGGTGTATAACATACCGTTATGTTAACCATGATAATTATATTGACCCCGCGAATTACCCTTGTGTCACTATATACGGTGTATAACATACCGTTATGTTAACCATGATAATTACCCTTGTGTCACTATATACGGTGTATAACATACCGTTATGTTAACCATGATAATTATATTGACCCCGCGAATTACCCTTGTGTCACTATATACGGTTTAGAACATGCCGTTATATTGACCCTGCGAATTACCCTTGTGTCACTATATACGGAGTAGAACATGCCGTTATATTGACCCTGCGAATTACCCTTGTGTCACTATATACGGAGTAGAACATGCCGTTATGTTGACCCTGCGAATTACCCTTGTGTCACTATATACGGTGTAGAACATGCCGTTATGTTGACCCTGCGAATTACCCATGTGTACACTACATACGGTTTAGAACATACCGTTATGTTGACCCTGCGAATTACCCTTGTGTCACTATATACGGTGTAGAACATGACGTTTAGAACATGCCGTTATGTTGACCCTGCGAATTATCCTTGTGTCACTACATATGGTGTAGAACATACCATTGGCGTTGGTCAGTAGAATTATCACTGTGTACACCACACACGGTTTAGAGCATGCCGTTATGTTGACCCTGAAGATTACCCTGGTTTACACTACATACGGTTTAGAACATGCCGTTATGTTAACCAAGAGAATTACCCTTGTGTCACTATATACGGTGTATAACATGCCGTTATGTTAACCATGAGAATTACCCTTGTGTCACTATATACGGTGTATAACATGCCGTTATGTTAACCATGAGAATTACCCTTGTTTACACTACATACGGTTTAGAACATGCCGTTATGTTAACCAAGAGAATTACCCTTGTGTCACTATATACGGTGTATAACATACCGTTATGTTAACCATGAGAATTACCCTTGTGTCACTACATACGGTTTAGAACATACCGTTATGTTTACCATGATAATTACCCTTGTGTCACTATATACGGTTTAGAACATACCATTGTCGTTGACAGACAAGTAGAATTATCATTGTGTCACTATATACGGTGTAGATCATACCATTGGCGTTGATCAGTAGAATTGCCCTTGTGAACACTACACACGGTTTAGAACATGCCGTTATGTTGACCCCGCAAATTACCCTTGTGTCACTATATACGGTTTAGAACATGACATTTAGAACATGCCGTTATGTTGATCCTGCAAATTACCCTTGTGTCACTATATACGGTGCAGAACATGGCGTTATGTTGACCCTGCAAATTACCCTTGTGTCACTATATACGGTTTAGAACATGCCGTTATGTTTACCATGATAATTACCCTTGTGTCACTATATACGGTTTAGAACATACCATTGGAGTTGACAGACAAGTAGAATTACCCTTGTGTCACTATATACGGTGTAAAACATACCAATGGCGTTGATCAGTAGAATTGCCCTTGTGAACACTACATACGGTTTAGAACACGCCTTTATGTTGACCCTGCAAATTACCCTTGTGTCACTATATACGGTTTAGAACATGACATTTAGAACATGCCGTTATGTTGACCCCGCAAATTACGCTTGTGTCACTATATACGGTGCAGAACATGGCGTAATGTTGACCCTGCAAATTACCCTTGTGTCACTATATACGGTTTAGAACATGCCGTTATGTTGACCCTGCAAATTACCCTTGTGTCACTATATACGGTTTAGAACATGCCGTTATGTTGACCCCCCAAATTACCCTTGTGTCACTATATACGGTTTAGAACATGACATTTAGAACATGCCGTTATGTTGACCCTGCAAATTACCCTTGTGTCACTATATACGGTTTAGAACATGACGTTATGTTGACCCTACAGATTACCCTTATGTCACTGTATACGGTGCAGAACATGGCGTTGGAATTGACCATGCTAATTACCCCTGTGTCACTATATATGGCGTAGAACATACCATTGGAGTTCACAACGCGAATTACCCTTGTGTCACTATATACTGTGTAGAACATACCATTTGGGTTGACCACGCGAATTACCCTTGGGTCACTATATACGGTGTAGAACATACCATTGGAGTTGACCAGGAGAATTACCCCTGTGTATTTATATACGATGTAGAACATACCTTTGGAGTTGACCAGAAGTATCCTTGTGTACATTATATGCCAAGTAGAAGTGCGTGTTAAAATGTTCTACATAGTATATAATATACACAAGGGTACTTCTACTGGTCAACTCCAATTGTATGTTCTACACCGTATATAGTAACACAATGGTACTTCTCCTGGTCAACTCCAATGGTATATTCTACATCCTATATAGTGACACAAGGGTACTTCTCCTGGTCAACTCCAATGGTATATTCTACACCGTATATAGTGACACAAGGGTACTTCTCCTGGTCAACTCCAATGGTATATTCTACATCCTATATAGTGACACAAGGGTACTTCTCCTGGTCAACTCCAATGGTATGTTCTACACCGTATATAGTAACACAATGGTACTTCTCCTGGTCAACTCCAATGGTATATTCTACATCCTATATAGTGACACAAGGGTACTTCTCCTGGTCAACTCCAATGGTATGTTCTACACCGTATATAGTGACACAAGGGTACTTCTCATGGTCAACTCCAATGGTATCTCCTAAACTCATACCGGTTTATAAGACATTTGGCTAATTTATCGTGAGACCAAGCGAAATCTTATCCACAATACTCACAGCCAAGCCTGAGTACATATGATACCCATAGAGAGCCCCACACAGACAGGAGCAGACGACACTCTTATATATGCTTCTATATATGTGTGGGGCTCCCTGCAGGGTTATTGACACTCTGGATGTTTTTTTAAATTTTATGTAAGTTGGAAGAGTAGTAATACCCTGTGCCAATGCATTCTCTTATATATGCAAGTCGACCATAGGTCGCCTAGCATATATAAGAGAATGCATTGGCTTAAAAAAAAATCATCATTTGTTATTATATTTTACAATTCTTTATAATTTTAATAATTTGTTCTTGTATTCATTAACAATTTTTTAATTTCACCCATACAGGGCCCCTGACAAACATGAGCGGACGACACTCAGTACACATGCTTCTATATATGTGTGGGGCTCCCTGCAGGGTTATTGACACTCTGGATGTTTTTTTATTTTATATCCTAAAAATTGTTAAAGAATGTAAGAAAATTTTATTAAAAAAAATGATAAAAAATTGTTAGGCCAATGCATTCTCTTATATATGCGAGGCGACCTATGGTCGACTCGCATATATAAGAGAATGCATTGGCACAGGGTCTTACTCAATTAATAGTGTGCTGTCATTTACAGAATGAGGTCCCCAGAGGGTGAATGTAGTCACGCTATCCCGCACAGTGGGCTAGCGTCACCAAATCCCCCTCTGGGGACCTCATTCTGCATGGCCTCATATGCTATGGGAGACATAGACTCAGATTTAAGTTCCAAAATTGTCAATGTTGTGATGAATATACACCCATTGGGAAACTCGAATATGCAATGTGTCGTCTGCCAATTTGGGGATATAGAGAAACTAAACTAAAAAAGAAATAGAATCTATGTGAAGAATTTTCTATATAAATTTGATAATAAAGAAACCTTCCAGAGAAGATGAGACCGAAGCAGAATGAGGTACCCAGAGGGTGAATTTAGTGATGATACGCGAATTCATAAAAAAAACGCATGAGAGCTACGAATTTAAGATTTCTAGTATAAAAACAACCTTTGTCTCCTCAGATGTTCAGTTATTCAGACGTCTTCATCCCTTGTTAAATTGTCCTGATATTCTGCTATGACGTTGGTGGGTTCTAGCTGAGTTTGCGGTAAGGCAAACTGATGCCGTTACGAAAATGTACCTTTATTTTATCTAAAATTGTCATTTTCGCGCTGTTTGGTTAATCCGAGCGAGCGATTTGAGAAAAAATCATTGTCTGTATAATTTGTAATATATATATATTTTTGATTGAAAACTTTAATGACAGCTGCGCTGGTGTTTTCGAAATGACGTGAATAGCCATCTTGATTATAGTCAATTAGAAATAAATAAATTCAACAACTATTATAATATTTCGCTATCTATAGATATGTTTTTGAATGTTTGATACACATTATGGCTTTTCCTGGATATGTTCAGAATATACGAAAAAAAAAACCCTACATTTTCTTAACGGCATCAGTTTGCCCTACCAGCTTCATATTAATCCAGCAGAATCCATCGGCATCATAACACATTATAGCAGGAGCACATCATGCATGGTTCGCGCTGCCACTTGCCAAATTTGCCAATGACAAAAATAATTCACAGTTGGCTAAAAATATTTAAAATTTGGGAAAAGTTTTGGCAAGTCACTTTTTAATTCCTCAATATAGTTGAAAATTATCGGTCAGTCAATACTATTCATTTTAGCAAACTATTACAATAAAATTATATTAGTAGGTGGTGTTTTATATGGTTTCGAAAAAGTTAATACCTCCATTAAGATGCAGATAATCTGGTAACATTATTATCGATGGGTGAATGGATTACATACACGGTGGTGTTTACATAGCTAATCCTCTTGTGGTGTTCCCTTCTGACGAAGCAACTCCTCTACCATTTTATTGTTCGGTGATTGGTTTATTGGTGCATGATAAACCACAATAGAGATGCGAGTATAATTGTTAACTAACTGCTTTCCTGTCGATATCAAACGTCGTTCAAACCGAGAATGTCGAAACATAAAACCCAAAAAAGGTTGCAGAAAATGATACTATCGGAAATAACATTTGGCAAATTCTAATATAATTTTGCAAAAAATATTTTCATTTGGCAAATTATTTGGCAAAAGTAAATTTTAGTCCAGCGCGGACCTTGAGCATATGGCCAGCCACGTGTCTGCAGGGTCCCCGTTAAGAGTTTGAAATTTAAACTGCACCCACTTCCCTTGAAGCAGAACAAACTGACAGGGATTCGCAGAATTCCATTTGCACCCAAACCTGAGTTTAGTGTCATTTACAGAATTAGATCCACAGAGGGTGAATTTAGTGACGCTATCCCGCATAACGGGCTAGCATCAATAAATTCACCCTCTGGGGACCTCATTCTGCTGAGGCCTCATCTTCTCTGGAAAGTTTCTTTATTATCAAATTTCTATAGAAACTTCTTCATTAAGATTCTTTTTCTTGTTTAGTTTAGTTTCTCTATATCCCGGCCGAAATTGGCAGACGACACATTGCACAATCGAGGTTCCAAATGGGTGTGCATCACAATATTCATCATTTGGGAACTTCACTCTGAGTCTCCCATAGCAGATGAGGCCATACAGAATGAGATCTCAAGAGGGTGAATTTGGTGATGCTAGCCTGTTATGCGGGATAGCGTCACTAAATTCACCCTCTGGGGACCTCATTCTGCAAAGGACAGGCAAACTAAACTCAGGCTTTTTTGCACCGCTCTTGGAACTTTTCAACTAGTGCCTCAAAATGTCTGACTGTTGTAAATGTCCAACCTGACACCCAAACTCCATGTATGGTTTACCCCCCCCCCCCCCCCCTTGATGATTCGGTAAGATCGCCGGCTACCGGTGACATTTTTCCCACATTTGGTGGACTTACGCGATATTAAGATATATACAAAGCGGGCATAGCAACATTCTTCCTTATTAAGCACACATAATATCCGACAAAATGTGTGTAATTTGTGGAGAGTCCCACTGGAACCAAAGAACTATATATTGCGAAACGGTGTGATTTGGTTCTCCGATTATTTTATCAACGCAAATTTCTTAATGCACATGAGACGACATTGTCACGACAACGCTCATTGCAACTAAAATACAAGATTTCTAATTTGCTGCATGAAGTTCGACGAGTATTGCTTGCGAAAATCGTCAACAAAACTTCCGCTTTGATTCTCCATTCTGTCATTTAGTTTTAGCGCGGGAATTGTTCTCAAAGCGCATAGGAAATTTAAGTTTGGGGGCAATCGGTTTTCGACGTTTTGGATTGAAAACCCCAAGCTATATATAGAAACACAGACTGGTACCCAGTCGGTGACAGAATCAGACAGGAAGTATGAATGGTGCGCTCTGGTTGAGAGTGTTGATACCCCCTAATGTTGGAATATTTCTAGCTGATGGCTATTTCAAACCAACTTGACCAAAAGTAGAAACATATTTTGGAACATCAAACAATGAGAACAATTTCAACCTGTTGTATAGAATTTCCGAATAATATTGTGTCAGGCATGACATTTCCAATTGTTGATATTGGCAATTATTTCGAGTTACAAAGTCCACGTTGGAAATATGTGGATTTTAACCATCATAGCAAGCGCTAGAAGGCGAAACGGCTTGGAGTTATACCTCTAACCGATTGAGCCACAGCGGCCCAATATGCATCATATGTAGGATGCAGGTAACGGTGAAGGGTGTGGTAGAAGACGGACCGTAGCGATGCAGGATCATGCTCGGAGGTAGTTGATGGTTATATGAATATGTAGGATGCAGGTAGCGGTGAAGGATCATGTTGCGAGATAGTTGATGTTATATGAATATGTAGGATTAGGTAGCGGTGAAGGATCATGGTGGGAGATAGTTGATGTTATATGAATATGTAGGATGCAGGTAGCGGTGCAGGATCATGATGGGAGGTAGTTGATGGTTATATGAATATGTAGGATGCAGGTAGCGGTGAAGGATCATGTTGGGAGATAGTTGGTGGTTATATGAATATGTAGGGTGCAGGTAGCGGTGAAGGATCATGATGGGATATAGTTGATGGTTATATGAATATGTAGGATGTAGGTAGCGGTGAAGGATCATGGTGGGAGATAGTTGATGGTTATATGAATATGTAGGATGCAGGTAGCGGTGAAGGATCATGTTGGGAGATAGTTGATGGTTATATGAATATGTAGGATGTAGGTAGCGGTGAAGGATCATGATGGGATATAGTTGATGTTTATATGAATATGTAGGATGCAGGTAGCGGTGAAGGATCATGATGTGAGAGAGTTGATGGTTATATGAATATGTAGGATGTAGGTAGCGGTGAAGGATCATGATGGGAGGTAGTTGATGGTTATATGAATATGTGGGATGCAGGTAGCGGTGAAGGATCATGATGGGAGGTAGTTGATGGTTATATGAATATGTAGGATGCAGGTAGCGGTTAAGGATCGTGATGGGAGGTAGTTGATGGTTATATGAATATGTAGGATGTAGGTAGCGGTGAAGGATCATGATGGGAGGTAGTTGATGGTTATATGAATATGTAGGATGCAGGTAGCGGTGAAGGATCATGGTGGGAGGTAGTTGATGGTTATATGAATATGTAGGATGCAGGTAGCGGTGAATGATCATGATGGGAGATAGTTGATGGTTATATGAATATGTAGGATGCAGGTAGCGGTGAAGGATCATGATGGGAGGTAGTTGATGGTTATATGAATATGTAGGATGCAGGTAGCGGTGAAGGATCATGGTGGGAGGTAGTTGATGGTTATATGAATATGTAGGATGCAGGTAGCGGTAAAGGATCATGATGGGAGATAGTTGATGGTTATATGAATATGTAGGATGCAGGTAGCGGTGAATGGTCACGATGGGAGGCAGTTGATGTTTATATAATATAGTAACAGACCGACCCGAGGATTAAGGCGACTGTGAAATTTGGTGGTTAACCCTTACATGACGGGAGCTGCGCTGCATTGTGCAGCACTAAAGATCCTGTACCAATGCATTGTCTAAAATATCCGCATATATAAGAGAATACCCTGGCTTACAAGGTACCGGTAATTGTAAATATGTGACCCGCCATATCAAATCCAGTCGTAAGTCGGGATTTTGTTTTACCCTGTGCCAATTCATTCTCTTATATATGCGAGTCGACCATAGGTCGCCTCGCATATATACGAGAATGCATTGGCCTAACAATTTTTTACAATTTTAATAATTTTTTCTTGTATTCTTTAACAATTTTATAATTTCACCCATACAGAGCCCCAGACAAACATGAGCAGACGTCACTCTTCTATGTGCTTCTATATATGTGTGGGGCTCCCTGCAGGGTAATGGATGTTTTTTATTTTATGTCCTAAAAATTGTAAGAAGCATTTATTTAAAAACATGATAAAAAATTGTTAGGCCAATGCATTCTCTTATATATGCGAGGCGACCTATATATAAGAGAATGCATTGGCACAGGTTAAAAAAATCCCGACTTCCGACTGGATTTGATATGGCGGGTCACAGATAATTAGGCCAATGTATTCTCTTATATAGTTAGTGGCTTGAGATTACGCCCAGTATCAACATATTTTTTTACACGATCATGTTTGCCACGCTTTGCCCAATCCACTATTACGTCTTGTACACGGAAATTCGTAATTTAATTTATGACTCCAGCCATAAAATTAAATTTATATCGAATTATTAACTTTGATTTTGAGATAACCTATTAACCTGAACGTTTACAGAATACATATTCGACTCAATTTATTTAAATTTCTATATATTATCGATATTAGATCGTTGTTATCACCGGGAATTTATTGAAAATGGCGTACAGTACACTTTTAATGCTTGAATATTGCACTATCAGTATACTATATCTCTCACTGAGAGCTTTCCGATGAATGGCAACAAGCCATGTTTCCAACTAAATCATGAAAAATTACCCATAATTCTGATGTGGTTAACCCTTTGAGTGCCAGGTCGATTTTTGTATCAACCCATATACCCTGTGCCAATGCATTCTCTTATATATGCGAGTCGACCATAGGTCGCCTCGCATATATAAGATAATGCATTGGCCTAACCATTTTGTTTTGTTTTTTTACAATTTTTTTACAATTTTAATAATTTATTCTTATATTCTTTAACAGACTTATTTTGTAGGTTTAGGGCCGATGAGATCGGCCCCTGGCACTCAAAGGGTTAAGGAGTCAATATTTGGGGCATTACTGTAAGTGGAGACGTGGGTTAGAGATTACAGCACACCACGCGATAAGTGTCATGGTACTGATGTACTCACACTGTAGACCTTCTTATTCGTTTTGTTAATTGCGGATGCTCACATTTCTTAATGCAAGAACACCCAAACAGTGATTACGATTGCCCAGCCCAGTACTTAGCTGGTCTAATAACCTCACAGCATAGAGACAAAACATCTTTTCAATAGTGTTTATCAACCTAATCTGTAGTTATAAAGAATCGAATTGTGGACGGTATTCCAAACCCCCAACCTCTGCGCCATTAATAGGATAGCTCAAAGAAGATCTCACTTGAGAGAAGATTAATTGCATACGCGTGTATATGAAGGCATCCGGCGGGCCGCATCGTTTAACTAGATTTATTCTTACCGTAGAACAAATATATACACGCACTTATAATTGATATCAACCAGGCGGTATAGTTTTGAGTTGTTCGCCAGCTTTCACAGTGGTCTCGGGGTGCGATAGAAGGGTATCAATCCTTTGCTTCGTGCTAGCGGAACCGGAAACACTTGGAAACAAAGCGTCGACTCTGTGTGATAGTCAAGTGATGGAAGTGTGTGTTCGATACCGAATCTGATCCATCTGGAACAATCGCTCCAAACTTTCGCTCGCAGCAGGGAATTGTTGGAGTATTTTTTACAGCTATGATCTCCTACACATGTATATATTATATACACTCGTGGTGCGTGTATTTCCACAGTTATTACACGATTCTACCATTATTCCAGTCAATAAACCCATTCTATAAATTGTGATATTAAACGTTCGTTTAATAACAGGAAATAGTGCCATGTGACCTTTGACTTCCGGTATGTCGTCTGTTTACATTCCGCACGCTACGTCTAAAAATACTATGGCTTCCAATATTTTTCCAACAAACTATAATGAATGAAGAGTTTGAAAAGTTATGTCATTAAATATACGCCATTAAATACGCCAAAGTGTCTTATTTATCTGGGACTATTTCTTTACGCGGGCAAACAACGCATAGTTACGTGAAACGATATTGCATGCCTTATAGAAGAATGTTAGTTTCGCGTCCCATTTGTTGATTTAAGCATGTTTTGTCGAGGTTTTGGATCATGTAATAAATAGAATCTACAACTCGTCCCCAGTTTGTAATTTATGTTATGTAATTTCAACCTTGACTGGAAATTTATACAATAAGGTTATATAAATAACAGTCTGTGTTATTTATATAATAAGGTGATAGACAGTCTGTGTTGGAATTTGCTCCCGTAGCTCCATTCTTACAAAAAAACTACCCCTTTTGCAGGACAATAAATTGGACTGATGTCTTTGAATTACTTTATTATATAGCAATCTCTTAATCACCAGACTTCTCGCGTGAACCACGCGTCGCGAGATTCCTAACTGTTTGATTACATGCATAAGAACTATGAGCGTTTTTATGTAACTGCACACTTATGGTTCCACTGCCGCACATACTCTGTCTAGACAAACATAAATTGATAGGTTTATGGTAGAACAGTTGAATGACCTTTCCTATAGGATAACAGCATTCTGGGTGTAACCCCTGACCCCGGTGGCGAGTGCATGCCACCTGTGTGTCAGAATGACTAGACTCGGAATCAGTAAGTGTAAAGTGATGAACCTAAGTCAACAAACCTCCCTTGATGACTCGGTAAGACCGCTGCTACCGGCGACATTTTACCCACATTTGGTGCACTTCCGCGATATTAAGATATATATTAAGCAATGAACACTCATACTGAGTCCAGAGAACAGAGCAACGTGCTGCCCTTGTAAAGAACACAAAACATCGAAACAAATGTATGTAAATTTTGAACCTGAAGTTTGAAAAGTCCCACTAAAACCGAAGAACTATATTTCGAAACGGTGTGATTCGGTTCTCCGATTATTTTATCAACACAAACGTCTAAACGCACGTGTATGACATTGTCGGACGGTAAGACAAACATAAGAGTTCTAATTTGCTGCAAATTCGATTAACAGCTTGCGGAAATCGTCAACAAAACTACCGCTCTGATTTTCCATTCTGTCATTATGTTCTAGTGCGGGAATTGTTCAAAAAGCACAAAGAAAATTGGACCGATCGGATTTCGCCATTTTTGCTGGAAAACCCATGCTAAATATAGAAACTCAGACCAGTACCCAGTCGGTGACAGAGTCAGAAAGGGTGTATGACTGTTGCGCTCTGGTAGAGATTGCTAAGTTAACTCGTAGACGGCATAGCTAGACTGGGCATACTCATAGCTAGACTGGGCATACTCATGGCTAGACTGGGCATACTCATAGCTAGACTGGGCATACTCATAGCTAGACTGGGCATACTCATAGCTAGACTGTGCATACTCATGGCTAGACTGGGCATACTCAATTTGAAAATATACTATATATTCGGCACCACTCACGAGACTGAGCTGATCAATTACAAGTTATTCATTATTGTTCAACAGTATATTTAATGATTAATGGTATATGAAACCTAGCGAATAATACCTAATTTAAAGGCCCACTTAATTTTCGAACCCCCAGATTACATAAAATTAAATATATGCCATATTATATACCGTTTGAAAGAGGAAGCTCCAAAACATTGCATTATCAGCTTATCCGGTGTAATAAACTATGGCCATGTTGTTTTTGTTGAGTTGACAATGGTTATTGTCATCTAGATTGAAGTAAAAAGCAGTATTATTTTCAATGCAGGGGGAATAACTCTATATATTAAAGATAGAGTTATTCCCCTTCCGTGGAAAAGGTTTGAATTATGTTGCATTCTGGGAGCCAAAGGGGGGAAGTCATTCTATGATTTCAGCAGTTTTCTATTTCTCTGTGGGCATCTTCTGAGACACAGATGTTTTTTTTTCAAATAGTAAGTAATGAATTATAGTATTTTAAACATATTTTATTGTAAAATCATATTTTACGTGATAATCCTGGAAAAAGTCCATATTTGACGCCCAGGTTTGCAATATTACTTTTTATCGGGACCCTGTGACGTCACAAATTAACTATTGCGAAATGAATCGGTGAAATTGTGATGCGCGCGAAACACTGGTGGACTTAGCAGACGTTTCACTTCTGCATTGAGGTTTTTTTTTATTTCCGTGTTTACAATTCAAAATCATGCTTTCTGGTGATCAAATACAGGCTTTTATAGAGAATTAAGTGCCGACAAATATCAAAAGTAACCACTAAAGTTGTATTCCCAAAATTTGGATAAACAGACAGATGGATAATAAAAATGTCATTATACAATGATGTGTACAGTATGAGTTTTTCTTGTACTCGTCCAGGTTGTGGTGAAAAGTCATATTGGACGGGACACGCAGATTCCAGGTTGTGGGGAAAAGTCATATTGGACGAGACACGCAATGTCGAGTCAAATATGACTTTTCACCACAAACTGGAATCGTAAAAGAAAAATACATACTGTACACAACATTGAGTAATGACTAAATATAAGACTTACAAATATCTTTTTCATTTCTTTTATTTGTAATTGGCATAGCTTATCACAAACCAAAAATCAACATGACAATAAACGAAATTGAAATTACAAACTACACCTTTTACCGGACTCGGCCTCCGGTTCGCAGTTCGACTTTTAATCCTCCCAAAAATTCCCAGTTGTATAAATAAAAACCCCATGTGCCCAGGCGAAACAAGAATATCTACATTAGTATACATGCGGCGCGGTAATAACTTTATATTATAGAGAGGGCTAACCCTTTCAGTGCCAGGGGCCGATCTTATCGGCTCTAATTTACGGTCTGTAAAATCGGCCCAAAACAATAAAAAAAAAAAATATATATATTTTTTTTCTTTTTTAGATTTTTTGTTTTTTGGGTTGAATTTTTTTTGGGTATGTTTAACATGCTATAGCGAATTTAAAAACAAACTGGATAAGTCCTTAGGGGCATGTTATAACTCAAAACTATCACCAAGTATTCATGGTAATAATTTTAATGCCCATGAAAAACGTAAGATTCCCTGGCACTAAACGTACAAAATACTGAAAGAGTTAAAGAATATAAGAAAAAATTATTAAAATTGTAAAAAATTGTAAAAAATAATAACAAATGATGAAAAATTGTTAGGCCAATGCATTCTCTTATATATGCGAGGCGACCTATGGTCGCGAGTTTTGGCACAGGGTATATGGGTTGATACAAAAATCGGACCTGGCACTGAAAGGGTTAAGACACAAATGAGTCGGGTAACTATATCACCTCTTCTCTGATCAGTCCGCTACCTATTATACGTGTTTACATAACTCCCTTCCAAATACATTCTTACTCTTTGCCCACCTCATTTTCGGCTAATTATAAAACAATAACGCATGCCAAGAATACAACGGAACGAAACACTTTTTCTTTTACAAGAGTGTGCTTAGATCAAAGAGATTGATCCGCGCCCGGTTCGGTTCAAGTCTGATTGGTTGAGAGACGTTTTCTATGTACCTGGCGTTTGTTGACGCGCAGCAACCCAGGTTACGTTTCGAGTACGTCGTAATTTGGAGGCATCAATCAAGGGGACACCTAATTATTGTTTGGCACCGATGAAGAGTCAGGTTAATTAATGAGGCGTCTTGAAAGAAAACTAGTCGAATTCCAAGCACAACTGGGAGTGACACCCTTGTGGCTACGAACATTTGTCGGTTAGATGTTGTTTTATGGATTTATAAACACATGGACGTTTTCAAACTTGGAACACGTTATGGATAAATAAATATGTAATAGTGCCAACATGTATGTTTTACATAGCCTGGTTGTTTCCGGCGTTGTGTCGTGGTTCGTGCCCAATCTTATATATTATTTCAAGTAAACATTAAATATCTACGTGAGCGCACCAGTCATACCATTCATGCACCAATATTTGAGAAATATCGATATGGCCTCAAGTATTGTTCTTTCGTGTAAACCTTATTCATTCCATATAATTCAAGATTGTTTTACCCTGTGCCAATGCATTCTCTTATATATGCGAGTCGACCATAGGTCGCCTCGCATATATAAGAGAATGCATTGGCCTAACAATTTTTTACAATTTTAATAATTTTTTCTTGTATTCTTTAACAATTTTATAATTCACCCATACAGAGCCCCAGACAAACATGAGCAGACGACACTCTTCTATATGCTTCTACATATGTGTGGGGCTCCCTGCAGGGTATTGAATGTTCTTTTTATTTGTATTTAATTTATGACGCCACTTGATCAATCGATAATTCCACAATAAGATTATGAATATTAGTTCTATGGAGGGGATCCTACATCACGCACTCAGATTCTGATGCATGGTCGATTGTGAAAAAGTCCACACTGTAAGAGGGTTACATATATACTATTATCTTATTATGTCCACGAGCATTTTAGAAAATCTTTATTTGGTAATATTATCTATATTAATGACATAATGTGCTGCATGCATGGGCTAGTCTCAAATTCTCGGCAGATTTTGTGAAAATAAATAAGAATACATTCAACTTTTTATGGGGATAAATCATCAAACAGCTATAATATAGCTGTTTGATGATTTATCCCCATAAAAAGTATATTATACATATAGGAAATGAAGGTAGTGGTGTGTGTTATTGAGTGATACGGCGCGATGGTCGTTGTTGTCACACTTAGTGAGAACCGCTTCACAAACCCACTGCATTCATTTATGAAATATTATCAATGTCTATCTCTTGTCCATCTGCTCACAGTGTGGGCTGGATCGATAGATATATCAAAATAAGAAATGTTTCACATTGAGTAATAGAAATAAATTGATTGAAAATATATTTAGGATAGCGGGTGCACAGTAGAGAGAATAGTGTGAGGTGGCATTTCAAACGTTTGGATGAGTCTGGTATGCAGTATCGCACACTATTTGCATACTGTATTACTATAATTACAGTAGAAGTGGAGTCCCCGGTGTTAAGTGTTTTGCTTATTGCACACTATTTGCATACTGTATTGCTATAATTACAGTAGAAGTGGAGTCCCTGGTGTTAAGTGTTTTGCTTATTGCACACTATTTGCATACTGTATTGCTATAATTACAGTAGAAGTGGAGTCCCCGGTGTTAAGTGTTTTGCTTATCGCACACTCTGTACGTACTATATACCATTGACTCAATGCGTCAGTTGATAAGTTTAAAGTGTAGGGTCAAGGGTCAAATCAAGCTGCAAGGCGGAGTCCGCTCTCCTCGCTGCGCTGTTCCGACCGCTGCCATCACGTATCTTTTCGTAATTAAACATTTCTTTTTTATGTGTTTTGTCAGTTTTAATTCATTCTGGCTTGATCTGAGAGGGTGTAAGATACATCATAACCATATATTTAGGAATTTACAAACAATATTCATCTAATGGACTACGATAACCTGTAACTATATTTGCGAGTAACTGCTTGTCCAGTGGAAGACGATACTCTGTAACTATATGGATGTATGACTACTCGTACAGCGGACAACGATAGCATTCAACTACTCATCCAATGTACTACGATAACCTGTAACTATATGGATGTATGACTACTCGTACACCGTCCAACGATAGCATTCAACTACTCATCCAATGTGCTACGATAACCTGTAACTATATGGATGTATGACTACTCGTACAGCGGCCAACGATAGCATTCAACTACTCATCCAATGTACTACGATAACCTGTAACTATATGGATGTATGACAACTCGTACAGCGGCCAACGATAGCATTCAACTACTCATCCAATGTACTACGATAATCTGTAACTATATGGATGTATGACTACTCGTACAGCGGCCAACGATAGCATTCAACTACTCATCCAATGTACTACGATAACCTGTATCTATATGGATGTATGACTACTCGTACAGCGGCCAACGATAGCATTCAACTACTCATCCAATGTACTACGATAATCTGTAACTATATGGATGTATGATTACTCGTACAGCGGCCAACGATAGCATTCAACTACTCATCCAATGTACTACGATAATCTGTAACTATATGGATGTATGACTACTCGTACAGCGGACAACGATAGCATTCAACTACTCATCCAATGTACTACGATAACCTGTAACTATATGGATGTATGACTACTCGTACACCGTCCAACGATAGCATTCAACTACTCATCCAATGTGCTACGATAACCTGTAACTATATGGATGTATGACTACTCGTACAGCGGCCAACGATAGCATTCAACTACTCATCCAATGTACTACGATAACCTGTAACTATATGGATGTATGACAACTCGTACAGCGGCCAACGATAGCATTCAACTACTCATCCAATGTACTACGATAATCTGTAACTATATGGATGTATGACTACTCGTACAGCGGCCAACGATAGCATTCAACTACTCATCCAATGTACTACGATAACCTGTAACTATATGGATGTATGACTACTCGTACAGCGGCCAACGATAGCATTCAACTACTCATCCAATGTACTACGATAATCTGTAACTATATGGATGTATGATTACTCGTACAGCGGCCAACGATAGCATACAACTACTCATCCAATGTACTACGATAATCTGTAACTATATGGATGTATGACAACTCGTACACCGGCCAACGATAGCATTCAACTACTCATCCAATGTACTACGATAACCTGTATCTATATGGATGTATGACTACTCGTACACCGGCCAACGATAGCATTCAACTACTCATCCAATGTACTACGATACTCTGTATCTATATGGATGTATGACTACTCGTACACCGGCCAACGATAGCATTCAACTACTCATCCAATGTACTACGATAACATGTAACTATATGGATGTATGACTACTCGTACAGCGGCCAACGATAGCATTCAACTACTCATCCAATGTGCTACGATAACCTGTATCTATATGGATGTATGACTACTCGTACAGCGGCCAACGATAGCATTCAACTACTCATCCAATGTACTACGATAACCTGTAACTATATGGATGTATGATTACTCGTACAGCGGCCAACGATAGCATTCAACTACTCATCCAATGTGCTACGATAACCTGTATCTATATGGATGTATGACTACTCGTACAGCGGCCAACGATAGCATTCAACTACTCATCCAATGTACTACGATAACCTGTAACTATATGGATGTATGACTACTCGTACAGCGGCCAACGATAGCATTCAACTACTCATCCAATGTACTACGATAACCTGTATCTATATGGATGTATGACTACTCGTACAGCGGACAACGATAGCATTCAACTACTCATCCAATGTACTACGATAACCTGTATCTATATGGATGTATGACTACTCGTACAGCGGCCAACGATAGCATTCAACTACTCATCCAATGTACTACGATAACCTGTATCTATATTTGCGAGTAACTGCTTGTCCAGTGGAAGACGATAATCTGTAACTATATGGATGTATGACTACTCGTACAGCGGCCAACGATAGCATTCAACTACTCATCCAATGTACTACGATAACCTATAACTATATGGATGTATGACTACTCGTACAGCGGCCAACGATAGCATTCAACTACTCATCCAATGTACTACGATAACCTGTAACTATATGGATGTATGACAACTCGTACAGCGGCCAACGATAGCACTCAACTACTCATCCAATGTACTACGATAATCTGTAACTATTTGATGTATGACTACTCGTACACCGTCCAACGATAGCATTCAACTACTCATCCAATGTACTACGATAACCTATAACTATATGGATGTATGACTACTCGTACAGCGGCCAACGATAGCATTCAACTACTCATCCAATGTACTACGATAACCTGTAACTATATGGATGTATGACAACTCGTACAGCGGCCAACGATAGCACTCAACTACTCATCCAATGTACTACGATAATCTGTAACTATTTGATGTATGACTACTCGTACACCGTCCAACGATAGCATTCAACTACTCATCCAATGTACTACGATAACCTGTATCTATATGGATGTATGACTACTCGTACAGCGGCCAACGATAGCATTCAACTTCTCATCCAATGTACTACGATAACCTGTATCTATATGGATGTATGACTACTCGTACAGCGGCCAACGATAGCATTCAACTACTCATCCAATGTACTACGATAACCTGTATCTATATGGATGTATGACTACTCGTACAGCGGCCAACGATAGCATTCAACTACTCATCCAATGTACTACGATAACCTGTATCTATATGGATGTATGATTACTCGTACAGCGGCCAACGATAGCATTCAACTACTCATCCAATGTACTACGATAACCTGCATCTATATGGATGTATGATTACTCGTACACCGGCCAACGATAGCATTCAACTACTCATCCAATGTACTACGATAACCTGTATCTATATGGATGTATGACTACTCGTACAGCGGCCAACGATAGCATTCAACTACTCATCCAATGTACTACGATAACCTGTATCTATATGGATGTATGATTACTCGTACAGCGGCCAACGATAGCATTCAACTACTCATCCAATGTACTACGATAACCTGTATCTATATGGATGTATGACTACTCGTACAGCGGCCAACGATAGCATTCAACTACTCATCCAATGTACTACGATAACCTGTATCTATATGGATGTATGATTACTCGTACAGCGGCCAACGATAGCATTCAACTACTCATCCAATGTACTACGATAACCTGTATCTATATGGATGTATGACTACTCGTACACCGGCCAACGATAGCATTCAACTACTCATCCAATGAACTACGATAACCTGTATCTATATGGATGTATGACTACTCGTACAGCGGCCAACGATAGCATTCAACTACTCATCCAATGTACTACGATAACCTGTATCTATATGGATGTATGACTACTCGTACACCGGCCAACGATAGCATTCAACTACTCATCCAATGTACTACGATAACCTGTAACTATATGGATGTATGACTACTCGTACAGCGGCCAACGATAGCATTCAACTACTCATCCAATGTACTACGATAACCTGTAACTATATGGATGTATGACAACTCGTACAGCGGCCAACGATAGCATTCAACTACTCATCCAATGTACTACGATAACCTGTATCTATATGGATGTATGACTACTCGTACACCGGCCAACGATAGCATTCAACTACTCATCCAATGTACTACGATAACCTGTATCTATATGGATGTATGACTACTCGTACAGCGGCCAACGATAGCATTCAACTACTCATCCAATGTACTACGATAACCTGTATCTATATGGATGTATGACTACTCGTACACCGGCCAACGATAGCATTCAACTACTCATCCAATGTACTACGATAACCTGTATCTATATGGATGTATGACTACTCGTACAGCGGCCAACGATAGCATTCAACTACTCATCCAATGTACTACGATAACCTGTATCTATATGGATGTATGACTACTCGTACAGCGGCCAACGATAGCATTCAACTACTCATCCAATGTGCTACGATAACCTGTATCTATATGGATGTATGACTACTCGTACAGCGGCCAACGATAGCATTCAACTACTCATCCAATGTACTACGATAACCTGTATCTATATGGATGTATGACTACTCGTACAGCGGACAACGATAGCATTCAACTACTCATCCAATGTACTACGATAACCTGTATCTATATGTGCGAGTAACTGCTTGTCCAGTGGAAGACGATAATCTGTAACTATTTGATGTATGACTACTCGTACACCGGCCAACGATAGCATTCAACTACTCACCCAATGTACTACGATAACCTGTAACTATATGTGCGAGTAACTGCTTGTCCAGTGGAAGACGATAATCTGTAACTATATGGATGTATGACTACTCGTACACCGGCCAACGATAGCATTCAACTACTCATCCAATGTACTACGATAACCTGTATCTATATGTGCGAGTAACTGCTTGTCCAGTGGAAGACGATAATCTGTAACTATTTGATGTATGACTACTCGTACACCGGCCAACGATAGCATTCAACTACTCACCCAATGTACTACGATAACCTGTAACTATATGTGCGAGTAACTGCTTGTCCAGTGGAAGACGATAATCTGTAACTATTTGATGTATGACTACTCGTACACCGGCCAACGATAGCATTCAACTACTCATCCAATGTACTACGATAACCTGTAACTATATGTGCGAGTAACTGCTTGTCCAGTGGAAGACGATAATCTGTAACTATTTGATGTATGACTACTCGTACACCGGCCAACGATAGCACTCAACTACTCATCCAATGTACTACGATAACCTGTAACTATATGGATGTATGACAACTCGTACAGCGGCCAACGATAGCATTCAACTACTCATCCAATGTACTACGATAACCTGTATCTATATGGATGTATGACAACTCGTACACCGGCCAACGATAGCATTCAACTACTCATCCAATGTACTACGATAACCTGTATCTATATGGATGTATGACTACTCGTACAGCGGCCAACGATAGCATTCAACTACTCATCCAATGTACTACGATAACCTGTATCTATATGGATGTATGACAACTCGTACAGCGGCAAACGATAGCATTCAACTACTCATCCAATGTACTACGATAATCTGTAACTATATTTGTGACCCGCCATATCAAATCCAGTCGTAAGTCGGGATTTTTTTTACCCTGTGCCAATGCATTCTCTTATATATGCGAGTCGACAATAGGTCGCCTCGCATATATAAGAGAATGCATTGGCCTAACAATTTTAATAATTTTTTCTTGTATTCTTTAACAATTTTATAATTTCACCCATACAGAGCCCCAGACAAACATGAGCAGACGACACCCTTCTATATGCTTCTATATATATGTGTGGGGCTCCCTGCAGGGTAATGGATGTTTTTTATTTTATGTCCTAAAAATTGTAAGAAACATTTATTTAAAAAACATGATAAAAAATTGTTAGGCCAATGCATTCTCTTATATATGCGAGGCGACCTATGGTCGACTCGCATATATAAGAGAATGCATTGGCACAGGGTAAAAAAATCCTGACTTTCGACTGGATTTGATATGGCGGGTCACATTTGTGTAACTACATAGGTGTGTAACTACTCTGTGTACTTAACATATACATGTATGCTTTATACTGTTATCGCCTGATTAAAAAAGTACATTACCGATGAATAATCAACCGTTCTACAGTCTACTATCTTTTTTTGTTGACTTCTATAGATAGCCGTGGGTTCACGCCTTCCAGTCGATCCATCACGCTGGTTTTTCATCTGCCTGCTCGTTGTGCCGGTGTGGTGCTTGCGGACCTTGCCATAAGTTATCAGATCTGACATCCCCTTTGCCATATTGGCATAAAACATAAAACCAAGTTTAAAATGCATATAGACAGTTCAGAATAATGAATAATGATTTGTAACCGACAACAGTCTTATATTAAAAACAAATTAGTGATTTGCTCACATTATGTACCAAACTACATGCAGGGTTACCTCCCTTGATGACTCGGTAAGACCGCTGCTACCGGCGACATTTCACCCACATTTGATGGACTTCCGTGATATTAAAATATATATAAGCGAACAGAGCAACATGCTGCCCTTGTTAAGCACACAAAATATCGAACACAATTTGTATAAATTTTGGACCTTATGTTTGAAAAGTTCCACTAAAACCAAAGAACTATATTTAGAAACGGTGTGATTCGGTTCTCCGATTATTTTATCACCACAAAAGTATAAACGCACGTGTACGACATTGTCACAACTCGAACGGCAAGTCAAACACAAGAGTTCTAATTTGCTGCAATTTTGACGAATAGCTTGCGAAAATCGTCAACAAAACTACCGCACTGATTTTCCATTCTGTCATTAACATCACCGATGTATACTGTTGGCCAAATTATAGAAATCCATGGTCCTATGTAGGTTTTATAAATAGATAATTGTTTTTTCCGGTTATTTTGGGACGCGTTAAAGTTGTACTGCGACCCCGAGCTCGGTAAAAGCTATAGTTGGAATGTCCAAGTTCGTGAAAGTTCTATTGACTATGCCGATGATTTGAGAAGCTTTATTGTTTTAGGATATTGTAGGAAGACTAATCTGGCCATGTCAAATTGAGCTATAGCGATGGGATATCTCGCAGAACAACACATTTCGGGTTTTCGTGGGGTGTGTATTCGCTGGGTGTCTTATGGTTGCAGTATATAACTACATGTATTATTTAACGGAATTCTGAGGCGGTGCATTCATGTAACCAATATAATTTATATTATAATTTATATTTATGGCTATTAATATGATGTTGGTTACCATTCCTGACTATGGTTTTCTTGTAATGTTTTAGTGTGGGAATTGTTCTCAAAGCACACAGAAAATTTGACTTTGGAGGTTACAGTGAAGTAATTCGATTGGTAGCGCCCTCCAACGGATTTTGGACCAAGATGCAGGAGAGAATTAAAAAAATTCTGGGCTCTGGTTGGTTAATAGTAGTTTCGATATTTAAACATATAAAATACATGCAATCACTCCTCTTGAAATTTCAGACTCCAAACAAAACATTGGCACATCGTAAAACACGTGGTTCCTAGATTTAATTTTTTTGGTGTGAGGTAAAAAATGTCAATATTTTTTTCATGCAATTCTGACTCTCGATTATAAATCCCAAATTTAAAGGTACATTCCATGCTCGACGATATGATTTTTTTTTTCATGCAAAAACTTTGCGCAGATGTCAATTCCGGTGACCATGTACTCATTTATCACAATTCTTGGATAGTCAGGGCTGCAGGCCATTATATGTTAACACTGAGGCCTATGGGAAATAATTACTTCACTGTAACCTGGAGCGATCGTGTTTCGCCATTTTTGCTGGAAAATCCCATGCTAAATATAGAAACACGGACTAGTACCCAGCCGGTAACAGAGTCAGAAAGGAAGCATGACTGGTGCGCTCTGCATGGTAGAGATTGATTATGTACGTGGTGGCAGCCGCGCATCAGGTTAGCGTGACAGGGGACTGAACTCTGTCTTGCATTTTGGGGTCAAATACATGAACGTACTACCACAACGCCGCTGAATATTAATCGGACACCCAACAGTAAAATCTCCATTTGCTCAATGATAACGCATCGATTGGCGGGGTAATGTACAAGCCTTGAAATAGTGTGCCTGTTATTTGCAGAATGAGGTCCCCAGAGGGCGAATTTAGTGATGCTACCTCACATAGCGGGCTAGCATCACCAAATTCACCCTCTTGGGACCTCATTCTGCTTACACCTCAGCAGAATGACGTTCCCAGAGGGTGAATTTGGTGATGCTAGCCCGCTATGCGGGGTAGCATCACTAAATTCACCCTCTGGGGACCTCATTCTGCAAATGACAGACACACTATTTCAAGGCGGGGTAATGTACTTTAGATGACAAGCCGACGTTTATCCAGATGCGCATTGGACGACCATTAAGCATTGTATAGTGACTGATGAACGACCCGACTCATCCAGCCCCCGAATTAAGTACCTGCATCAAACCGAGCGCAACACGATCCACCGTGTATTGTGGATGAACCCGATGGAATTTATCGCAGTTATGCTGTCCAGATGGAGTGTGGGGTGATCAATATCTCACAAGAAAGATATACCAGTGTTGTCGGTCGCTAAAGCTCACCCAGCGTCGCTATCCGCTTATACATTCACACCTCCATTGTACGTCGCTAAAGCTCACCCAGCGTCGTTAATCGCTTATATATTAACACAACCAGAGTCAATCGTCACCCTCGTCGAATCGGCTTACCTATTTCAGACTCGTCTGTACACAGTAACCATATTGCCGACGGACTACTTTAAATTTGAATATCCCGAGGATTGTCGGAGTAGAACGAAGTATTTTTAGTTCCGTAAACTGGGAATTCCCAAATCTATTTCTGCATTCATGCCGGCGGTGTTTGTATTTCTCCTATTCGTGTAACAATTTTTAGCGAATATAATTGATGATACCGATACCGGTTTGATTTTTTGTGAAATTGTGTGAATATGTTCCCATTTCCATCGTGTTTCTTTTACGAAAATTTCACAACACTCTATAATACAAAATCCAAAAACACGGTATCGTCTATAAATTCAATGACATTGCTGGTCCAGCAAAGTCATGGTATTTAAATTAAAATTACAAAATATGCCTAACATGTTGAAAATTTCCACATAATCCAGACTAGATTAAATATGTATGCCAAATTCAATCAGAAAATGTTCTGAATAAGAGGGAAGCTGCCAACACTCAAAGCTTGGGATCAAGAATGGCTGAGAAAAAATTACGCAGTACCAGTTGTTGTAGTCCAACAAATTAGACTATTCGGGTTAAGATATATTTTAATATTTTGACATTTACGATTATCTTAACCCTTAAGAGGTCTGTAAACGTCCAAATATTAAAATTCCTCTTAATCGGAAAGTCTAATTTGTTGGACTACAGTTGTTGTTGTTGATGATGATGTCCCCCATTGAATTGTCAAGGCACCTCTGGTAGAGTAGAATTAGTTGTCGTCCTTAAGAATAATCCTCCACGAATATTTTGAATATTGCGACACTCGTTGATCCTCAAAACAAGCTGCACATCCGTAGCCTTATATATATCAGTATTTACAACTATATACCTTAAGTATACTGTATATTAGTAAGTGGCACCCTAGGGATCACACTGTGACCGTTGTTTGAGTATTGCAATTCTCACTCGGTGGATTTTTCTAGAGATGTTCTCAGCTGCATAGTTATATGTGGTTGGTTGTATAGGTTCGTCAAATTTGTACTCCAACTAGAGCGACTGTTTTTTGTCGACCAGATAGTGTCATCTGTTGAGAAGATGAGACTCGTACAGTCGGATACAAGCAATCCAGTACACCAAGAGAAACAAATTATTTCGTCAGTCAAGAAGTTGAAACTAACACAAAAACCAAATCCCCCAATAATATTTTGGCAAAGCTGAAAGCATAACCCCTATGTCACCCGAGAACTGCAAACAAAATTGACCAAATTGCCCTCTGTGTCAAGTTTTTAAACAATTGACGGAAAAATGTAGGAATACAAGTTCAGATAAAGTTTTGCATGTTGCGAAAAAAAGTCGTGAGGGGGATAATTCCACAAAAAAAGTAAGACGGACCTCATTATCACAAGTGCATGGATTACCTTGGTACTAAATATACTATAAAAAACTATATCAACAAATTTGACAAACAAATGTAGGAATATAATCTCATACAAAATTATGCACATGACGGTCATGACCACATAGAAGAAAACTAGTTTTCACCCTTATTTGAACTGATTGTTTGAAAAATTGCCCCTCAATTAAATATCACAACATAAATTCAGGAAAGACGCAATGTGAAACATACTGAGAACCTGGTGTGGATTGAACAGCGGTGGGGTCTCAAGCCTATCTACCCCGTCACATTAGAAAATGCCATTAAATGGCATACATTGTAAGTATAATGTACATCATAAATCATACATGTAGCTTGAGGATGGAAGTGATCCATCATACTGCCATTCAATTCAACCAGGCCCGGCCCTCTAGTTTCATGTATCTTTCCATCTCTGACTGAATGTCCTCGGAATAAATTATAAACTGTTTTTGCAGTCGCCTAAACTTGACCCATGTAAAAGACTAAAACTCTAGCGAGTAATATACAATGACAGAAAACCTGGACTTGACAACCAATGACATGAGGTCAGCAATACCATGGTACTACATGTAGTACCCAGTATATACTTAAGAAGAAAGTTCCAATAATTGTCTCCAAGTTTATCATCCACATTCATTACTTTAGCCAACAACATCTAGGTTATCACAGTACATGCAGGTAATGGTCGCAGGATAATTGGATGGTTGGGTTTTTAGCCCTTCAAGAATTGGTTCAAGAATATCATCTATCTTTACATATCTATAAATGTTTGGTAACCTTTCGCGCAATTCCAAATATATATTTGGTTTATCTGGATTTTTCAAGACCAATTGACTATTCTGAACTGCAGGCATTGCTGTAGTTGCTTGATGGTGGCAGGAGTACATGTTGAATTTTTCTTACATTAAAACATGTAGGGGCCCGTTCATATCATTTATCATTCAATATGACTATGCTATGCGACTAAGAAAAAGTATCGTTGGTGACAATGAGGCATATATTTTCTGTGAAAGAGGAAATAATTAAAGTTCTGAGAATTTCATTGGATATTACCTAGTTAATCTCCCCTCCCCACCTGAATTGTTTTTACCTCAACATCAGTTAATCTTATTTTAGCATTCAATACATGTATGACTATGCGAAAAAGAAAAACTATCATTGGTAACAAGGAAGCATGTTTTTTCTTCGGCCGAGGCGTTAATACGGGTAGTCTGGAAATTTTTGTAGACTATTGAAAAATTTAGGTGGTGGTGGGGCAGGAGGGGTTTTCGGGGGGGGGGCGGTGAGATAAACTGGGTAATTTGAACTAATTTCCAATCTGTAATGGCTCTGCTGATGAAAAAACATACCGGTACTTACTTGTCACCATGGATAGATTTTCTTAGTCGAATTGTCATATTGAATGATAAAATTAGACTAACTGACCACTACATGTCAAGGTAAGACAAATTCAGAGGGGGAGGAGGGGGAGGGGTAAACTAGCTAATTTTTAAGTAAAATTATCCAAACTTTAATTATTGCCTCTTTCACAGAAAACACATGCCTCTTTGTCACCGATGATGGGGGGGGGGAAATAATCTGGGTAATTTAATTTTCAACAAAAATAAATTCTGCACTGTATTAAATGGCTCTGCTGAAGATAAAACATGCTTTGTTGTCACCAATGATAGTTTTCCGAGTCACATACATGTAGTCATATTGAATGATAAAATGAGAGTATCTGGCTACTACATGTTAACTCTTCAATGACGGGAGCTAGCTTCCTGAAATTTTGCGAAAACCATGTGCCAATGCATTTTAGTATATATGCGAGTCTCCCATAAGGAGCCTCCCATTTATAAGAGAATACATTGGCCTAACAATATTTATACCTCGTAATTTTAAGCCACTGCATTCTCTTATATATACAAGTCTCCCTTGTATTAAGCCATCTCCCTATTGGAGACTCGCAAGCTGAAGCGCAAATATATATACCTATTAACACCAATTGACATCCCTCAGCCACCACTGAATAAGTCAGTCCATTTCATACTAGTAGTATGGGTGGAATCTGATTCTAACAATTCATGTCTCCATGTCCTGAGTCAATTTCTGCATATTAATTTTTATTTGCACTTCAGCGCAATTGAATTACGCCTCGCCTTGGGTGTACGTGTGTTGTATTTATGATTTAGTGTAAACATATTTTTATTTCCAAATCCAACATAACATAATATACAGATGATACAAATATGCAAATATAAGAGATAAGAGATAATGTATGGAAATGAGGATCAGACAACAAGCCCGAGGGCTTATATGAAGTCTTCTCCTCTTTGGCGACATGCCCCTTCCCCAGATATGATTTGAACTTCAGTGTAAAGGATGCTCTAACGCAAATATGGTATACATTTGCGCTTAAATAGGCTGATCTCAAATAAGGAATGAATGTGAAAAAGGCCTCCCATAAATTATTATACAATAGATTGTTGACAACTACATGTACATGTATACATGTGCTAGTACTATAATCAATATCAATGAGCAGCACAATCAATAATTAATGTATGTACTTGTCCAGTACAGTACGTGGTACTCACCGTTTTTCATATTCGGCATAACTCTACAGAGTGTGACCTCCAATATTCACAAAGCAAGCCGGCAATCCCCTCTGACTAGTCTGAGCCTGACACATACATGTACTGATATAGATGTAACTTGGTCCTGCATCAGCGAAGTGAGTGGGCGTTGGGCAAGCAATGATAACAATCATCGGTCTTTTCCTTTGGTAACGCTTCATCTATAGCCAAGATGACAGCTGGAAAATCACACTTTTCCCGATGGAATTTTTTATTCACATTTGGCATAACTCAGATGTCTGTCGAACTGTTCAAGTTGTTTTTGACATACTTATGATAATAACAGTGATTTTGTGTTGTAGAATGTTGTTGTGTTCTTTAATCACTTGGCCTACTTTAACTTTGTTGATTCAAGATCCTTGGACTTGGTGCTAAAAATATGCTTTACTCTTACTACCTGTACCAGTACATCAATCTGACACCAGTTGCTGACCGTGCTTCATAGAAAGTTAAAACTGAAATGTAATAATATAAAATAACTGGTGACTTCTTCAAAGTTCTTGTCCAGTTGTAGCCAAGTAAAATAACAGCGATGAATTTGGCTTGCATGAATTTGTCGTCCGATTTCAATGCGTCGAAAATAGGTCACATGTCGCTGCATGTCTTGATATATAATTAGCATTTTCTTTAAATTTCTGTCCACACCTGACCTATATTTGAAGATGTACGTTCATAACGACAATTTGTGTTCAAATGCAGTTCTTTGTAGCACAAGATGTGAATGTGGGCGAGCAGACTTATTGTTGAACGGCCATCACACAATCGAAGAAGAGTGCTCGGTAATATATGAATATTCAGAAGGGCAAGGTAGTTTTACAATATCGTACCACTGTGTGCTTCCGAGCTTACATTCCGAGGAATCGACGGAAAGTACCGAGGATTCCGATTGAACCAGAGTACGCCGCTAAAGCTCACCCAGGGTCGCTGTCCGCTTATTCATTCACACTACCACTGAACATCGTTAAAGCTCACACAGCGTCGCTATCTGCATATACACTCACATTATGACATATTACTTATTATTTTGGCAGCTATGTGCAATCATAATTTTTGCTTAACTATTTTTCAATCAAGCTGATACCTCATTTGAAAATCACGGTTGTTTGCTCTAATATTCTGACCAAAGTTGTCAGTCGAAGGATTCTTCTAGATGTGAGGAGTTTATTTGGGGACAAATATATTTGTCCCGTATACGGTATCAACTTGTTTTAAAAATAAACTAGCATATGCGTGCTCGTCACAATCGAAATGCAACGTTTTGTGTCAGTTCATCGTGTATTATGTTTGTGTGTATTTTCGCTCACTTCGGCCGTGTTGCATGCGCGCGCGATACACACCAACCACGAGATTCCCCACCGTCGATACAGTAATGCCCAAAGTAATTGACCACTTAACCACAGCAGAATTATGGGTAATTTTTCAGGATTTAGTCGGAAATATGGCTTGTTGCCATTCATCGGAATGCTCTTGGCTATAAGCACAGTAATCTGTCGATATATTTTGGATTCATATTTAAAGGTACTCAATCCGATTAAGCACCCTTAAATTACTATTTATTTGGCTTCGGGGGTAAAATATATTTGATTCGAGTCGGGGAACCCACCCATCAAAGTTAGGAGTGATCAGATATCGATGTTTGAAATCTATTATTTTAATGTCAGTGGCCCAGTAAACTTTCGACGAGAAGAACATATCTGACCAGATAGCGGATGAAGATCGATAACTCTAAAATCCAGTGGCTTTTTTGTGTCAGATATTTGACAACCGGCAAAATTTCGTTCAACGAAACGTTGATAAATAACAGGTTTTGGGCAATGTTATACATATAGCTGACTGTGGTTAGCATTATTTTTGGGCAATTAATCGATTCTGATAACAGTACTGAAGCGGCATTTCAAAAAATGTTGTTGATGTTGGAATCTGATGATATGGGGACCGTCAATCGGATTGAGTACCTTTAATCGTTGGGTTTGTAGCCTTCGCAATTAAGACTAACGAGGTTATGACAGGAGGTTAAATACTTTCGATAATCGTATTATACGCTAATACTTTGTTTACAATTTCTATACCCAGTAGATGGCGGCGCGTCGTGTTGCTAGCCACGTGATCCTAAAGACCTAAACAATGTATATATAGAGGGTCGCGTGATCCTAAACAATGTATATATAGAGGGTCGTTTCGAGGTTACACTGGTGTAAAAAGGGTTCGGAGTGACATCTAGCGGATGCGGGAGGAATATATAGGAGAGAATAAAATAGACACTGGGCCCTGGTTGGTCAATAGCCTGGTGTGCTTTTTGCATAAAAAATCATCACACCTCTTCCCTATGATTTCCCATAGGTAAAATAGCCATTGGCACAGGAATTAACCCGTTGTAGTGAAGTTTGAATTTTTTGGTGTTGTCTAAAATGTGACAGTATTTTTTTTATGCGGTTCTGACAATAATTACGAAAACAAAAGATTTAAGGGAGAATTCCCTGCTATAGACGGACATGATTTTTTTTTGCGTAAATAGTTTCACCAAATGTCAATTTATCAGATTTAAAAAATATTTTGGACCCAAATGGACCCAAAATTTATATTGCCAACCACAGGTCCCCAGAGCAAAACTTTACCCCACCCCCAATAATACTTAATCCTATATATTTAAGTATTATTGGGTGGGGTCAATTTTTGCTCTGGGGACCTGTGTTGCCAACAGTATACGCTAAAACGTTAGCACTGAGGCCTATGGAAAACATTTACACCAGTGTAACCTTCGTGCAAGAACATCGTCCATTAAAAGAAACTAATCATTATCATGGAATTTACTAAAGTATTGCCCTTATACCCTGTGTCAATGCCTTCTCTTATATATGCGAGTCGCCTCGCATATATAAGAGAATGCATTGGCCTAACAATTTTTCATCATTTGTTATTATATTTTACAATTTTTTACAATTTTAATAATTTTTTCTTATATTCTTAAACTCTTTCAGTGTCAGACTTATTTTGTAGGTTTAGTGCCAGGGGATCTTACGTTTTTCATGGGCATCAAAATTATTACTTTGAATACTTGGTGATAGTTTTGAGTTATAACATGCCCCTAAGGTTTTATCCAGTTTGTTTTTAAATTCGCTATAGCATGCTTAAGCATACCCAAAAAATATTCAACCCCCAATTGTTTTTTTATTTTTCATTTTTTTTTAGGGCCGATTTTACAGACCGTAAATTAGGGCCGATGAGATCGGCCCCTGGCACTGAAAGGGTTAAAAGAAACTAATGATTATCATGGGATTTACCAAAGTATTGCCCTTCCGAAGGATAGGTGCGAAAAACAATTCCATAATAATAAATCCTCATTTTCATTCTTTCCCATCCCACGTGGCAACAACTGCAAAAACCACCGACTGCACCTCCATTACCGAATGCACCTCCATTACCGAATGCACGTGCCAGTACAGCGAGACGTAACCCAAACAAAATCACTCGATAATTAATCCGATGTTGAAATACTTCTGCCCAGTCTGTGATTACCTGGGATTTGATGGTAGAATAATGTTTTGGGTTTCTATCGGCTGGCATCAATTTGCTCGCTGATTGAACCGCCGCTCTCTGTGGATACTCTCGCTCTCAATCTACGTACATGTGTTTCAAATTTAGAGAAAACTATGTAAACATCTAGCAGATGGTTCCGCTGTCTTCCGCCCGAAGTTATTTATATCAATACTCCATTCAATAATGACTCATTCTCGGTATATTTCCTGGTGTTGGAGGGTCAGGGCTGAGAATATATTTGGTACCGGAAATTTGCAGAACGAGGTCCCATGCAGAGGGTGAATTTAGTGCCACTACCCCCGCGCATGCAGTGACACTCCCCCGTACATGCAGTGGCACTCCCCCGCACATGTAGTGACACTCCCCAGCACATGCAGTGACACTTCCCCGCACATGCAGTGACACTTCTCCGCACATGCAGTGACACCCCGCACATGCAGTGACACTCCCCCGCACATGCAGTGACACTACCCCGCACATGCAGTGACACTACCCCCGCACATGCAGCGACACTACCCCCGCACACACAGTGACACTACCCCCGCACATGCAGTGACACTACCCCCACACATGCAGCGACACTACCCCCGCACATGCAGCGACACTACCCCCGCACATGCAGTGACACTACCCTCGCACATGCAGTGACACTACCCCCACACATGCAGCGACACTACCCCCGCACATGCAGCGACACTACCCCCGCACATGCAGTGACACTACCCTCGCACATGCAGTGACACTACCCCCACACATGCAGTGACACTACCCCCGCACATGTAGTGACACTACCCCCGCACATGCAGTGACACTACCCCCGCACATGCAGTGGGCTCAGGCTAGCGTGTCATCATCTGCAATAATAGACATATAGAGACATATTTAAGTTCCCAGATGGTGAAGATGGTGATGTGCACCCATTGGACCGATATATATTTTTACGTACCGTCGGAACTATATTTAGTCACCTAATATCTTATTTTGACGACCAAAAGTTTGCAATAATGGTAATTCTTTCGCTATTAATAACAACAATATGAACTGAGCCAGACATAGACAATTTTAAAAGACAAGAACTAAGATCATGTCAGAAATAGAGGATCTACAACGAGTCCCCAGTTAATAGCGGAATTTACAAAACGAGTCCAGTAAATTAGGTCTGGATCGAGCCTTTGACGAGGACCAGACCTAATTTACTGGACGAGTTTTGTAATTTCCGCTAAAAACTGGGGACGAGCTGTAGATTATATGTATTACATGATACAAAACATCGACAAAACATACTTAAATCATCAAATAGGACGCGAAACTAACATCGGCTTCTATAAGGCAGGCGATGACGTTTCGCGTAACTATTCGCGTTTACCCGCGTAAAGAAATAGTCCCAGATAAATAAAGACTCTTTGGCTCATTTAATGGCGGATAGTTAATGACATAACTTTTCAAACTCTTCATTCATGATAGCTTGTTGGAAAAATATTGGAAGCCATAGTAATTTTAGACGTAGCGTATATCATGTTAACAGACGACAAACCGGAAGTCAAAGATCACCTGGCACTATTTCCTGTTATTAAACGAACGTTTAATATCACAATTCATAGAATGGGTTTATTGAATGGAATAAGGGTAGGATCATGTAATAAATCCTTATACCAAATGTTCTTGTGGTATTTTAGCAGAGAGATGGGAGATAACTCTGCCTGGAGTTTGCACGGTTATTTCAGCTGGAATGTGGGCCAACCAATTTTCCAATTTAGAATTCTATCAGATATTAAGTACCTGGTGGTTGCATTATCTATGTCCTATATCTATAGTCCCGCTATGCTGTGTGGGTAGAAAATCAGAATTTTAGTGATTTCTTATGCTCAAAAGTTAAGTGTGAGCTGGTATGTGAGCGAATTGAATGTCTTGTTTGTAGACAAAATAAATGTGAGCATTGGTTGACGAATCTAGGAAACCTGCTTTTTCCATAAATAGCTTTCTGGATATGGTTAATTGACATGGAATTTATTTTTTCTACGAAACTCGAACCAACCGATGACGATAACGGAAGCGACTTTGGACCAAGATCAAGATCTTAATTGGGAATGTGTTTAAGAAATGGATGTTGATTTTGTTGCGTTCCATAGAGTATGGATGCAAGTTGGTCTGACATTTTGTGTGGAAAATATCAGACCAACTTGCATCCATACTCTATGGAACGCAACAAAATCAACAATTCATTACTTATATTTACACTCAACCGAGTCAATTGGCAGATTAAAAGATTTTTAAGCGTTCATTTCCAACGTTATTATCGTGGCTCGGAGCAAGTTGCGTCTACAAACAAATGGATGCAAGTTGGGGTCAGCGCGCGACGTCATGTGACGTAATTTCGACCAACCAACGTCCTGCATTCATGTTCCACAATACAAATGCATGTGTGAGTGTAAATATTTAGTCAATGGTGGGAGGAAGAGATCAACCAGTTCTCTTCGTGCAAACATGTCACATTTATTCTATGTGTCTACATTCATTAACCCTCCCATGACTGGAGCTTCCTGTAGGGAGCCCCATAGGGATCCTCCTATATATAAGAGAATACATTGGCCTAACAATATTTATCTTGTAAGCCATCACATTATCTTATATATGCGAGGCTATGGGAGACTCGCATAATTAAGAGAATGCATTGGCACAGGGACGTTATTGCCGTTCCAGCGCAGCTCCCTTCCTGAATTTTTGCAAAAACCCTGATGCCAATGTATTCTCTTATATATACGAGTCGTCCATAGGTGGACTAGCATATATATAAGAGAATGCATTGGCCGAACAAATTTTATATTATTTTTTATAATTGTTAAAGAATGTAAGAAAAAATTAAAAAAATTGATAAAGAATATAAGAACAAAATTGTAAAAATTACAAAATTGAATTTTGCGAAAACCGTATGCCAATGCATTCACTTAAAGGGATCATCGCATATATAACATAATACATTAGCCTAACAATATTGACCTTGACCTTGTAATCCAATTCAGTCTCTTGCTCACACAGCTCGAAACATGCACCGCGGAATGTCGTCTGCTTTATGGGGCTCTCGAAAGGGTTAAAGAACTTCCCGTGTGCGCCTGTACATTCTTGTGCATACGTGTTCGACTAATTGATGGGCGACTCCCGACGCTTGCATCAGTTCCACCCGCGTGGTACTCATTTCGCGCTCCACGTGTATGATGTTTCGCTGATTCTTGGTATACATGGGCCATGGGCGTTTTTATTTATAGAAATGGGAATTTATGGGACGGAATAAAAGTCGAACTGCGACCCGGAGGCCGAGTCCGGTAAAAGGTGTAGTTGGGAATTCTGGTGAGATGCATGAGAAACCTTCAGTGATAAGCCGTATTTATAGAGTTGATGTAATAATTCGAAGGATTAGTTGTTTTAACGGAATTATGAGTTGGTCATTCGTGAAACCAATATATTTTGTATTCTATAATTACAAGCATGGGTATATGCTATACGATCTTGGGCGCCTTACCATTTCTGACATTTGTTTTCTTATAGACTGTATGTTGTCGAGATGTTAATGCATACATTAACCTTACCATGACTGCATGGAGCTTCCTGAAATTTAGCGAAAACCATGTGCCAATGCATTCTCTTATATATGTGAGTTTCCCAAATGGATCATCGCATATATAACATAATTCATTAGCCTAACAATATTTACCTTGACCTTGTATAACCAATTAATTCTCTTGCTCACACAGCTGGAATCATACACTGCGGAGTGTCGTCTGCTTTATGTGGCTCTCGAAAGGGTTAAAAACTCCCCGTGTGCACTTGTGAATTCTTGTGCATAAGTGTTCGACTAATTGATGGGCGACACCCGAGGTTTGCATCAGTTTCACCCGCGTGGTACTCATAGACTGTATGTTGTCGAGATGTCGACATGTCGAGAGAAACATTGACGGGCGTGTAAGCCAAGGTCGCCCCACTAATTAAAACTATTGCCAGTGGAGGTTCAGGTTACAATACAGCAATTCATTGACATAGATGAATCAATGTTAAAGGTACTCAGTCTCATCAGACGCTCCTAAATTACCATTGCTCTGGCTTCGGGGGTAAAAAATATTTGATTCGAGTCGAGGAACCCACCTCAGCTCAGAATGAATAGATATCGATTTTTGAAGTTTGTTATTTCTCGAGATGTGTAATAATAATTGGCATAGAAACACATGGTCAAACGGACAAAATTGTGGATGAAGATGGATAACTCTAAACTCAAGTGATAATAATAACTTGATTTTAGAGTTACCCATCTTTCCGAAATTTTGACCGAAACCATCCTTTTAACGGCGTGTTTCTGGGCCACAAACAATTGAAATAACAAACTTCAAAAATCGATATGTGATAATTCTGAGCGTTGATGGGTAGGTTCCTCGACTCGAATCAAATATTTTATACCCCCGAAGCCAAAATAAATAGTAATTTAGGAGCGTCTGATCACCAACACCAACCCCTCCCATAAATGATATACGCACATTTAACGTAACCTATGGTCGTGTCGCTTTATTTGACGTTTCTAGTCGGGAAACAAGTTTGTGCATTTCTTCGTGCGCTTTTCGTCCATGTACTATTGACCATTCAACTGCCAACTGATCCTAGATCATGTCATGAATCTCTACCCTGGCTAACGCCCGCAGAGATCATATGTGACCCGCCATATCAAATCCAGTCGTAAGTCGGGATTTTTTTTACCCTGTGCCAATGCATTCTCTTCTATATGCGAGTCGACCATAGGTCGCCTCGCAAATATAAGAGAATGCCCTGGCCTAACAATTCCTTACAATTTTAATAATTTTTTCTTGTATTCTTTAATAATTTTATAATTTCACCCATACAGAGCCCCAGACAAACATGAGCAGACGACACTCTTCTATATGCTTCTATATATGTGTGGGGCTCCCTGCAGGGTAATGGCCTAAAAATTGTAAGAAACATTTATTTAAAAAAAATTATAAAAAATTGTTAGGCCAATGCATTCTCTTATATATGCGAGGCGACCTATGGTCGACTCGCATATATAAGAAAATGCATTGGCACAGGGTAAAAAAATCCCGACTTACGACTGGATTTGATATGGCGGGTCACATATTCCACCAGTACAAAACATTGGAACTTTTTGAAGTTTTGACAGGGAATCTTATAAAGTCGAAACAGGGAGTATATTTCTTTGCTATTATATGTTCCTTAATAATGTACTTCACTGTACGTGAAAGGTTCCAACTCGAAATTTCACGATATAAGTGACTTTGTGGGTGATTTTGCTTTGCGTCGTGTACAATTATGGAATTTCTCCTGGGTATTTAATGCAATGTTTATTGCGATATGGGCTCACAAAAGTCACAGAAAAACATTCAATTTGGAGTTAGGACTTTCATTTGCAGTAAAGTATATTATTATATTCCCGAGTTATTTTTTCGACTTTATAAGGTTCCCTGTCAAAACTTCAAAAAGTTCCCAGGTTTTGTACTGGTGGAATATGTGACCCGCCATATCAAATCCAGTCGTAAGTCGGAATTTGTTTACCCTGTGCCAATGCATTCTCTTATATATGCGAGTCGACCACAGGTCGCCTCGCATATATAAGAGAATGCATTGGCCTAACACTTTTTTGCACCTGTCCGTCCGTCCGTCCGTACGTCCGTCCGATGTCTGTTCATGTCATAACTTGAACAGTAGTGCTCGGATCTCAATGAAATTATGTATGGCTGTTCATTGCTATGAGGGCATTCAATAGACGGTTACATCGTTTTGTTCGGATTTTCCATTCTGGAGTTATTCATCTTTGTTTATCTGGAAATGTTGGCTTTTTGGTCCGTCTGGTGTCTGTTCATGTCGTAACTTCAACAGTTGTGCTGGGATATCAATGAAATTTGGTATGGATGTTCACTACTATGAGAACATTAAAAAGAGGGTTCCATTGTTCTTTTCTGCTTTTCCATTCTAGAGTTATTCATCTTTGTTTATCTGAAAATGTTGGTTGTTTGGTCCGTCTGGTGTCTGTTCAGCTCATAACTTGAACAGTAATGCTCGGATCTCAATGAAATTTTGTATGGATGTTCACCACTATGAGGACATGTAATGGCACATTCAAATGTTTGTTTTGTTTTTATTGTTCTATAGTTACTCATCTTTGTTTATATGAAAATGCTGGTGTTTGGGTCCATCTGTCTGAGTATAGCCCTCATAAGTTATAGAAATGCCCACACGAGGCGGTATGCCACGAGGGAGTATAAGCTGCATATGCTTGGCTTTGATGGAAAATCATGGCTACTGCTTCATCAGATGCTTAAAGGTACCTCTTGTTTCGTGAAATACGGAGATTGCCAGTCCAGGCAATTTCAAATAGAGCAAGGAACAAAACAAGGGTGGCGTTATTTCACCTCTTTTTTACATGCTCTTTGTTGACCAACTTTTGGTAGAACTGGCAAACTCGGGAGCAGGACTGAATATGTATTCTGTAAACTGTTCATGTCCAACACAAGCTGATGATATGACACTCCTCTCTGTTTCGGAAAAAGGTCTTCAGCAGCTACTGACTATATGCACTATAATTACAGTCGAAAATGGAGGTATCGATATAATGAACAAAAGTCAGTTTTTATTGTCTTTAATGAAAGTAAAATGCGCACAATAAGACGAGTACTAACCGGGCATGGACTCTATGTGGGAAACAAAGTTGAAAGTCTTACACACTTAGGTGTCCCTATACATAAGCATAATCAAAACGGCGAAATAAAACATTGACGAAATAAAACAGAAACTTAGGTCAAGCTATTTTGCTATGTCCAACATCGGTATGTATGCTGGAGGTATAACACCAGTCAGCAGTAGGACAATTTATACATCTATAATATTGCCAAGAGGTCTCTTCTGTTGTGAACTGATGTGTGGCTTGACCGATTCCGATGTATTATCCCTGGAAAGAACTCACCGATTTTGCCTTAAAAAAATCCAAGGTTTACATTCCAAAACACGGACCAACATTGTAGAAGGGTTGCTGGGAATAGGTAATATTCACAGTTTTATTGAAAAAAAGAAGCTTCTCTTCTTCGGAAGTCTATGCGCCCTCACAACTGAGAAGGCAGCCAAATCAGTTTTCTTATTAAGGCTGCACTCGTTCTTCATAGATGGGGTTTCGGGAAAATCCTTCATTTCCGATATTGCAAATATTCTAGGTAACCACCAGTTGTTGTCATATTTTACAAATTATGTTTCTGAAAGTGAATTCCCATCAAAGTCGTCATGGAAAAGTATAGTGCGCAAGGCAATATCTGAATATTCAGAACACGAATGGGAAAGCGCGGTGATCAGCGACAAATCACTCAGTCGCTTTCATGTTATACACCCACAGTTATCAGTCTCCCATTTGTGGCGTTGCTTTCGAAAGTTCCCTAGACACAAAATAGCATATTTGACTGTGGCCGGCATCATAGCTTGTACTGAGTCCGAATTTTTAACTTGCAACAAATGTGGTGTTGCTTATGATGATATCCCTCTACACGTCATCATAAACTGCCCCGCCATTGCGGAATATCGCAACGACATATGGTACAAGAAAACTAAGATGCATGCATCAGGTCGGCCGTGAACTATCTACCATAGAATTGTTGTAGCTATCGATTATACATTTTGAAACACCTGTCTGTATGTATGTGTGTATGCGTGAATGCATGTGTGTATGTGTTATAGACTCTAACACTGCTCGAATTTGGTATTTAACGTGTCAACTTGACCTCGCTCATAGGCATGTTTCTGGACCTTGACCGATCCGACATAAAAGTTGTGTGTAGGACTACTTCGATCCCGGGAGCAATATGGACGGGTCCAATTTCACGTGGGATCATGTTCTCGAACGTGCTGATATAGGCATGTTTCTGGACCAATTGAACAATAGTTTGGCCAGACGCTGTATATACTGGGTACTGTCCAGATGGAGGCGATCACAAAAAAAATCCCTAACTAGCCCGAACGAAGTCGAGTACATCAGCTAGTTTAATATATATTTTGGACATTTGTCTGTCTGTTTGTCTGTTAGCTATGGCCGGGAAAACTGCCGGACAGATTTGACGAAATTTGATACCTAGGGGAAATTATTTCCAGGGAGTATTTTGGACGGGTCAAATCTTGATCCCGACCTGACTTTGACATTCAAAAAGATCAATTCAAGGTCAAATCTGGTAAAACGGAAGTATTTCAACGAAATTTGATACCTACTGTTACTTTTGTCCCAGGAGTGTTTCGGGTGGGTCAAATCATGACCCTGACCTGATCTTGACATTCAAAATTGTCAATTCAAGGTCAAATCGGGTATAAAGCCGGGCGGATTTCGACGGGTACTTTTGTCGTGACTTTTGTCCGGGGAGTGTTTTGGACGGGTCAAATCGTGACCCCGACATGACCTTCACCTTTAAAATAGTCAATTCAAGGTTAAATCGCGCATTTCTCCGAAAATCAGAGGGGAACATCCCGGACGAAGTGGGGTCCACGAGCTACTATTATATATTTCTAGATTTAGTTACAAACTAAATACCTGTATATTGTACAAAGAAATGTTTGACAAATATATCTGTATCAATATTACCATACGGGTCATTAAAATAGATACGACGAAACAAATTTTGAAGGGTGCATGTATCAGGTAAATTTTTATATTTCAAATGATGACAGGAATGCAGAAAGTTGAAGTACCTACGTAATACTGGCTATCCGCATGAAGAGATATACATGTATATAAAAACCAGATGAGGGATATGTCTGTACAGTTGCTAAACAATTCAGTCATGCAAAAGAGGATCAAAGAGTAAGATACCAAATTGCTGCCTGTGGTAATGTTTTTTAACGAAATTCGGGAAAATTAGATTACTCTCACCCTGGTTATCCAGAAGATAATTGTGGAATCTGATGACGATCGGACAAGGGGTCTCGTCTGTAGGATCAACCAAATTATTTAGCCATAAAAATAGTAAAATTGAAGATCACCGCTGGCAGTGATGTCTTCACAAGGACAGTTTGAGAACAAAATATGGCTCACATCTAGCGGTGACCCAAAATATCCACATAAGAAAAAGTTCTCCAATAAAAGCTGGCTGCAGGGTGCGCCAATTGATTCAAATTCGAAATTTAGCAGGGTGTACTGCTTGTGGCCATGTTTCCCCGCAAATTTGATAGACTGATGGACAAAACCACTGAATCCGTTGAATCAATATACATGTATACATGGATTAATTTATATGCATTGTTATACACAGTACTGGTATATAAAGGTACTGAAAATAACTATATTACTAGTATACACAAAATAAACCATATATCATGGCTATGGGTTCTAATATCCGAACATGACAGCTGAGAACTTGGTGTGAATTAAAGAGTGGTGGTTTCTCAAGCATATCTAACCCTCCACGTTAGTAGAAACATGCCATTAAATGTCATAAGTATAATCTAGCTTGAGGACAGAAGTGATCCATAAAACCCCCTTAATTCAACCAGGTCCTCGCGCGATGTATGATCGATCACATGATGATCTAGGGGGATTAGAATTGATGTATAAAAACAGCACTGCATGTAAATATAAAATAAAATAGTGCTACATCTTATTACAGATTATTGCCATATATAATCAGTGATTATACAGACAGTCTGACAAAATAAAGTTTCAGTGACACTCTATCCGAAGAGGGGAATAATTTCATCTGTTACAGTCAATGGAGCAATTATGAATCTGGAAAGGTGAAATTTCTAAGTAATACTAGATATCGACATGACGCGATAAAATATAACGTAAATGCAATATGGCCGCTGGCGACCATTTTTTCCTATGAAATTAAAAAAATATTTGATAGCTCTCATCTGATAGATCAATATCAAGATAAATATGAAGTTTGGTGATGATCGGATGAGTGAAGTGGACTGTGGTCTGTGCTAAACGGTTTAGTAATGCTTGAAAAGATTCTTACCTTAATATTTGTATGTTCACTTTATAAACTTCACTGAGTCATCTTTGTCATGTATTGAGTTTGATATCTTTTGTTAACAGTTTATAAATCATATATGGCTCATGTTTGTTATTTTAATTTATGTGTTTATTATCATTAAATAAAGTTGCATTCCTTAAAAAGATTCTTACCTCAATGTTTTTATGTTCACTTTATAAACTCCACTGAGTCATCTTTGTCATGTATTGAATTTGATATCTTTTGTTAACAGTTTATAAATTATGTATGTCTCGTGTTCGTTATTATATTATATACACTTTATAGTGTGTTTTCAGAACGAAAACAAATTGAATAAAATCAACAAATTTGTAAATTTAAAAACAATTCAAACGTTGTTGTATTCCATGTCCCAGCCCGGACATATACACCAAATTTCAATAATATTCATTGAGAAACAACGGACCAAACGCTATATAACACCCGTATACATCTTTTATTCCGTATCGGACTCGGGTACATGTTATAGTAGGTACCGAATTGACACATGTCGACTGGGCGAGTTGGCCCTGGGGCGATTAGATCGATTCCGGCACATTCTAGAATTTACCGTATGTATCCGTTTACGCGTAGTTTACTTTAGAAAGTTCCGCAATTAATACCGTAAATAGAGCGACCTTATTTGACAGAGAATGCCTCTGTTATTGATTATCAAGTTGCTGTACTTTAAAAACGACAAATTCACATGCTCGTTCAAGCGCAGTTAGTCTATTTTCCCCATGTTAAAGGACATCCACAAATACTAAATAACGCTAACCTACTGCCGAATGTTTGACACGACAACTGTTAACATATTTGGGCTGAATTCATCTGACGCGGTATTATTCCTCAAAATAAACAACAAAACCATCGTTACTTGGAAATGTAGTTTGGGCTAACATTTACATAAATCCTCCAGATCAATTATCCGACACACACGTCAGATGAAAAAGTCACATGAAGTAACCGGCCAAATTGGCCGAAATGAGTTAATGAACCAGTTCAATATTCAATGTATTCTCAAACTAGACAGCCTTTGCCCAGATGTACAATTGAATGTATTTCTCACTGCACATCCACCAGAGTTATTTGATTTAATTGATGAAGCTGACTTATTCACAGACTTTGTAGTATGCAGTACGTATCGTTTGTGGAAAGCTTATACCACGCAATCTCAAATATTACTGACATGCAGTGATGATAGTAATAATTTATGAATATTATCAATTAGGACGCCGATAAAACATCGGTAACTGATGTACATGCTCTATTTCACATCCGCATGAACACATGATGGTGTATATTTATATATGTTGACCCATATAGCGTCGGTTTGAATGATCAGGTTAGCATATAACCTCCAGAAATGGAGGTATTGAAATAAATATATATGTGTGTATGTATGTGAGTATGTGTATGTGATATATGTGTATATACGTGCATACGTGTGTGATGTGTATCTATGCACACATGTATATATATGTGTATGTATGTATGTATATATATATATATATATATATATATATATGTGTATATATATGTAGCTATATATATACATATATATATATATATATATGTATAGGGGTGTGTATGTATATGTGTAATTGTATGTATGCTCATATGTATGTATGTATGTGTTTGTGTATATATGTATGCATATGTGTATTTAAGTATGTAATTTAGGGCCTTCCTGTATGCGCGCCCGTGTTGTTTGTGACTGCATGTGGACGTTTAGTCTGCGATACTACATAGGTGTTATGTTTGTGTTGGGTCCATTTGTTAAAAAGTTTATGTACTTTTCATGTCAATTCTTTTTTGTCAAACAATGTATGTATATATATACATGTAACCTGTAATTATGTTATTACTGCTCTCCGATATTGGAGGAAATAAAGGTATATATATATATATATATATATATATGTATACTTAACTACAATATATATGGTCATTACAGGTATACATACATGTATGTGTGTGACATACAATAGAAATGGGGTGGTCGATATTATATAGTTAACTACACTGTTTCAGTTCGACAGGCTGGTGGTAGTAAGCCTCGGGAGGACCTAAATATCTCAAGGACCTTCTTAATAAATACTTACAAGTTTTTAACTGTCTTATGATTTCGAGAGTTAAATAGAGCGGCTAATTTATAAGTGTTTGGTCTCTGATAGAAGTATATAGGGTTTCAGATATTTTATTCTTAGTTCGCTAAGTTCCCTACATTTCAGTACCATGTGGTATATTCATCGCCTATTTCGAGATTACAGATAGTGTAGATTCTGTCGGAATAATCCATATTTGTCCAAGCACCGAGCTCTTTAGGGAGTTTGTGGTTTCTTGTGCGGAAAGATAAAATATTATTTCACGTTTACCGTCAGTGCATGGGGTAGCAAATTATCACTTTATAATTATTTTTATCGTATAAAACTTCCCAAACAACAGCGGCTCGCTGATTCAACAAGTCGCAACAACGATATGTACAAAATTATTGGACCTTAACCGGGTGTGTTTTCTGTTTTACAGGTAGAAAACATGAATATTATGTTTATGTTATATGTTTAACCGGGTGTGTTTTCTGTTTTACAGGTAGAAAACATGAATATTATGTTTATGTTATATGTTTAACCGGGTGTGTTTTCTGTTTTACAGGTAGAAAACATGAATATTATGTTTATGTTATATGTTTAACCGGGTGTGTTTTCTGTTTTACAGGTAGAAAACATGAATATTATGTTTATGTTATATGTTTAACCGGGTGTGTTTTCTGTTTTACAGGTAGAAAACATGAATATTCACGGACCTTAACCGGGTGTGTTTTCTGTTTTACAGGTAGAAAACATGAATATTATGTTTATGTTATATGTTTAACCGGGTGTGTTTTCTGTTTTACAGGTAGAAAACATGAATATTCACGGACCTTAACCGGGTGTGTTTTCTGTTTTACAGGTAGAAAACATGAATATTATGTTTATGTTATATGTTTAACCGGGTGTGTTTTCTGTTTTACAGGTAGAAAACATGAATATTATGTTTATGTTATATGTTTAACCGGGTGTGTTTTCTGTTTTACAGGTAGAAAACATGAATATTCACGGACCTTAACCGGGTGTGTTTTCTGTTTTACAGGTAGAAAACATGAATATTATGTTTATGTTATATGTTTAACCGGGTGTGTTTTCTGTTTTACAGGTAGAAAACATGAATATTATGTTTATGTTATATGTTTAACCGGGTGTGTTTTCTGTTTTACAGGTAGAAAACATGAATATTATGTTTATGTTATATGTTTAACCGGGTGTGTTTTCTGTTTTACAGGTAGAAAACATGAATATTCACGGACCTTAACCGGGTGTGTTTTCTGTTTTACAGGTAGAAAACATGAATATTATGTTTATGTTATATGTTTAACCGGGTGTGTTTTCTGTTTTACAGGTAGAAAACATGAATATTATGTTTATGTTATATGTTTAACCGGGTGTGTTTTCTGTTTTACAGGTAGAAAACATGAATATTATGTTTATGTTATATGTTTAACCGGGTGTGTTTTCTGTTTTACAGGTAGAAAACATGAATATTATGTTTATGTTATATGTTTAACCGGGTGTGTTTTCTGTTTTACAGGTAGAAAACATGAATATTATGTTTATGTTATATGTTTAACCGGGTGTGTTTTCTGTTTTACAGGTAGAAAACATGAATATTATGTTTATGTTATATGTTTAACCGGGTGTGTTTTCTGTTTTACAGGTAGAAAACATGAATATTATGTTTATGTTATATGTTTAACCGGGTGTGTTTTCTGTTTTACAGGTAGAAAACATGAATATTATGTTTATGTTATATGTTTAACCGGGTGTGTTTTCTGTTTTACAGGTAGAAAACATGAATATTATGTTTATGTTATATGTTTAACCGGGTGTGTTTTCTGTTTTACAGGTAGAAAACATGAATATTCACGAACTGTTAGGGCGGATATAGGTGAGTTACTATTTTTGTCTTCTTTTCATTCCTTATACAACCGTGTATATATATACACCGGCCCAGTATACGTTCCATATGCAATAATGTAATGAGTTATACCCATGTAAAGCAGAATAATGTATAATTGAAAATCATTTAGCCAACAAAAAAACAACAACAACAACAGCAACAACAACAACAAACAAATCGCGAAACCTGCATGGTGCCGCCAATTATGTTGTACTCATTACTGTCTATGTTATTATCTAGAAGATATGTTATAATTTATGTTATATGTGATATGATATATGTTATATGCCATGCAGTGGTATCGCCAACAGGGGCATATCGAAGAAATTTTAACACGAAATAAAACAAAAAGTGATGTTTTATTGTCGAAACGAAATTGTTCCTTCTGAACGGCTCTATGTGTGTTTCGAGCGCGATCCCATTCGTCAACCGATCACGTGATGGAAGCTGCGTAACTAAATGTTCATTAAATAACAACTAAACGATACATGGTGTGCACACCCACACACACACGCACGCACACACATATGGAAGCTCTACAGCTAGTCGTAAGTTTAGAACGAAATTTACAAAAAGGCTCGGCCCTGACCTCATTTACTGGACGAGTTTGTAAATATTGCTATAAACTAGGGACGAGTTGTAGATTCTATTTAATACTTGATCCAAAATCTCCATAAAACATAATTCAATTAATATATGGGACGTGAAACTAACAATGGCTTCCATGAGGCATTCAATTAATACATTGGACGTGAAACTAACAGTGGCTTCCATAAGGCATTCAATTAATACATTGGACGTGAAACTAACAGTGGCTTCCATAAGGCATTCAATTAATACATTGGACGTGAAACTAACAGTGGCTTCCATGAGGCATTCAATTAATACATTGGACGTGAAACTAACAATGGCTTCCATGAGGCATTCAATTAATACATTGGACGTGAAACTAACAGTGGCTTCCATGAGGCATTCAATTAATACATTGGACGTGAAACTAACAGTGGCTTCCATGAGGCATTCAATTAATATATGGGACGTGAAACTAACAATGGCTTCCATGTGGCATTCAATTAATTCATTGGACGTGAAACTAACAGTGGCTTCCATGAGGCATTCAATTAATTCATTGGACGTGAAACTAACAGTGGCTTCCATGAGGCATTCAATTAATACATTGGACGTGAAACTAACAGTGGCTTCCATGAGGCATTCAATTAATACATTGGACGTGAAACTAACAGTGGCTTCCATGAGGCATTCAATTAATAAATTGGACGTGAAACTAACAGTGGCTTCCATGAGGCATTCAATTAATACATTGGACGTGAAACTAACAGTGGCTTCCATGAGGCATTCAATTAATAAATTGGACGTGAAACTAACAGTGGCTTCCATAAGGCATTCAATTAATATATGGGACGTGAAACTAACAGTGGCTTCCATGAGGCATTCAATTAATACATTGGACGTGAAACTAACAGTGGCTTCCATAAGGCATTCAATTAATAAATTGGACGTGAAACTAACAGTGGCTTCCATGAGGCATTCAATTAATACATTGGACGTGAAACTAACAGTGGCTTCCATGAGGCATTCAATTAATACATTGGACGTGAAACTAACAGTGGCTTCCATGAGGCATTCAATTAATAAATTGGACGTGAAACTAACAGTGGCTTCCATGAGGCATTCAATTAATAAATTGGACGTGAAACTAACAGTGGCTTCCATGAGGCATTCAATTAATACATTGGACGTGAAACTAACAGTGGCTTCCATGAGGCATTCAATTAATAAATTGGACGTGAAACTAACAGTGGCTTCCATGAGGCATTCAATTAATACATTGGACGTGAAACTAACAGTGGCTTCCATGAGGCATTCAATTAATAAATTGGACGTGAAACTAACAGTGGCTTCCATGAGGCATTCAATTAATACATTGGACGTGAAACTAACAGTGGCTTCCATGAGGCATTCAATTAATACATTGGACGTGAAACTAACAGTGGCTTCCATGAGGCATTCAATTAATACATTGGACGTGAAACTAACAGTGGCTTCCATGAGGCATTCAATTAATAAATTGGACGTGAAACTAACAGTGACTTCCATGAGGCATTCAATTAATAAATTGGACGTGAAACTAACAGTGGCTTCCATGAGGCATTCAATTAATACATTGGACGTGAAACTAACAGTGGCTTCCATGAGGCATTCAATTAATAAATTGGACGTGAAACTAACAGTGGCTTCCATGAGGCATTCAATTAATACATTGGACGTGAAACTAACAGTGGCTTACATGAGGCATTCAATTAATAAATTGGACGTGAAACTAACAGTGGCTTCCATAAGGCATTCAATTAATACATTGGACATGAAACTAACAGTGGCTTACATGAGGCATTCAATTAATAAATTGGACGTGAAACTAACAGTGGCTTCCATGAGGCATTCAATTAATAAATTGGACATGAAACTAACAGTGGCTTACATGAGGCATTCAATTAATAAATTGGACGTGAAACTAACAGTGGCTTCCATAAGGCATTCAATTAATACATTGGACATGAAACTAACAGTGGCTTACATGAGGCATTCAATTAATAAATTGGACGTGAAACTAACAGTGGCTTCCATAAGGCATTCAATTAATACATTGGACGTGAAACTAACAGTGGCTTCCATAAGGCATTCAATTAATAAATTGGACGTGAAACTAACAGTGGCTTCCATGAGGCATTCAATTAATACATTGGACGTGAAACTAACAGTGGCTTCCATGAGGCATTCAATTAATAAATTGGACGTGAAACTAACAGTGACTTCCATGAGGCATTCAATTAATTCATTGGACGTGAAACTAACAGTGGCTTCCATGAGGCATTCAATTAATAAATTGGACGTGAAACTAACAGTGGCTTCCATAAGGCATTCAATTAATACATTGGACGTGAAACTAACAGTGGCTTCCATGAGGCATTCAATTAATAAATTGGACGTGAAACTAACAGTGGCTTCCATGAGGCATTCAATTAATTCATTGGACGTGAAACTAACAGTGGCTTCCATGAGGCATTCAATTAATAAATTGGACGTGAAACTAACAGTGGCTTCCATAAGGCATTCAATTAATAAATTGGACGTGAAACTAACAGTGGCTTCCATAAGGCATTCAATTAATAAATTGGACGTGAAACTAACAGCGGCTTACATGAGGCATTCAATTAATAAATTGGACGTGAAACTAACAGTGGCTTACATGAGGCATTCAATTAATACATTGGACGTGAAACTAACAGTGGCTTCCATGTGGCATTCAATTAATAAATTGGACGTGAAACTAACAGTGGCTTCCATAAGGCATTCAATTAATTCATTGGACGTGAAACTAACAGTGGCTTCCATGAGGCATTCAATTAATAAATTGGACGTGAAACTAACAGTGGCTTCCATAAGGCATTCAATTAATAAATTGGACGTGAAACTAACAGTGGCTTCCATGAGGCATTCAATTAATAAATTGGACGTGAAACTAACAGTGGCTTCCATGAGGCATTCAATTAATAAATTGGACGTGAAACTAACAGTGGCTTCCATGAGGCATTCAATTAATAAATTGGACGTGAAACTAACAGTGGCTTCCATGAGGCATTCAATTAATAAATTGGACGTGAAACTAACAGTGGCTTCCATGAGGCATTCAATTAATAAATTGGACGTGAAACTAACAGTGGCTTCCATAAGGCATTCAATTAATAAATTGGACGTGAAACTAACAGCGGCTTACATGAGGCATTCAATTAATAAATTGGACGTGAAACTAACAGTGGCTTACATGAGGCATTCAATTAATACATTGGACGTGAAACTAACAGTGGCTTCCATGTGGCATTCAATTAATAAATTGGACGTGAAACTAACAGTGGCTTCCATGAGGCATTCAATTAATAAATTGGACGTGAAACTAACAGTGGCTTCCATGAGGCATTCAATTAATAAATTGGACGTGAAACTAACAGTGGCTTCCATGAGGCATTCAATTAATAAATTGGACGTGAAACTAACAGTGGCTTCCATAAGGCATTCAATTAATAAATTGGACGTGAAACTAACAGTGGCTTCCATGAGGCATTCAATTAATAAATTGGACGTGAAACTAACAGTGGCTTCCATAAGGCATTCAATTAATACATTGGACGTGAAACTAACAGTGGCTTCCATGAGGCATTCAATTAATACATTGGACGTGAAACTAACAGTGGCTTCCATAAGGCATTCAATTAATACATTGGACGTGAAACTAACAGTGGCTTACATAAGGCATTCAATTAATATATGGGACGTGAAACTAACAGTGGCTTACATAAGGCATTCAATTAATATATGGGACGTGAAACTAACAGTGGCTTCCATAAGGCATTCAATTAATAAATTGGACGTGAAACTAACAGTGGCTTCCATGTGGCATTCAATTAATACATTGGACGTGAAACTAACAGTGGCTTCCATGAGGCATTCAATTAATAAATTGGACGTGAAACTAACAGTGGCTTCCATGTGGCATTCAATTAATACATTGGACGTGAAACTAACAGTGGCTTCCATGAGGCATTCAATTAATAAATTGGACGTGAAACTAACAGTGGCTTCCATGTGGCATTCAATTAATACATTGGACGTGAAACTAACAGTGGCTTCCATGAGGCATTCAATTAATAAATTGGACGTGAAACTAACAGTGGCTTCCATGAGGCATTCAATTAATACATTGGACGTGAAACTAACAGTGGCTTCCATAAGGCATTCAATTAATACATTGGACGTGAAACTAACAGTGGCTTCCATAAGGCATTCAATTAATACATTGGACGTGAAACTAACAGTGGCTTCCATAAGGCATTCAATTAATACATTGGACGTGAAACTAACAGTGGCTTCCATGAGGCATTCAATTAATACATTGGACGTGAAACTAACAGTGGCTTCCATGTGGCATTCAATTAATACATTGGACGTGAAACTAACAGTGGCTTCCATGAGGCATTCAATTAATACATTGGACGTGAAACTAACAGTGGCTTCCATGAGGCATTCAATTAATACATTGGACGTGAAACTAACAGTGGCTTCCATAAGGCATTCAATTAATAAATTGGACGTGAAACTAACAGTGGCTTCCATGAGGCATTCAATTAATAAATTGGACGTGAAACTAACAGTGGCTTCCATAAGGCATTCAATTAATAAATTGGACGTGAAACTAACAGTGGCTTCCATGAGGCATTCAATTAATACATTGGACGTGAAACTAACAGTGGCTTCCATAAGGCATTCAATTAATAAATTGGACGTGAAACTAACAGTGGCTTCCATAAGGCATTCAATTAATAAATTGGACGTGAAACTAACAGTGGCTTCCATAAGGCATTCAATTAATACATTGGACGTGAAACTAACAGTGGCTTCCATGAGGCATTCAATTAATAAATTGGACGTGAAACTAACAGTGGCTTCCATAAGGCATTCAATTAATAAATTGGACGTGAAACTAACAGTGGCTTACATGAGGCATTCAATTAATACATTGGACGTGAAACTAACAGTGGCTTACATGAGGCATTCAATTAATAAATTGGACGTGAAACTAACAGTGGCTTCCATGAGGCATTCAATTAATAAATTGGACGTGAAACTAACAGTGGCTTCCATAAGGCATTCAATTAATACATTGGACGTGAAACTAACAGTGGCTTCCATGAGGCATTCAATTAATACATTGGACGTGAAACTAACAGTGGCTTACATGAGGCATTCAATTAATACATTGGACGTGAAACTAACAGTGGCTTCCATGAGGCATTCAATTAATACATTGGACGTGAAACTAACAGTGGCTTCCATGAGGCATTCAATTAATAAATTGGACGTGAAACTAACAGTGGCTTCCATTAGGCATTCAATTAATACATTGGACGTGAAACTAACAGTGGCTTCCATGAGGCATTCAATTAATTCATTGGACGTGAAACTAACAGTGGCTTCCATGAGGCATTCAATTAATACATTGGACGTGAAACTAACAGTGGCTTCCATAAGGCATTCAATTAATAAATTGGACGTGAAACTAACAGTGGCTTCCATAAGGCATTCAATTAATAAATTGGACGTGAAACTAACAGTGGCTTCCATAAGGCATTCAATTAATAAATTGGACGTGAAACTAACAGTGGCTTCCATGAGGCATTCAATTAATAAATTGGACGTGAAACTAACAGTGGCTTCCATGAGGCATTCAATTAATAAATTGGACGTGAAACTAACAGTGGCTTCCATGAGGCATTCAATTAATACATTGGACGTGAAACTAACAGTGGCTTCCATGAGGCATTCAATTAATACATTGGACGTGAAACTAACAGTGGCTTCCATAAGGCATTCAATTAATAAATTGGACGTGAAACTAACAGTGGCTTCCATAAGGCATTCAATTAATAAATTGGACGTGAAACTAACAGCGGCTTCCATGAGGCATTCAATTAATACATTGGACGTGAAACTAACAGTGGCTTCCATAAGGCATTCAATTAATAAATTGGACGTGAAACTAACAGCGGCTTCCATGAGGCATTCAATTAATAAATTGGACGTGAAACTAACAGTGGCTTCCATGAGGCATTCAATTAATAAATTGGACGTGAAACTAACAGTGGCTTCCATTAGGCATTCAATTAATAAATTGGACGTGAAACTAACAGTGGCTTCCATTAGGCATTCAATTAATACATTGGACGTGAAACTAACAGTGGCTTCCATGAGGCATTCAATTAATAAATTGGACGTGAAACTAACAGTGGCTTCCATGAGGCATTCAATTAATACATTGGACGTGAAACTAACAGTGGCTTACATGAGGCATTCAATTAATAAATTGGACGTGAAACTAACAGTGGCTTCCATGAGGCATTCAATTAATAAATTGGACGTGAAACTAACAGTGGCTTACATGAGGCATTCAATTAATAAATTGGACGTGAAACTAACAGTGGCTTCCATGAGGCATTCAATTAATACATTGGACGTGAAACTAACAGTGGCTTCCATAAGGCATTCAATTAATACATTGGACGTGAAACTAACAGTGGCTTCCATAAGGCATTCAATTAATAAATTGGACGTGAAACTAACAGTGGCTTCCATAAGGCATTCAATTAATAAATTGGACGTGAAACTAACAGTGGCTTCCATGAGGCATTCAATTAATACATTGGACGTGAAACTAACAGTGGCTTCCATAAGGCATTCAATTAATAAATTGGACGTGAAACTAACAGTGGCTTCCATAAGGCATTCAATTAATAAATTGGACGTGAAACTAACAGTGGCTTACATAAGGCATTCAATTAATACATTGGACGTGAAACTAACAGTGGCTTACATGAGGCATTCAATTAATAAATTGGACGTGAAACTAACAGTGGCTTCCATGAGGCATTCAATTAATACATTGGACGTGAAACTAACAGTGGCTTCCATAAGGCATTCAATTAATAAATTGGACGTGAAACTAACAGTGGCTTCCATGAGGCATTCAATTAATAAATTGGACGTGAAACTAACAGTGGCTTCCATGAGGCATTCAATTAATAAATTGGACGTGAAACTAACAGTGGCTTCCATGAGGCATTCAATTAATAAATTGGACGTGAAACTAACAGTGGCTTCCATAAGGCATTCAATTAATAAATTGGACGTGAAACTAACAGTGGCTTACATGAGGCATTCAATTAATAAATTGGACGTGAAACTAACAGTGGCTTCCATGAGGCATTCAATTAATAAATTGGACGTGAAACTAACAGTGGCTTACATAAGGCATTCAATTAATAAATTGGACGTGAAACTAACAGTGGCTTCCATGAGGCATTCAATTAATACATTGGACGTGAAACTAACAGTGGCTTACATAAGGCATTCAATTAATAAATTGGACGTGAAACTAACAGTGGCTTCCATGAGGCATTCAATTAATACATTGGACGTGAAACTAACAGTGGCTTCCATAAGGCATTCAATTAATAAATTGGACGTGAAACTAACAGTGGCTTCCATAAGGCATTCAATTAATAAATTGGACGTGAAACTAACAGTGGCTTCCATGAGGCATTCAATTAATTCATTGGACGTGAAACTAACAGTGGCTTCCATGAGGCATTCAATTAATAAATTGGACGTGAAACTAACAGTGGCTTACATAAGGCATTCAATTAATTCATTGGACGTGAAACTAACAGTGGCTTCCATGAGGCATTCAATTAATACATTGGACGTGAAACTAACAGTGGCTTCCATGAGGCATTCAATTAATAAATTGGACGTGAAACTAACAGTGGCTTCCATAAGGCATTCAATTAATAAATTGGACGTGAAACTAACAGTGGCTTCCATGAGGCATTCAATTAATATATGGGACGTGAAACTAACAGTGGCTTCCATGAGGCATTCAATTAATACATTGGACGTGAAACTAACAGTGGCTTCCATGAGGCATTCAATTAATAAATTGGACGTGAAACTAACAGTGGCTTCCATGAGGCATTCAATTAATAAATTGGACGTGAAACTAACAGTGGCTTCCATGAGGCATTCAATTAATACATTGGACGTGAAACTAACAGTGGCTTCCATGAGGCATTCAATTAATAAATTGGACGTGAAACTAACAGTGGCTTCCATGAGGCATTCAATTAATACATTGGACGTGAAACTAACAGTGGCTTCCATAAGGCATTCAATTAATACATTGGACGTGAAACTAACAGTGGCTTCCATGAGGCATTCAATTAATAAATTGGACGTGAAACTAACAGTGGCTTCCATGAGGCATTCAATTAATACATTGGACGTGAAACTAACAGTGGCTTACATAAGGCATTCAATTAATACATTGGACGTGAAACTAACAGTGGCTTCCATAAGGCATTCAATTAATACATTGGACGTGAAACTAACAGTGGCTTCCATGAGGCATTCAATTAATAAATTGGACGTGAAACTAACAGTGGCTTCCATAAGGCATTCAATTAATAAATTGGACGTGAAACTAACAGTGGCTTCCATGAGGCATTCAATTAATACATTGGACGTGAAACTAACAGTGGCTTCCATGATGCATTCAATTAATAAATTGGACGTGAAACTAACAGTGGCTTCCATGAGGCATTCAATTAATACATTGGACGTGAAACTAACAGTGGCTTACATGAGGCATTCAATTAATAAATTGGACGTGAAACTAACAGTGGCTTCCATAAGGCATTCAATTAATACATTGGACGTGAAACTAACAGTGGCTTCCATGATGCATTCAATTAATAAATTGGACGTGAAACTAACAGTGGCTTCCATGAGGCATTCAATTAATACATTGGACGTGAAACTAACAGTGGCTTCCATGAGGCATTCAATTAATTCATTGGACGTGAAACTAACAGTGGCTTCCATGAGGCATTCAATTAATACATTGGACGTGAAACTAACAGTGGCTTACATGAGGCATTCAATTAATAAATTGGACGTGAAACTAACAGTGGCTTCCATAAGGCATTCAATTAATACATTGGACGTGAAACTAACAGTGGCTTCCATAAGGCATTCAATTAATTCATTGGACGTGAAACTAACAGTGGCTTCCATGAGGCATTCAATTAATACATTGGACGTGAAACTAACAGTGGCTTCCATGAGGCATTCAATTAATAAATTGGACGTGAAACTAACAGTGGCTTCCATGAGGCATTCAATTAATAAATTGGACGTGAAACTAACAGTGGCTTCCATGAGGCATTCAATTAATAAATTGGACGTGAAACTAACAGTGGCTTCCATGAGGCATTCAATTAATAAATTGGACGTGAAACTAACAGTGGCTTACATGAGGCATTCAATTAATAAATTGGACGTGAAACTAACAGTGGCTTCCATGAGGCATTCAATTAATAAATTGGACGTGAAACTAACAGTGGCTTCCATGAGGCATTCAATTAATAAATTGGACGTGAAACTAACAGTGGCTTCCATGAGGCATTCAATTAATAAATTGGACGTGAAACTAACAGTGGCTTCCATGAGGCATTCAATTAATACATTGGACGTGAAACTAACAGTGGCTTCCATGAGGCATTCAATTAATAAATTGGACGTGAAACTAACAGTGGCTTCCATGAGGCATTCAATTAATAAATTGGACGTGAAACTAACAGTGGCTTACATGAGGCATTCAATTAATAAATTGGACGTGAAACTAACAGTGGCTTCCATGAGGCATTCAATTAATAAATTGGACGTGAAACTAACAGTGGCTTCCATGAGGCATTCAATTAATAAATTGGACGTGAAACTAACAGTGGCTTCCATGAGGCATTCAATTAATATATGGGACGTGAAACTAACAGTGGCTTCCATGAGGCATTCAATTAATACATTGGACGTGAAACTAACAGTGGCTTCCATAAGGCATTCAATTAATACATTGGACGTGAAACTAACAGTGGCTTCCATGAGGCATTCAATTAATACATTGGACGTGAAACTAACAGTGGCTTACATGAGGCATTCAATTAATAAATTGGACGTGAAACTAACAGTGGCTTCCATGAGGCATTCAATTAATACATTGGACGTGAAACTAACAGTGGCTTCCATGAGGCATTCAATTAATAAATTGGACGTGAAACTAACAGTGGCTTCCATGAGGCATTCAATTAATAAATTGGACGTGAAACTAACAGTGGCTTCCATAAGGCATTCAATTAATACATTGGACGTGAAACTAACAGTGGCTTCCATGAGGCATTCAATTAATACATTGGACGTGAAACTAACAGTGGCTTACATGAGGCATTCAATTAATAAATTGGACGTGAAACTAACAGTGGCTTCCATAAGGCATTCAATTAATACATTGGACGTGAAACTAACAGTGGCTTCCATGAGGCATTCAATTAATAAATTGGACGTGAAACTAACAGTGGCTTCCATGAGGCATTCAATTAATAAATTGGACGTGAAACTAACAGTGGCTTCCATGAGGCATTCAATTAATAAATTGGACGTGAAACTAACAGTGGCTTCCATGAGGCATTCAATTAATACATTGCACGTGAAACTAACAGTGGCTTCCATAAGGCATTCAATTAATACATTGGACGTGAAACTAACAGTGGCTTACATAAGGCATTCAATTAATAAATTGGACGTGAAACTAACAGTGGCTTCCATAAGGCATTCAATTAATAAATTGGACGTGAAACTAACAGTGGCTTCCATGAGGCATTCAATTAATACATTGCACGTGAAACTAACAGTGGCTTCCATAAGGCATTCAATTAATAAATTGGACGTGAAACTAACAGTGGCTTCCATAAGGCATTCAATTAATAAATTGGACGTGAAACTAACAGTGGCTTCCATGAGGCATTCAATTAATAAATTGGACGTGAAACTAACAGTGGCTTCCATGAGGCATTCAATTAATACATTGCACGTGAAACTAACAGTGGCTTCCATAAGGCATTCAATTAATACATTGGACGTGAAACTAACAGTGGCTTACATAAGGCATTCAATTAATAAATTGGACGTGAAACTAACAGTGGCTTCCATGAGGCATTCAATTAATACATTGCACGTGAAACTAACAGTGGCTTCCATAAGGCATTCAATTAATACATTGGACGTGAAACTAACAGTGGCTTACATAAGGCATTCAATTAATAAATTGGACGTGAAACTAACAGTGGCTTCCATGAGGCATTCAATTAATACATTGCACGTGAAACTAACAGTGGCTTCCATAAGGCATTCAATTAATACATTGGACGTGAAACTAACAGTGGCTTCCATAAGGCATTCAATTAATAAATTGGACGTGAAACTAACAGTGGCTTCCATGAGGCATTCAATTAATAAATTGGACGTGAAACTAACAGTGGCTTACATAAGGCATTCAATTAATAAATTGGACGTGAAACTAACAGTGGCTTCCATGAGGCATTCAATTAATAAATTGGACGTGAAACTAACAGTGGCTTCCATAAGGCATTCAATTAATACATTGGACGTGAAACTAACAGTGGCTTCCATAAGGCATTCAATTAATACATTGGACGTGAAACTAACAGTGGCTTACATAAGGCATTCAATTAATACATTGGACGTGAAACTAACAGTGGCTTACATAAGGCATTCAATTAATACATTGGACGTGAAACTAACAGTGGCTTCCATGAGGCATTCAATTAATACATTGGACGTGAAACTAACAGTGGCTTCCATGAGGCATTCAATTAATAAATTGGACGTGAAACTAACAGTGGCTTCCATGAGGCATTCAATTAATAAATTGGACGTGAAACTAACAGTGGCTTCCATAAGGCATTCAATTAATACATTGGACGTGAAACTAACAGTGGCTTCCATGAGGCATTCAATTAATAAATTGGACGTGAAACTAACAGTGGCTTACATAAGGCATTCAATTAATACATTGGACGTGAAACTAACAGTGGCTTCCATAAGGCATTCAATTAATAAATTGGACGTGAAACTAACAGTGGCTTCCATAAGGCATTCAATTAATAAATTGGACGTGAAACTAACAGTGGCTTCCATGAGGCATTCAATTAATAAATTGGACGTGAAACTAACAGTGGCTTCCATGAGGCATTCAATTAATAAATTGGACGTGAAACTAACAGTGGCTTCCATGAGGCATTCAATTAATAAATTGGACGTGAAACTAACAGTGGCTTCCATGAGGCATTCAATTAATAAATTGGACGTGAAACTAACAGTGGCTTCCATGAGGCATTCAATTAATACATTGGACGTGAAACTAACAGTGGCTTCCATGAGGCATTCAATTAATTCATTGGACGTGAAACTAACAGTGGCTTCCATGAGGCATTCAATTAATAAATTGGACGTGAAACTAACAGTGGCTTCCATGAGGCATTCAATTAATACATTGGACGTGAAACTAACAGTGGCTTACATAAGGCATTCAATTAATACATTGGACGTGAAACTAACAGTGGCTTCCATAAGGCATTCAATTAATACATTGGACGTGAAACTAACAGTGGCTTCCATAAGGCATTCAATTAATACATTGGACGTGAAACTAACAGTGGCTTCCATGAGGCATTCAATTAATAAATTGGACGTGAAACTAACAGTGGCTTCCATGAGGCATTCAATTAATAAATTGGACGTGAAACTAACAGTGGCTTCCATGAGGCATTCAATTAATAAATTGGACGTGAAACTAACAGTGGCTTCCATGAGGCATTCAATTAATAAATTGGACGTGAAACTAACAGTGGCTTCCATGAGGCATTCAATTAATAAATTGGACGTGAAACTAACAGTGGCTTCCATAAGGCATTCAATTAATAAATTGGACGTGAAACTAACAGTGGCTTCCATGAGGCATTCAATTAATAAATTGGACGTGAAACTAACAGTGGCTTCCATGAGGCATTCAATTAATAAATTGGACGTGAAACTAACAGTGGCTTCCATGAGGCATTCAATTAATAAATTGGACGTGAAACTAACAGTGGCTTCCATGAGGCATTCAATTAATAAATTGGACGTGAAACTAACAGTGGCTTCCATGAGGCATTCAATTAATAAATTGGACGTGAAACTAACAGTGGCTTCCATAAGGCATTCAATTAATACATTGGACGTGAAACTAACAGTGGCTTCCATGAGGCATTCAATTAATACATTGGACGTGAAACTAACAGTGGCTTCCATAAGGCATTCAATTAATAAATTGGACGTGAAACTAACAGTGGCTTACATGAGGCATTCAATTAATAAATTGGACGTGAAACTAACAGTGGCTTCCATGAGGCATTCAATTAATACATTGGACGTGAAACTAACAGTGGCTTACATGAGGCATTCAATTAATAAATTGGACGTGAAACTAACAGTGGCTTCCATGAGGCATTCAATTAATAAAATGGACGTGAAACTAACAGTGGCTTCCATGAGGCATTCAATTAATAAATTGGACGTGAAACTAACAGTGGCTTCCATGAGGCATTCAATTAATACATTGGACGTGAAACTAACAGTGGCTTCCATGAGGCATTCAATTAATACATTGGACGTGAAACTAACAGTGGCTTCCATGAGGCATTCAATTAATACATTGGACGTGAAACTAACAGTGGCTTACATGAGGCATTCAATTAATAAATTGGACGTGAAACTAACAGTGGCTTCCATGAGGCATTCAATTAATAAATTGGACGTGAAACTAACAGTGGCTTCCATGAGGCATTCAATTAATAAATTGGACGTGAAACTAACAGTGGCTTCCATAAGGCATTCAATTAATAAATTGGACGTGAAACTAACAGTGGCTTCCATGAGGCATTCAATTAATAAATTGGACGTGAAACTAACAGTGGCTTCCATGAGGCATTCAATTAATAAATTGGACGTGAAACTAACAGTGGCTTCCATGAGGCATTCAATTAATAAATTGGACGTGAAACTAACAGTGGCTTCCATAAGGCATTCAATTAATAAATTGGACGTGAAACTAACAGTGGCTTCCATGAGGCATTCAATTAATAAATTGGACGTGAAACTAACAGTGGCTTCCATGAGGCATTCAATTAATAAATTGGACGTGAAACTAACAGTGGCTTCCATAAGGCATTCAATTAATAAATTGGACGTGAAACTAACAGTGGCTTCCATGAGGCATTCAATTAATACATTGGACGTGAAACTAACAGTGGCTTCCATGAGGCATTCAATTAATAAATTGGACGTGAAACTAACAGTGGCTTCCATAAGGCATTCAATTAATACATTGGACGTGAAACTAACAGTGGCTTCCATGAGGCATTCAATTAATAAATTGGACGTGAAACTAACAGTGGCTTCCATGAGGCATTCAATTAATAAATTGGACGTGAAACTAACAGTGGCTTCCATGAGGCATTCAATTAATAAATTGGACGTGAAACTAACAGTGGCTTCCATGTGGCATTCAATTAATACATTGGACGTGAAACTAACAGTGGCTTCCATAAGGCATTCAATTAATAAATTGGACGTGAAACTAACAGTGGCTTCCATGAGGCATTCAATTAATACATTGGACGTGAAACTAACAGTGGCTTACATAAGGCATTCAATTAATACATTGGACGTGAAACTAACAGTGGCTTCCATGAGGCATTCAATTAATAAATTGGACGTGAAACTAACAGTGGCTTCCATGAGGCATTCAATTAATACATTGGACGTGAAACTAACAGTGGCTTCCATGAGGCATTCAATTAATAAATTGGACGTGAAACTAACAGTGGCTTCCATAAGGCATTCAATTAATACATTGGACGTGAAACTAACAGTGGCTTCCATGAGGCATTCAATTAATAAATTGGACGTGAAACTAACAGTGGCTTCCATGAGGCATTCAATTAATAAATTGGACGTGAAACTAACAGTGGCTTCCATAAGGCATTCAATTAATACATTGGACGTGAAACTAACAGTGGCTTCCATAAGGCATTCAATTAATAAATTGGACGTGAAACTAACAGTGGCTTCCATAAGGCATTCAATTAATACATTGGACGTGAAACTAACAGTGGCTTCCATAAGGCATTCAATTAATAAATTGGACGTGAAACTAACAGTGGCTTCCATGAGGCATTCAATTAATAAATTGGACGTGAAACTAACAGTGGCTTCCATGAGGCATTCAATTAATTCATTGGACGTGAAACTAACAGTGGCTTCCATAAGGCATTCAATTAATACATTGGACGTGAAACTAACAGTGGCTTCCATGAGGCATTCAATTAATAAATTGGACGTGAAACTAACAGTGGCTTACATGAGGCATTCAATTAATAAATTGGACGTGAAACTAACAGTGGCTTCCATAAGGCATTCAATTAATACATTGGACGTGAAACTAACAGTGGCTTCCATGAGGCATTCAATTAATAAATTGGACGTGAAACTAACAGTGGCTTACATGAGGCATTCAATTAATAAATTGGACGTGAAACTAACAGTGGCTTCCATGAGGCATTCAATTAATTCATTGGACGTGAAACTAACAGTGGCTTACATAAGGCATTCAATTAATAAATTGGACGTGAAACTAACAGTGGCTTCCATGAGGCATTCAATTAATACATTGGACGTGAAACTAACAGTGGCTTCCATGAGGCATTCAATTAATAAATTGGACGTGAAACTAACAGTGGCTTACATGAGGCATTCAATTAATACATTGGACGTGAAACTAACAGTGGCTTACATGAGGCATTCAATTAATACATTGGACGTGAAACTAACAGTGGCTTACATAAGGCATTCAATTAATACATTGGACGTGAAACTAACAGTGGCTTCCATGAGGCATTCAATTAATACATTGGACGTGAAACTAACAGTGGCTTCCATGAGGCATTCAATTAATAAATTGGACGTGAAACTAACAGTGGCTTCCATAAGGCATTCAATTAATACATTGGACGTGAAACTAACAGTGGCTTCCATGAGGCATTCAATTAATTCATTGGACGTGAAACTAACAGTGGCTTCCATGAGGCATTCAATTAATAAATTGGACGTGAAACTAACAGTGGCTTCCATGAGGCATTCAATTAATAAATTGGACGTGAAACTAACAGTGGCTTCCATGAGGCATTCAATTAATAAATTGGACGTGAAACTAACAGTGGCTTCCATGAGGCATTCAATTAATACATTGGACGTGAAACTAACAGTGGCTTACATAAGGCATTCAATTAATACATTGGACGTGAAACTAACAGTGGCTTCCATAAGGCATTCAATTAATACATTGGACATGAAACTAACAGTGGCTTACATGAGGCATTCAATTAATAAATTGGACGTGAAACTAACAGTGGCTTCCATAAGGCATTCAATTAATACATTGGACGTGAAACTAACAGTGGCTTCCATAAGGCATTCAATTAATACATTGGACATGAAACTAACAGTGGCTTACATGAGGCATTCAATTAATACATTGGACGTGAAACTAACAGTGGCTTCCATAAGGCATTCAATTAATACATTGGACATGAAACTAACAGTGGCTTACATGAGGCATTCAATTAATAAATTGGACGTGAAACTAACAGTGGCTTCCATAAGGCATTCAATTAATACATTGGACGTGAAACTAACAGTGGCTTCCATAAGGCATTCAATTAATAAATTGGACGTGAAACTAACAGTGGCTTCCATGAGGCATTCAATTAATACATTGGACGTGAAACTAACAGTGGCTTCCATGAGGCATTCAATTAATAAATTGGACGTGAAACTAACAGTGACTTCCATGAGGCATTCAATTAATTCATTGGACGTGAAACTAACAGTGGCTTCCATGAGGCATTCAATTAATAAATTGGACGTGAAACTAACAGTGGCTTCCATAAGGCATTCAATTAATACATTGGACGTGAAACTAACAGTGGCTTCCATGAGGCATTCAATTAATAAATTGGACGTGAAACTAACAGTGGCTTCCATGAGGCATTCAATTAATTCATTGGACGTGAAACTAACAGTGGCTTCCATGAGGCATTCAATTAATAAATTGGACGTGAAACTAACAGTGGCTTCCATAAGGCATTCAATTAATAAATTGGACGTGAAACTAACAGTGGCTTCCATAAGGCATTCAATTAATAAATTGGACGTGAAACTAACAGCGGCTTACATGAGGCATTCAATTAATAAATTGGACGTGAAACTAACAGTGGCTTACATGAGGCATTCAATTAATACATTGGACGTGAAACTAACAGTGGCTTCCATGTGGCATTCAATTAATAAATTGGACGTGAAACTAACAGTGGCTTCCATAAGGCATTCAATTAATTCATTGGACGTGAAACTAACAGTGGCTTCCATGAGGCATTCAATTAATAAATTGGACGTGAAACTAACAGTGGCTTCCATAAGGCATTCAATTAATAAATTGGACGTGAAACTAACAGTGGCTTCCATGAGGCATTCAATTAATAAATTGGACGTGAAACTAACAGTGGCTTCCATGAGGCATTCAATTAATAAATTGGACGTGAAACTAACAGTGGCTTCCATGAGGCATTCAATTAATAAATTGGACGTGAAACTAACAGTGGCTTCCATGAGGCATTCAATTAATAAATTGGACGTGAAACTAACAGTGGCTTCCATGAGGCATTCAATTAATAAATTGGACGTGAAACTAACAGTGGCTTCCATAAGGCATTCAATTAATAAATTGGACGTGAAACTAACAGCGGCTTACATGAGGCATTCAATTAATAAATTGGACGTGAAACTAACAGTGGCTTACATGAGGCATTCAATTAATACATTGGACGTGAAACTAACAGTGGCTTCCATGTGGCATTCAATTAATAAATTGGACGTGAAACTAACAGTGGCTTCCATGAGGCATTCAATTAATAAATTGGACGTGAAACTAACAGTGGCTTCCATGAGGCATTCAATTAATAAATTGGACGTGAAACTAACAGTGGCTTCCATGAGGCATTCAATTAATAAATTGGACGTGAAACTAACAGTGGCTTCCATAAGGCATTCAATTAATAAATTGGACGTGAAACTAACAGTGGCTTCCATGAGGCATTCAATTAATAAATTGGACGTGAAACTAACAGTGGCTTCCATAAGGCATTCAATTAATACATTGGACGTGAAACTAACAGTGGCTTCCATGAGGCATTCAATTAATACATTGGACGTGAAACTAACAGTGGCTTCCATAAGGCATTCAATTAATACATTGGACGTGAAACTAACAGTGGCTTACATAAGGCATTCAATTAATATATGGGACGTGAAACTAACAGTGGCTTACATAAGGCATTCAATTAATATATGGGACGTGAAACTAACAGTGGCTTCCATAAGGCATTCAATTAATAAATTGGACGTGAAACTAACAGTGGCTTCCATGTGGCATTCAATTAATACATTGGACGTGAAACTAACAGTGGCTTCCATGAGGCATTCAATTAATAAATTGGACGTGAAACTAACAGTGGCTTCCATGTGGCATTCAATTAATACATTGGACGTGAAACTAACAGTGGCTTCCATGAGGCATTCAATTAATAAATTGGACGTGAAACTAACAGTGGCTTCCATGTGGCATTCAATTAATACATTGGACGTGAAACTAACAGTGGCTTCCATGAGGCATTCAATTAATAAATTGGACGTGAAACTAACAGTGGCTTCCATGAGGCATTCAATTAATACATTGGACGTGAAACTAACAGTGGCTTCCATAAGGCATTCAATTAATACATTGGACGTGAAACTAACAGTGGCTTCCATAAGGCATTCAATTAATACATTGGACGTGAAACTAACAGTGGCTTCCATAAGGCATTCAATTAATACATTGGACGTGAAACTAACAGTGGCTTCCATGAGGCATTCAATTAATACATTGGACGTGAAACTAACAGTGGCTTCCATGTGGCATTCAATTAATACATTGGACGTGAAACTAACAGTGGCTTCCATGAGGCATTCAATTAATACATTGGACGTGAAACTAACAGTGGCTTCCATGAGGCATTCAATTAATACATTGGACGTGAAACTAACAGTGGCTTCCATAAGGCATTCAATTAATAAATTGGACGTGAAACTAACAGTGGCTTCCATAAGGCATTCAATTAATAAATTGGACGTGAAACTAACAGTGGCTTCCATAAGGCATTCAATTAATAAATTGGACGTGAAACTAACAGTGGCTTCCATGAGGCATTCAATTAATAAATTGGACGTGAAACTAACAGTGGCTTCCATGAGGCATTCAATTAATAAATTGGACGTGAAACTAACAGTGGCTTCCATGAGGCATTCAATTAATAAATTGGACGTGAAACTAACAGTGGCTTCCATAAGGCATTCAATTAATACATTGGACGTGAAACTAACAGTGGCTTCCATGAGGCATTCAATTAATAAATTGGACGTGAAACTAACAGTGGCTTCCATAAGGCATTCAATTAATAAATTGGACGTGAAACTAACAGTGGCTTACATGAGGCATTCAATTAATACATTGGACGTGAAACTAACAGTGGCTTACATGAGGCATTCAATTAATAAATTGGACGTGAAACTAACAGTGGCTTCCATGAGGCATTCAATTAATAAATTGGACGTGAAACTAACAGTGGCTTCCATAAGGCATTCAATTAATACATTGGACGTGAAACTAACAGTGGCTTCCATGAGGCATTCAATTAATACATTGGACGTGAAACTAACAGTGGCTTACATGAGGCATTCAATTAATACATTGGACGTGAAACTAACAGTGGCTTCCATGAGGCATTCAATTAATACATTGGACGTGAAACTAACAGTGGCTTCCATGAGGCATTCAATTAATAAATTGGACGTGAAACTAACAGTGGCTTCCATTAGGCATTCAATTAATACATTGGACGTGAAACTAACAGTGGCTTCCATGAGGCATTCAATTAATTCATTGGACGTGAAACTAACAGTGGCTTCCATGAGGCATTCAATTAATACATTGGACGTGAAACTAACAGTGGCTTCCATAAGGCATTCAATTAATAAATTGGACGTGAAACTAACAGTGGCTTCCATAAGGCATTCAATTAATAAATTGGACGTGAAACTAACAGTGGCTTCCATAAGGCATTCAATTAATAAATTGGACGTGAAACTAACAGTGGCTTCCATGAGGCATTCAATTAATAAATTGGACGTGAAACTAACAGTGGCTTCCATGAGGCATTCAATTAATAAATTGGACGTGAAACTAACAGTGGCTTCCATGAGGCATTCAATTAATACATTGGACGTGAAACTAACAGTGGCTTCCATGAGGCATTCAATTAATACATTGGACGTGAAACTAACAGTGGCTTCCATAAGGCATTCAATTAATAAATTGGACGTGAAACTAACAGTGGCTTCCATAAGGCATTCAATTAATAAATTGGACGTGAAACTAACAGCGGCTTCCATGAGGCATTCAATTAATACATTGGACGTGAAACTAACAGTGGCTTCCATAAGGCATTCAATTAATAAATTGGACGTGAAACTAACAGCGGCTTCCATGAGGCATTCAATTAATAAATTGGACGTGAAACTAACAGTGGCTTCCATGAGGCATTCAATTAATAAATTGGACGTGAAACTAACAGTGGCTTCCATTAGGCATTCAATTAATAAATTGGACGTGAAACTAACAGTGGCTTCCATTAGGCATTCAATTAATACATTGGACGTGAAACTAACAGTGGCTTCCATGAGGCATTCAATTAATAAATTGGACGTGAAACTAACAGTGGCTTCCATGAGGCATTCAATTAATACATTGGACGTGAAACTAACAGTGGCTTACATGAGGCATTCAATTAATAAATTGGACGTGAAACTAACAGTGGCTTCCATGAGGCATTCAATTAATAAATTGGACGTGAAACTAACAGTGGCTTACATGAGGCATTCAATTAATAAATTGGACGTGAAACTAACAGTGGCTTCCATGAGGCATTCAATTAATACATTGGACGTGAAACTAACAGTGGCTTCCATAAGGCATTCAATTAATACATTGGACGTGAAACTAACAGTGGCTTCCATAAGGCATTCAATTAATAAATTGGACGTGAAACTAACAGTGGCTTCCATAAGGCATTCAATTAATAAATTGGACGTGAAACTAACAGTGGCTTCCATGAGGCATTCAATTAATACATTGGACGTGAAACTAACAGTGGCTTCCATAAGGCATTCAATTAATAAATTGGACGTGAAACTAACAGTGGCTTCCATAAGGCATTCAATTAATAAATTGGACGTGAAACTAACAGTGGCTTACATAAGGCATTCAATTAATACATTGGACGTGAAACTAACAGTGGCTTACATGAGGCATTCAATTAATAAATTGGACGTGAAACTAACAGTGGCTTCCATGAGGCATTCAATTAATACATTGGACGTGAAACTAACAGTGGCTTCCATAAGGCATTCAATTAATAAATTGGACGTGAAACTAACAGTGGCTTCCATGAGGCATTCAATTAATAAATTGGACGTGAAACTAACAGTGGCTTCCATGAGGCATTCAATTAATAAATTGGACGTGAAACTAACAGTGGCTTCCATGAGGCATTCAATTAATAAATTGGACGTGAAACTAACAGTGGCTTCCATAAGGCATTCAATTAATAAATTGGACGTGAAACTAACAGTGGCTTACATGAGGCATTCAATTAATAAATTGGACGTGAAACTAACAGTGGCTTCCATGAGGCATTCAATTAATAAATTGGACGTGAAACTAACAGTGGCTTACATAAGGCATTCAATTAATAAATTGGACGTGAAACTAACAGTGGCTTCCATGAGGCATTCAATTAATACATTGGACGTGAAACTAACAGTGGCTTACATAAGGCATTCAATTAATAAATTGGACGTGAAACTAACAGTGGCTTCCATGAGGCATTCAATTAATACATTGGACGTGAAACTAACAGTGGCTTCCATAAGGCATTCAATTAATAAATTGGACGTGAAACTAACAGTGGCTTCCATAAGGCATTCAATTAATAAATTGGACGTGAAACTAACAGTGGCTTCCATGAGGCATTCAATTAATTCATTGGACGTGAAACTAACAGTGGCTTCCATGAGGCATTCAATTAATAAATTGGACGTGAAACTAACAGTGGCTTACATAAGGCATTCAATTAATTCATTGGACGTGAAACTAACAGTGGCTTCCATGAGGCATTCAATTAATACATTGGACGTGAAACTAACAGTGGCTTCCATGAGGCATTCAATTAATAAATTGGACGTGAAACTAACAGTGGCTTCCATAAGGCATTCAATTAATAAATTGGACGTGAAACTAACAGTGGCTTCCATGAGGCATTCAATTAATATATGGGACGTGAAACTAACAGTGGCTTCCATGAGGCATTCAATTAATACATTGGACGTGAAACTAACAGTGGCTTCCATGAGGCATTCAATTAATAAATTGGACGTGAAACTAACAGTGGCTTCCATGAGGCATTCAATTAATAAATTGGACGTGAAACTAACAGTGGCTTCCATGAGGCATTCAATTAATACATTGGACGTGAAACTAACAGTGGCTTCCATGAGGCATTCAATTAATAAATTGGACGTGAAACTAACAGTGGCTTCCATGAGGCATTCAATTAATACATTGGACGTGAAACTAACAGTGGCTTCCATAAGGCATTCAATTAATACATTGGACGTGAAACTAACAGTGGCTTCCATGAGGCATTCAATTAATAAATTGGACGTGAAACTAACAGTGGCTTCCATGAGGCATTCAATTAATACATTGGACGTGAAACTAACAGTGGCTTACATAAGGCATTCAATTAATACATTGGACGTGAAACTAACAGTGGCTTCCATAAGGCATTCAATTAATACATTGGACGTGAAACTAACAGTGGCTTCCATGAGGCATTCAATTAATAAATTGGACGTGAAACTAACAGTGGCTTCCATAAGGCATTCAATTAATAAATTGGACGTGAAACTAACAGTGGCTTCCATGAGGCATTCAATTAATACATTGGACGTGAAACTAACAGTGGCTTCCATGATGCATTCAATTAATAAATTGGACGTGAAACTAACAGTGGCTTCCATGAGGCATTCAATTAATACATTGGACGTGAAACTAACAGTGGCTTACATGAGGCATTCAATTAATAAATTGGACGTGAAACTAACAGTGGCTTCCATAAGGCATTCAATTAATACATTGGACGTGAAACTAACAGTGGCTTCCATGATGCATTCAATTAATAAATTGGACGTGAAACTAACAGTGGCTTCCATGAGGCATTCAATTAATACATTGGACGTGAAACTAACAGTGGCTTCCATGAGGCATTCAATTAATTCATTGGACGTGAAACTAACAGTGGCTTCCATGAGGCATTCAATTAATACATTGGACGTGAAACTAACAGTGGCTTACATGAGGCATTCAATTAATAAATTGGACGTGAAACTAACAGTGGCTTCCATAAGGCATTCAATTAATACATTGGACGTGAAACTAACAGTGGCTTCCATAAGGCATTCAATTAATTCATTGGACGTGAAACTAACAGTGGCTTCCATGAGGCATTCAATTAATACATTGGACGTGAAACTAACAGTGGCTTCCATGAGGCATTCAATTAATAAATTGGACGTGAAACTAACAGTGGCTTCCATGAGGCATTCAATTAATAAATTGGACGTGAAACTAACAGTGGCTTCCATGAGGCATTCAATTAATAAATTGGACGTGAAACTAACAGTGGCTTCCATGAGGCATTCAATTAATAAATTGGACGTGAAACTAACAGTGGCTTACATGAGGCATTCAATTAATAAATTGGACGTGAAACTAACAGTGGCTTCCATGAGGCATTCAATTAATAAATTGGACGTGAAACTAACAGTGGCTTCCATGAGGCATTCAATTAATAAATTGGACGTGAAACTAACAGTGGCTTCCATGAGGCATTCAATTAATAAATTGGACGTGAAACTAACAGTGGCTTCCATGAGGCATTCAATTAATACATTGGACGTGAAACTAACAGTGGCTTCCATGAGGCATTCAATTAATAAATTGGACGTGAAACTAACAGTGGCTTCCATGAGGCATTCAATTAATAAATTGGACGTGAAACTAACAGTGGCTTACATGAGGCATTCAATTAATAAATTGGACGTGAAACTAACAGTGGCTTCCATAAGGCATTCAATTAATACATTGGACGTGAAACTAACAGTGGCTTCCATGAGGCATTCAATTAATACATTGGACGTGAAACTAACAGTGGCTTACATGAGGCATTCAATTAATAAATTGGACGTGAAACTAACAGTGGCTTCCATGAGGCATTCAATTAATACATTGGACGTGAAACTAACAGTGGCTTCCATGAGGCATTCAATTAATAAATTGGACGTGAAACTAACAGTGGCTTCCATGAGGCATTCAATTAATAAATTGGACGTGAAACTAACAGTGGCTTCCATAAGGCATTCAATTAATACATTGGACGTGAAACTAACAGTGGCTTCCATGAGGCATTCAATTAATACATTGGACGTGAAACTAACAGTGGCTTACATGAGGCATTCAATTAATAAATTGGACGTGAAACTAACAGTGGCTTCCATAAGGCATTCAATTAATACATTGGACGTGAAACTAACAGTGGCTTCCATGAGGCATTCAATTAATAAATTGGACGTGAAACTAACAGTGGCTTCCATGAGGCATTCAATTAATAAATTGGACGTGAAACTAACAGTGGCTTCCATGAGGCATTCAATTAATAAATTGGACGTGAAACTAACAGTGGCTTCCATGAGGCATTCAATTAATACATTGCACGTGAAACTAACAGTGGCTTCCATAAGGCATTCAATTAATACATTGGACGTGAAACTAACAGTGGCTTACATAAGGCATTCAATTAATAAATTGGACGTGAAACTAACAGTGGCTTCCATAAGGCATTCAATTAATAAATTGGACGTGAAACTAACAGTGGCTTCCATGAGGCATTCAATTAATACATTGCACGTGAAACTAACAGTGGCTTCCATAAGGCATTCAATTAATAAATTGGACGTGAAACTAACAGTGGCTTCCATAAGGCATTCAATTAATAAATTGGACGTGAAACTAACAGTGGCTTCCATGAGGCATTCAATTAATAAATTGGACGTGAAACTAACAGTGGCTTCCATGAGGCATTCAATTAATACATTGCACGTGAAACTAACAGTGGCTTCCATAAGGCATTCAATTAATACATTGGACGTGAAACTAACAGTGGCTTACATAAGGCATTCAATTAATAAATTGGACGTGAAACTAACAGTGGCTTCCATGAGGCATTCAATTAATACATTGCACGTGAAACTAACAGTGGCTTCCATAAGGCATTCAATTAATACATTGGACGTGAAACTAACAGTGGCTTACATAAGGCATTCAATTAATAAATTGGACGTGAAACTAACAGTGGCTTCCATGAGGCATTCAATTAATACATTGCACGTGAAACTAACAGTGGCTTCCATAAGGCATTCAATTAATACATTGGACGTGAAACTAACAGTGGCTTCCATAAGGCATTCAATTAATAAATTGGACGTGAAACTAACAGTGGCTTCCATGAGGCATTCAATTAATAAATTGGACGTGAAACTAACAGTGGCTTACATAAGGCATTCAATTAATAAATTGGACGTGAAACTAACAGTGGCTTCCATGAGGCATTCAATTAATAAATTGGACGTGAAACTAACAGTGGCTTCCATAAGGCATTCAATTAATACATTGGACGTGAAACTAACAGTGGCTTCCATAAGGCATTCAATTAATACATTGGACGTGAAACTAACAGTGGCTTACATAAGGCATTCAATTAATACATTGGACGTGAAACTAACAGTGGCTTACATAAGGCATTCAATTAATACATTGGACGTGAAACTAACAGTGGCTTCCATGAGGCATTCAATTAATACATTGGACGTGAAACTAACAGTGGCTTCCATGAGGCATTCAATTAATAAATTGGACGTGAAACTAACAGTGGCTTCCATGAGGCATTCAATTAATAAATTGGACGTGAAACTAACAGTGGCTTCCATAAGGCATTCAATTAATACATTGGACGTGAAACTAACAGTGGCTTCCATGAGGCATTCAATTAATAAATTGGACGTGAAACTAACAGTGGCTTACATAAGGCATTCAATTAATACATTGGACGTGAAACTAACAGTGGCTTCCATAAGGCATTCAATTAATAAATTGGACGTGAAACTAACAGTGGCTTCCATAAGGCATTCAATTAATAAATTGGACGTGAAACTAACAGTGGCTTCCATGAGGCATTCAATTAATAAATTGGACGTGAAACTAACAGTGGCTTCCATGAGGCATTCAATTAATAAATTGGACGTGAAACTAACAGTGGCTTCCATGAGGCATTCAATTAATAAATTGGACGTGAAACTAACAGTGGCTTCCATGAGGCATTCAATTAATAAATTGGACGTGAAACTAACAGTGGCTTCCATGAGGCATTCAATTAATACATTGGACGTGAAACTAACAGTGGCTTCCATGAGGCATTCAATTAATTCATTGGACGTGAAACTAACAGTGGCTTCCATGAGGCATTCAATTAATAAATTGGACGTGAAACTAACAGTGGCTTCCATGAGGCATTCAATTAATACATTGGACGTGAAACTAACAGTGGCTTACATAAGGCATTCAATTAATACATTGGACGTGAAACTAACAGTGGCTTCCATGAGGCATTCAATTAATAAATTGGACGTGAAACTAACAGTGGCTTCCATAAGGCATTCAATTAATAAATTGGACGTGAAACTAACAGTGGCTTCCATGAGGCATTCAATTAATAAATTGGACGTGAAACTAACAGTGGCTTCCATGAGGCATTCAATTAATAAATTGGACGTGAAACTAACAGTGGCTTCCATGAGGCATTCAATTAATAAATTGGACGTGAAACTAACAGTGGCTTCCATGAGGCATTCAATTAATAAATTGGACGTGAAACTAACAGTGGCTTCCATGAGGCATTCAATTAATAAATTGGACGTGAAACTAACAGTGGCTTCCATAAGGCATTCAATTAATAAATTGGACGTGAAACTAACAGTGGCTTCCATGAGGCATTCAATTAATAAATTGGACGTGAAACTAACAGTGGCTTCCATGAGGCATTCAATTAATAAATTGGACGTGAAACTAACAGTGGCTTCCATAAGGCATTCAATTAATAAATTGGACGTGAAACTAACAGTGGCTTCCATGAGGCATTCAATTAATAAATTGGACGTGAAACTAACAGTGGCTTCCATGAGGCATTCAATTAATAAATTGGACGTGAAACTAACAGTGGCTTCCATGAGGCATTCAATTAATAAATTGGACGTGAAACTAACAGTGGCTTCCATAAGGCATTCAATTAATAAATTGGACGTGAAACTAACAGTGGCTTCCATGAGGCATTCAATTAATAAATTGGACGTGAAACTAACAGTGGCTTCCATGAGGCATTCAATTAATAAATTGGACGTGAAACTAACAGTGGCTTCCATAAGGCATTCAATTAATAAATTGGACGTGAAACTAACAGTGGCTTCCATGAGGCATTCAATTAATACATTGGACGTGAAACTAACAGTGGCTTCCATGAGGCATTCAATTAATAAATTGGACGTGAAACTAACAGTGGCTTCCATAAGGCATTCAATTAATACATTGGACGTGAAACTAACAGTGGCTTCCATGAGGCATTCAATTAATAAATTGGACGTGAAACTAACAGTGGCTTCCATGAGGCATTCAATTAATAAATTGGACGTGAAACTAACAGTGGCTTCCATGAGGCATTCAATTAATAAATTGGACGTGAAACTAACAGTGGCTTCCATGTGGCATTCAATTAATACATTGGACGTGAAACTAACAGTGGCTTCCATAAGGCATTCAATTAATAAATTGGACGTGAAACTAACAGTGGCTTCCATGAGGCATTCAATTAATACATTGGACGTGAAACTAACAGTGGCTTACATAAGGCATTCAATTAATACATTGGACGTGAAACTAACAGTGGCTTCCATGAGGCATTCAATTAATAAATTGGACGTGAAACTAACAGTGGCTTCCATGAGGCATTCAATTAATACATTGGACGTGAAACTAACAGTGGCTTCCATGAGGCATTCAATTAATAAATTGGACGTGAAACTAACAGTGGCTTCCATAAGGCATTCAATTAATACATTGGACGTGAAACTAACAGTGGCTTCCATGAGGCATTCAATTAATAAATTGGACGTGAAACTAACAGTGGCTTCCATGAGGCATTCAATTAATAAATTGGACGTGAAACTAACAGTGGCTTCCATAAGGCATTCAATTAATACATTGGACGTGAAACTAACAGTGGCTTCCATAAGGCATTCAATTAATAAATTGGACGTGAAACTAACAGTGGCTTCCATAAGGCATTCAATTAATACATTGGACGTGAAACTAACAGTGGCTTCCATAAGGCATTCAATTAATAAATTGGACGTGAAACTAACAGTGGCTTCCATGAGGCATTCAATTAATAAATTGGACGTGAAACTAACAGTGGCTTCCATGAGGCATTCAATTAATTCATTGGACGTGAAACTAACAGTGGCTTCCATAAGGCATTCAATTAATACATTGGACGTGAAACTAACAGTGGCTTCCATGAGGCATTCAATTAATAAATTGGACGTGAAACTAACAGTGGCTTACATGAGGCATTCAATTAATAAATTGGACGTGAAACTAACAGTGGCTTCCATAAGGCATTCAATTAATACATTGGACGTGAAACTAACAGTGGCTTCCATGAGGCATTCAATTAATAAATTGGACGTGAAACTAACAGTGGCTTACATGAGGCATTCAATTAATAAATTGGACGTGAAACTAACAGTGGCTTCCATGAGGCATTCAATTAATTCATTGGACGTGAAACTAACAGTGGCTTACATAAGGCATTCAATTAATAAATTGGACGTGAAACTAACAGTGGCTTCCATGAGGCATTCAATTAATACATTGGACGTGAAACTAACAGTGGCTTCCATGAGGCATTCAATTAATAAATTGGACGTGAAACTAACAGTGGCTTACATGAGGCATTCAATTAATACATTGGACGTGAAACTAACAGTGGCTTACATGAGGCATTCAATTAATACATTGGACGTGAAACTAACAGTGGCTTACATAAGGCATTCAATTAATACATTGGACGTGAAACTAACAGTGGCTTCCATGAGGCATTCAATTAATAAATTGGACGTGAAACTAACAGTGGCTTCCATGAGGCATTCAATTAATAAATTGGACGTGAAACTAACAGTGGCTTCCATAAGGCATTCAATTAATACATTGGACGTGAAACTAACAGTGGCTTCCATGAGGCATTCAATTAATAAATTGGACGTGAAACTAACAGTGGCTTCCATAAGGCATTCAATTAATACATTGGACGTGAAACTAACAGTGGCTTCCATGAGGCATTCAATTAATTCATTGGACGTGAAACTAACAGTGGCTTCCATGAGGCATTCAATTAATAAATTGGACGTGAAACTAACAGTGGCTTCCATGAGGCATTCAATTAATAAATTGGACGTGAAACTAACAGTGGCTTCCATGAGGCATTCAATTAATAAATTGGACGTGAAACTAACAGTGGCTTCCATGAGGCATTCAATTAATAAATTGGACGTGAAACTAACAGTGGCTTACATGAGGCATTCAATTAATAAATTGGACGTGAAACTAACAGTGGCTTACATAAGGCATTCAATTAATAAATTGGACGTGAAACTAACAGTGGCTTACATAAGGCATTCAATTAATAAATTGGACGTGAAACTAACAGTGGCTTACATGAGGCATTCAATTAATAAATTGGACGTGAAACTAACAGTGGCTTACATAAGGCATTCAATTAATAAATTGGACGTGAAACTAACAGTGGCTTACATAAGGCATTCAATTAATACATTGGACGTGAAACTAACAGTGGCTTCCATGAGGCATTCAATTAATAAATTGGACGTGAAACTAACAATGGCTTACATGAGGCATTCAATTAATAAATTGGACGTGAAACTAACAGTGGCTTACATGAGGCATTCAATTAATAAATTGGACGTGAAACTAACAGTGGCTTACATAAGGCATTCAATTAATACATTGGACGTGAAACTAACAGTGGCTTCCATAAGGCATTCAATTAATAAATTGGACGTGAAACTAACAGTGGCTTCCATGAGGCATTCAATTAATACATTGGACGTGAAACTAACAGTGGCTTCCATGAGGCATTCAATTAATAAATTGGACGTGAAACTAACAGTGGCTTCCATGAGGCATTCAATTAATACATTGGACGTGAAACTAACAGTGGCTTACATGAGGCATTCAATTAATACATTGGACGTGAAACTAACAGTGGCTTCCATGAGGCATTCAATTAATACATTGGACGTGAAACTAACAGTGGCTTCCATGAGGCATTCAATTAATACATTGGACGTGAAACTAACAGTGGCTTACATGAGGCATTCAATTAATAAATTGGACGTGAAACTAACAGTGGCTTCCATGAGGCATTCAATTAATACATTGGACGTGAAACTAACAGTGGCTTCCATGAGGCATTCAATTAATACATTGGACGTGAAACTAACAGTGGCTTACATGAGGCATTCAATTAATACATTGGACGTGAAACTAACAGTGGCTTACATGAGGCATTCAATTAATACATTGGACGTGAAACTAACAGTGGCTTACATGAGGCATTCAATTAATACATTGGACGTGAAACTAACAGTGGCTTCCATGAGGCATTCAATTAATAAATTGGACGTGAAACTAACAGTGGCTTCCATGAGGCATTCAATTAATACATTGGACGTGAAACTAACAGTGGCTTCCATGAGGCATTCAATTAATACATTGGACGTGAAACTAACAGTGGCTTACATGAGGCATTCAATTAATACATTGGACGTGAAACTAACAGTGGCTTACATGAGGCATTCAATTAATACATTGGACGTGAAACTAACAGTGGCTTACATGAGGCATTCAATTAATACATTGGACGTGAAACTAACAGTGGCTTCCATGAGGCATTCAATTAATAAATTGGACGTGAAACTAACAGTGGCTTCCATGAGGCATTCAATTAATACATTGGACGTGAAACTAACAGTGGCTTCCATGAGGCATTCAATTAATACATTGGACGTGAAACTAACAGTGGCTTACATGAGGCATTCAATTAATACATTGGACGTGAAACTAACAGTGGCTTACATGAGGCATTCAATTAATACATTGGACGTGAAACTAACAGTGGCTTACATGAGGCATTCAATTAATACATTGGACGTGAAACTAACAGTGGCTTCCATGAGGCATTCAATTAATAAATTGGACGTGAAACTAACAGTGGCTTACATGAGGCATTCAATTAATACATTGGACGTGAAACTAACAGTGGCTTCCATGAGGCATTCAATTAATACATTGGACGTGAAACTAACAGTGGCTTACATGAGGCATTCAATTAATACATTGGACGTGAAACTAACAGTGGCTTACATGAGGCATTCAATTAATAAATTGGACGTGAAACTAACAGTGGCTTCCATGAGGCATTCAATTAATACATTGGACGTGAAACTAACAGTGGCTTACATGAGGCATTCAATTAATAAATTGGACGTGAAACTAACAGTGGCTTACATGAGGCATTCAATTAATAAATTGGACGTGAAACTAACAGTGGCTTCCATGAGGCATTCAATTAATAAATTGGACGTGAAACTAACAGTGGCTTACATAAGGCATTCAATTAATTCATTGGACGTGAAACTAACAGTGGCTTCCATAAGGCATTCAATTAATACATTGGACGTGAAACTAACAGTGACTTCCATAAGGCATTCAATTAATAAATTGGACGTGAAACTAACAGTGGCTTCCATAAGGCATTCAATTAATACATTGGACGTGAAACTAACAGTGGCTTCCATAAGGCATTCAATTAATAAATTGGACGTGAAACTAACAGTGGCTTCCATGAGGCATTCAATTAATAAATTGGACGTGAAACTAACAGTGGCTTCCATGAGGCATTCAATTAATACATTGGACGTGAAACTAACAGTGGCTTCCATAAGGCATTCAATTTATAAATTGGACGTGAAACTAACAGTGGCTTCCATGAGGCATTCAATTAATAAATTGGACGTGAAACTAACAGTGGCTTCCATGAGGCATTCAATTAATTCATTGGACGTGAAACTAACAGTGGCTTCCATGAGGCATTCAATTAATAAATTGGACGTGAAACTAACAGTGGCTTCCATGAGGCATTCAATTAATTCATTGGACGTGAAACTAACAGTGGCTTCCATGAGGCATTCAATTAATAAATTGGACGTGAAACTAACAGTGGCTTCCATGAGGCATTCAATTAATTCATTGGACGTGAAACTAACAGTGGCTTCCATAAGGCATTCAATTAATTCATTGGACGTGAAACTAACAGTGGCTTCCATGAGGCATTCAATTAATAAATTGGACGTGAAACTAACAGTGGCTTACATAAGGCATTCAATTAATAAATTGGACGTGAAACTAACAGTGGCTTCCATGAGGCATTCAATTAATAAATTGGACGTGAAACTAACAGTGGCTTCCATGAGGCATTCAATTAATTCATTGGACGTGAAACTAACAGTGGCTTCCATGAGGCATTCAATTAATAAATTGGACGTGAAACTAACAGTGGCTTCCATAAGGCATTCAATTAATACATTGGACGTGAAACTAACAGTGGCTTCCATAAGGCATTCAATTAATAAATTGGACGTGAAACTAACAGTGGCTTACATAAGGCATTCAATTAATAAATTGGACGTGAAACTAACAGTGGCTTCCATGAGGCATTCAATTAATAAATTGGACGTGAAACTAACAGTGGCTTCCATAAGGCATTCAATTAATACATTGGACGTGAAACTAACAGTGGCTTCCATAAGGCATTCAATTAATAAATTGGACGTGAAACTAACAGTGGCTTCCATGAGGCATTCAATTAATAAATTGGACGTGAAACTAACAGTGGCTTACATGAGGCATTCAATTAATAAATTGGACGTGAAACTAACAGTGGCTTCCATGAGGCATTCAATTAATAAATTGGACGTGAAACTAACAGTGGCTTACATGAGGCATTCAATTAATAAATTGGACGTGAAACTAACAGTGGCTTCCATGAGGCATTCAATTAATAAATTGGACGTGAAACTAACAGTGGCTTACATGAGGCATTCAATTAATAAATTGGACGTGAAACTAACAGTGGCTTCCATGAGGCATTCAATTAATAAATTGGACGTGAAACTAACAGTGGCTTCCATGAGGCATTCAATTAATACATTGGACGTGAAACTAACAGTGGCTTCCATAAGGCATTCAATTAATAAATTGGACGTGAAACTAACAGTGGCTTCCATGAGGCATTCAATTAATAAATTGGACGTGAAACTAACAGTGGCTTCCATGAGGCATTCAATTAATAAATTGGACGTGAAACTAACAGTGGCTTACATGAGGCATTCAATTAATACATTGGACGTGAAACTAACAGTGGCTTCCATAAGGCATTCAATTAATAAATTGGACGTGAAACTAACAGTGGCTTCCATGAGGCATTCAATTAATAAATTGGACGTGAAACTAACAGTGGCTTACATGAGGCATTCAATTAATACATTGGACGTGAAACTAACAGTGGCTTCCATAAGGCATTCAATTAATTCATTGGACGTGAAACTAACAGTGGCTTACATAAGGCATTCAATTAATAAATTGGACGTGAAACTAACAGTGGCTTACATAAGGCATTCAATTAATAAATTGGACGTGAAACTAACAGTGGCTTCCATAAGGCATTCAATTAATAAATTGGACGTGAAACTAACAGTGGCTTACATGAGGCATTCAATTAATACATTGGACGTGAAACTAACAGTGGCTTCCATGAGGCATTCAATTAATAAATTGGACGTGAAACTAACAGTGGCTTCCATGAGGCATTCAATTAATATATGGGACGTGAAACTAACAGTGGCTTCCATGAGGCATTCAATTAATAAATTGGACGTGAAACTAACAGTGGCTTCCATGAGGCATTCAATTAATACATTGGACGTGAAACTAACAGTGGCTTCCATGAGGCATTCAATTAATAAATTGGACGTGAAACTAACAGTGGCTTCCATAAGGCATTCAATTAATATATGGGACGTGAAACTAACAGTGGCTTCCATGAGGCATTCAATTAATAAATTGGACGTGAAACTAACAGTGGCTTCCATGAGGCATTCAATTAATATATGGGACGTGAAACTAACAGTGGCTTCCATGAGGCATTCAATTAATAAATTGGACGTGAAACTAACAGTGGCTTCCATAAGGCATTCAATTAATAAATTGGACGTGAAACTAACAGTGGCTTCCATGAGGCATTCAATTAATAAATTGGACGTGAAACTAACAGTGGCTTCCATGAGGCATTCAATTAATACATTGGACGTGAAACTAACAGTGGCTTCCATGAGGCATTCAATTAATACATTGGACGTGAAACTAACAGTGTCTTCCATGAGGCATTCAATTAATACATTGGACGTGAAACTAACAGTGGCTTCCATAAGGCATTCAATTAATACATTGGACGTGAAACTAACAGTGGCTTCCATGAGGCATTCAATTAATAAATTGGACGTGAAACTAACAGTGGCTTCCATGAGGCATTCAATTAATAAATTGGACGTGAAACTAACAGCGGCTTCCATGAGGCATTCAATTAATAAATTGGACGTGAAACTAACAGTGGCTTACATAAGGCATTCAATTAATATATTGGACGTGAAACTAACAGTGGCTTCCATAAGGCATTCAATTAATACATTGGACGTGAAACTAACAGTGGCTTCCATAAGGCATTCAATTAATACATTGGACGTGAAACTAACAGTGGCTTCCATGAGGCATTCAATTAATAAATTGGACGTGAAACTAACAGTGGCTTCCATGAGGCATTCAATTAATACATTGGACGTGAAACTAACAGTGGCTTCCATAAGGCATTCAATTAATAAATTGGACGTGAAACTAACAGTGGCTTCCATAAGGCATTCAATTAATAAATTGGACGTGAAACTAACAGTGGCTTACATAAGGCATTCAATTAATAAATTGGACGTGAAACTAACAGTGGCTTCCATGAGGCATTCAATTAATAAATTGGACGTGAAACTAACAGTGGCTTCCATGAGGCATTCAATTAATAAATTGGACGTGAAACTAACAGTGGCTTCCATGAGGCATTCAATTAATACATTGGACGTGAAACTAACAGTGGCTTCCATGAGGCATTCAATTAATAAATTGGACGTGAAACTAACAGTGGCTTCCATGAGGCATTCAATTAATAAATGCGACGTGAAACTAACAGTGGCTTCCATGAGGCATTCAATTAATAAATTGGACGTGAAACTAACAGTGGCTTCCATGAGGCATTCAATTAATAAATTGGACGTGAAACTAACAGTGGCTTCCATGAGGCATTCAATTAATACATTGGACGTGAAACTAACAGTGGCTTCCATGAGGCATTCAATTAATAAATTGGACGTGAAACTAACAGTGGCTTACATGAGGCATTCAATTAATAAATTGGACGTGAAACTAACAGTGGCTTCCATGAGGCATTCAATTAATAAATTGGACGTGAAACTAACAGTGGCTTCCATGAGGCATTCAATTAATAAATTGGACGTGAAACTAACAGTGGCTTCCATGAGGCATTCAATTAATAAATTGGACGTGAAACTAACAGTGGCTTCCATGAGGCATTCAATTAATACATTGGACGTGAAACTAACAGTGGCTTCCATGAGGCATTCAATTAATAAATGCGACGTGAAACTAACAGTGGCTTCCATGAGGCATTCAATTAATAAATTGGACGTGAAACTAACAGTGGCTTCCATGAGGCATTCAATTAATAAATTGGACGTGAAACTAACAGTGGCTTCCATGAGGCATTCAATTAATAAATTGGACGTGAAACTAACAGTGGCTTCCATGAGGCATTCAATTAATAAATTGGACGTGAAACTAACAGTGGCTTCCATGAGGCATTCAATTAATAAATTGGACGTGAAACTAACAGTGGCTTCCATGAGGCATTCAATTAATAAATTGGACGTGAAACTAACAGTGGCTTCCATGAGGCATTCAATTAATAAATTGGACGTGAAACTAACAGTGGCTTCCATAAGGCATTCAATTAATACATTGGACGTGAAACTAACAGTGGCTTCCATGAGGCATTCAATTAATAAATGCGACGTGAAACTAACAGTGGCTTCCATGAGGCATTCAATTAATACATTGGACGTGAAACTAACAGTGGCTTCCATGAGGCATTCAATTAATAAATTGGACGTGAAACTAACAGTGGCTTCCATGAGGCATTCAATTAATAAATTGGACGTGAAACTAACAGTGGCTTCCATAAGGCATTCAATTAATAAATTGGACGTGAAACTAACAGTGGCTTCCATGAGGCATTCAATTAATAAATTGGACGTGAAACTAACAGTGGCTTCCATAAGGCATTCAATTAATAAATTGGACGTGAAACTAACAGTGGCTTCCATGAGGCATTCAATTAATAAATTGGACGTGAAACTAACAGTGGCTTCCATAAGGCATTCAATTAATACATTGGACGTGAAACTAACAGTGGCTTCCATGAGGCATTCAATTAATAAATTGGACGTGAAACTAACAGTGGCTTCCATGAGGCATTCAATTAATAAATGCGACGTGAAACTAACAGTGGCTTCCATGAGGCATTCAATTAATACATTGGACGTGAAACTAACAGTGGCTTCCATGAGGCATTCAATTAATAAATTGGACGTGAAACTAACAGTGGCTTCCATGAGGCATTCAATTAATAAATTGGACGTGAAACTAACAGTGGCTTCCATAAGGCATTCAATTAATAAATTGGACGTGAAACTAACAGTGGCTTACATGAGGCATTCAATTAATACATTGGACGTGAAACTAACAGTGGCTTCCATAAGGCATTCAATTAATACATTGGACGTGAAACTAACAGTGGCTTACATGAGGCATTCAATTAATAAATTGGACGTGAAACTAACAGTGGCTTCCATGAGGCATTCAATTAATAAATTGGACGTGAAACTAACAGTGGCTTCCATAAGGCATTCAATTAATAAATTGGACGTGAAACTAACAGTGGCTTCCATGAGGCATTCAATTAATAAATTGGACGCGAAACTAACAGTGGCTTCCATGAGGCATTCAATTAATACATTGGACGTGAAACTAACAGTGGCTTCCATGAGGCATTCAATTAATTCATTGGACGTGAAACTAACAGTGGCTTCCATGAGGCATTCAATTAATAAATTGGACGTGAAACTAACAGTGGCTTCCATGAGGCATTCAATTAATAAATTGGACGTGAAACTAACAGTGGCTTCCACGAGGCATTCAATTAATAAATTGGACGTGAAACTAACAGTGGCTTCCATAAGGCATTCAATTAATAAATTGGACGTGAAACTAACAGTGGCTTACATGAGGCATTCAATTAATACATTGGACGTGAAACTAACAGTGGCTTCCATGAGGCATTCAATTAATTCATTGGACGTGAAACTAACAGTGGCTTCCATAAGGCATTCAATTAATACATTGGACGTGAAACTAACAGTGGCTTCCATAAGGCATTCAATTAATACATTGGACGTGAAACTAACAGTGGCTTCCATAAGGCATTCAATTAATTCATTGGACGTGAAACTAACAGTGGCTTCCATGAGGCATTCAATTAATTCATTGGACGTGAAACTAACAGTGGCTTCCATAAGGCATTCAATTAATACATTGGACGTGAAACTAACAGTGGCTTCCATAAGGCATTCAATTAATACATTGGACGTGAAACTAACAGTGGCTTCCATGAGGCATTCAATTAATAAATTGGACGTGAAACTAACAGTGGCTTACATGAGGCATTCAATTAATACATTGGACGTGAAACTAACAGCGGCTTCCATAAGGCATTCAATTAATAAATTGGACGTGAAACTAACAGTGGCTTCCATAAGGCATTCAATTAATACATTGGACGTGAAACTAACAGTGGCTTCCATAAGGCATTCAATTAATACATTGGACGTGAAACTAACAGCGGCTTCCATAAGGCATTCAATTAATACATTGGACGTGAAACTAACAGCGGCTTCCATGAGGCATTCAATTAATAAATTGGACGTGAAACTAACAGTGGCTTCCATAAGGCATTCAATTAATAAATTGGACGTGAAACTAACAGTGGCTTCCATAAGGCATTCAATTAATACATTGGACGTGAAACTAACAGTGGCTTCCATAAGGCATTCAATTAATACATTGGACGTGAAACTAACAGCGGCTTCCATAAGGCATTCAATTAATACATTGGACGTGAAACTAACAGCGGCTTCCATAAGGCATTCAATTAATACATTGGACGTGAAACTAACAGCGGCTTCCATGAGGCATTCAATTAATAAATTGGACGTGAAACTAACAGTGGCTTACATGAGGCATTCAATTAATAAATTGGACGTGAAACTAACAGTGGCTTCCATGAGGCATTCAATTAATACATTGGACGTGAAACTAACAGTGGCTTCCATGAGGCATTCAATTAATAAATTGGACGTGAAACTAACAGTGGCTTCCATGAGGCATTCAATTAATACATTGGACGTGAAACTAACAGTGGCTTACCTAAGGCATTCAATTAATACATTGGACGTGAAACTAACAGCGGCTTCCATGAGGCATTCAATTAATAAATTGGACGTGAAACTAACAGTGGCTTCCATAAGGCATTCAATTAATAAATTGGACGTGAAACTAACAGTGGCTTCCATAAGGCATTCAATTAATACATTGGACGTGAAACTAACAGTGGCTTCCATAAGGCATTCAATTAATACATTGGACGTGAAACTAACAGCGGCTTCCATAAGGCATTCAATTAATACATTGGACGTGAAACTAACAGCGGCTTCCATAAGGCATTCAATTAATACATTGGACGTGAAACTAACAGCGGCTTCCATGAGGCATTCAATTAATAAATTGGACGTGAAACTAACAGTGGCTTCCATGAGGCATTCAATTAATAAATTGGACGTGAAACTAACAGTGGCTTCCATGAGGCATTCAATTAATACATTGGACGTGAAACTAACAGTGGCTTCCATGAGGCATTCAATTAATAAATTGGACGTGAAACTAACAGTGGCTTCCATGAGGCATTCAATTAATACATTGGACGTGAAACTAACAGTGGCTTACCTAAGGCATTCAATTAATACATTGGACGTGAAACTAACAGTGGCTTACCTAAGGCATTCAATTAATAAATTGGACGTGAAACTAACAGTGGCTTACCTAAGGCATTCAATTAATACATTGGACGTGAAACTAACAGTGGCTTCCATAAGGCATTCAATTAATAAATTGGACGTGAAACTAACAGTGGCTTCCATGAGGCATTCAATTAATAAATTGGACGTGAAACTAACAGTGGCTTCCATAAGGCATTCAATTAATAAATTGGACGTGAAACTAACAGTGGCTTCCATGAGGCATTCAATTAATACATTGGACGTGAAACTAACAGTGGCTTACCTAAGGCATTCAATTAATACATTGGACGTGAAACTAACAGTGGCTTCCATAAGGCATTCAATTAATAAATTGGACGTGAAACTAACAGTGGCTTCCATAAGGCATTCAATTAATAAATTGGACGTGAAACTAACAGTGGCTTCCATAAGGCATTCAATTAATACATTGGACGTGAAACTAACAGTGGCTTCCATGAGGCATTCAATTAATAAATTGGACGTGAAACTAACAGTGGCTTCCATGAGGCATTCAATTAATACATTGGACGTGAAACTAACAGTGGCTTCCATAAGGCATTCAATTAATAAATTGGACGTGAAACTAACAGTGGCTTCCATGAGGCATTCAATTAATACATTGGACGTGAAACTAACAGTGGCTTACATAAGGCATTCAATTAATAAATTGGACGTGAAACTAACAGTGGCTTCCATGAGGCATTCAATTAATACATTGGACGTGAAACTAACAGTGGCTTCCATGAGGCATTCAATTAATACATTGGACGTGAAACTAACAGTGGCTTCCATGAGGCATTCAATTAATACATTGGACGTGAAACTAACAGTGGCTTCCATGAGGCATTCAATTAATACATTGGACGTGAAACTAACAGTGGCTTACCTAAGGCATTCAATTAATAAATTGGACGCGAAACTAACAGTGGCTTCCATGAGGCATTCAATTAATAAATTGGACGTGAAACTAACAGTGGCTTCCATGAGGCATTCAATTAATACATTGGACGTGAAACTAACAGTGGCTTCCATAAGGCATTCAATTAATAAATTGGACGTGAAACTAACAGTGGCTTCCATGAGGCATTCAATTAATAAATTGGACGTGAAACTAACAGTGGCTTCCATGAGGCATTCAATTAATAAATTGGACGTGAAACTAACAGTGGCTTCCATGAGGCATTCAATTAATAAATTGGACGTGAAACTAACAGTGGCTTCCATGAGGCATTCAATTAATAAATTGGACGTGAAACTAACAGTGGCTTACATAAGGCATTCAATTAATACATTGGACGTGAAACTAACAGTGGCTTCCATGAGGCATTCAATTAATACATTGGACGTGAAACTAACAGTGGCTTCCATGAGGCATTCAATTAATAAATTGGACGTGAAACTAACAGTGGCTTCCATGAGGCATTCAATTAATACATTGGACGTGAAACTAACAGTGGCTTACATAAGGCATTCAATTAATAAATTGGACGTGAAACTAACAGTGGCTTCCATGAGGCATTCAATTAATAAATTGGACGTGAAACTAACAGTGGCTTCCATGAGGCATTCAATTAATAAATTGGACGTGAAACTAACAGTGGCTTCCATGAGGCATTCAATTAATAAATTGGACGTGAAACTAACAGTGGCTTCCATGAGGCATTCAATTAATAAATTGGACGTGAAACTAACAGTGGCTTACATGAGGCATTCAATTAATTCATTGGACGTGAAACTAACAGTGGCTTCCATGAGGCATTCAATTAATAAATTGGACGTGAAACTAACAGTGGCTTACATAAGGCATTCAATTAATACATTGGACGTGAAACTAACAGTGGCTTCCATAAGGCATTCAATTAATAAATTGGACGTGAAACTAACAGTGGCTTACATAAGGCATTCAATTAATAAATTGGACGTGAAACTAACAGTGGCTTACATAAGGCATTCAATTAATACATTGGACGTGAAACTAACAGTGGCTTCCATAAGGCATTCAATTAATAAATTGGACGTGAAACTAACAGTGGCTTACATAAGGCATTCAATTAATAAATTGGACGTGAAACTAACAGTGGCTTACATAAGGCATTCAATTAATACATTGGACGTGAAACTAACAGTGGCTTACATAAGGCATTCAATTAATAAATTGGACGTGAAACTAACAGTGGCTTACATAAGGCATTCAATTAATAAATTGGACGTGAAACTAACAGTGGCTTACATAAGGCATTCAATTAATAAATTGGACGTGAAACTAACAGTGGCTTACATAAGGCATTCAATTAATACATTGGACGTGAAACTAACAGTGGCTTACATAAGGCATTCAATTAATAAATTGGACGTGAAACTAACAGTGGCTTACATAAGGCATTCAATTAATAAATTGGACGTGAAACTAACAGTGGCTTCCATGAGGCATTCAATTAATAAATTGGACGTGAAACTAACAGTGGCTTACATAAGGCATTCAATTAATAAATTGGACGTGAAACTAACAGTGGCTTACATAAGGCATTCAATTAATACATTGGACGTGAAACTAACAGTGGCTTCCATAAGGCATTCAATTAATAAATTGGACGTGAAACTAACAGTGGCTTACATAAGGCATTCAATTAATAAATTGGACGTGAAACTAACAGTGGCTTCCATAAGGCATTCAATTAATAAATTGGACGTGAAACTAACAGTGGCTTACATAAGGCATTCAATTAATAAATTGGACGTGAAACTAACAGTGGCTTCCATGAGGCATTCAATTAATAAATTGGACGTGAAACTAACAGTGGCTTACATAAGGCATTCAATTAATAAATTGGACGTGAAACTAACAGTGGCTTACATAAGGCATTCAATTAATACATTGGACGTGAAACTAACAGTGGCTTCCATAAGGCATTCAATTAATAAATTGGACGTGAAACTAACAGTGGCTTCCATGAGGCATTCAATTAATACATTGCACGTGAAACTAACAGTGGCTTCCATGAGGCATTCAATTAATACATTGCACGTGAAACTAACAGTGGCTTACATGAGGCATTCAATTAATAAATTGGACGTGAAACTAACAGTGGCTTCCATGAGGCATTCAATTAATACATTGGACGTGAAACTAACAGTGGCTTCCATAAGGCATTCAATTAATAAATTGGACGTGAAACTAACAGTGGCTTCCATGAGGCATTCAATTAATAAATTGGACGTGAAACTAACAGTGGCTTCCATGAGGCATTCAATTAATAAATTGGACGTGAAACTAACAGTGGCTTCCATAAGGCATTCAATTAATAAATTGGACGTGAAACTAACAGTGGCTTCCATGAGGCATTCAATTAATAAATTGGACGTGAAACTAACAGTGGCTTCCATGAGGCATTCAATTAATACATTGGACGTGAAACTAACAGTGGCTTACATGAGGCATTCAATTAATAAATTGGACGTGAAACTAACAGTGGCTTACATAAGGCATTCAATTAATAAATTGGACGTGAAACTAACAGTGGCTTCCATGAGGCATTCAATTAATACATTGGACGTGAAACTAACAGTGGCTTACATGAGGCATTCAATTAATAAATTGGACGTGAAACTAACAGTGGCTTACATAAGGCATTCAATTAATAAATTGGACGTGAAACTAACAGTGGCTTCCATAAGGCATTCAATTAATACATTGGACGTGAAACTAACAGTGGCTTCCATAAGGCATTCAATTAATTCATTGGACGTGAAACTAACAGTGGCTTCCATAAGGCATTCAATTAATAAATTGGACGTGAAACTAACAGTGGCTTCCATGAGGCATTCAATTAATAAATGCGACGTGAAACTAACAGTGGCTTCCATAAGGCATTCAATTAATAAATGCGACGTGAAACTAACAGTGGCTTCCATGAGGCATTCAATTAATAAATTGGACGTGAAACTAACAATGGCTTCCATGAGGCATTCAATTAATTCATTGGACGTGAAACTAACAGTGGCTTCCATAAGGCATTCAATTAATAAATTGGACGTGAAACTAACAGTGGCTTCCATGAGGCATTCAATTAATAAATTGGACGTGAAACTAACAGTGGCTTCCATGAGGCATTCAATTAATAAATTGGACGTGAAACTAACAGTGGCTTACATAAGGCATTCAATTAATAAATTGGACGTGAAACTAACAGTGGCTTCCATAAGGCATTCAATTAATAAATTGGACGTGAAACTAACAGTGGCTTCCATAAGGCATTCAATTAATACATTGGACGTGAAACTAACAGTGGCTTCTATGAGGCATTCAATTAATACATTGGACGTGAAACTAACAATGGCTTCCATGAGGCATTCAATTAATAAATTGGACGTGAAACTAACAGTGGCTTCCATGAGGCATTCAATTAATAAATTGGACGTGAAACTAACAGTGACTTCCATGAGGCATTCAATTAATAAATTGGACGTGAAACTAACAGTGGCTTCCATAAGGCATTCAATTAATAAATTGGACGTGAAACTAACAGTGGCTTCCATGAGGCATTCAATTAATACATTGGACGTGAAACTAACAGTGGCTTCCATGAGGCATTCAATTAATAAATTGGACGTGAAACTAACAGTGGCTTACATAAGGCATTCAATTAATACATTGGACGTGAAACTAACAGTGGCTTCCATGAGGCATTCAATTAATAAATTGGACGTGAAACTAACAGTGGCTTCCATGAGGCATTCAATTAATAAATTGGACGTGAAACTAACAGTGGCTTCCATGAGGCATTCAATTAATAAATTGGACGTGAAACTAACAGTGGCTTCCATGAGGCATTCAATTAATAAATTGGACGTGAAACTAACAGTGGCTTCCATGAGGCATTCAATTAATAAATTGGACGTGAAACTAACAGTGGCTTCCATGAGGCATTCAATTAATAAATTGGACGTGAAACTAACAGTGGCTTCCATGAGGCATTCAATTAATAAATTGGACGTGAAACTAACAGCGGCTTACATGAGGCATTCAATTAATACATTGGACGTGAAACTAACAATGGCTTACATAAGGCATTCAATTAATAAATTGGACGTGAAACTAACAGTGGCTTCCATGAGGCATTCAATTAATAAATTGGACGTGAAACTAACAGTGGCTTCCATGAGGCATTCAATTAATAAATTGGACGTGAAACTAACAGCGGCTTACATGAGGCATTCAATTAATACATTGGACGTGAAACTAACAATGGCTTCCATAAGGCATTCAATTAATAAATTGGACGTGAAACTAACAGTGGCTTCCATGAGGCATTCAATTAATAAATTGGACGTGAAACTAACAGTGGCTTCCATGAGGCATTCAATTAATAAATTGGACGTGAAACTAACAGTGGCTTCCATAAGGCATTCAATTAATACATTGGACGTGAAACTAACAGTGGCTTCCATGAGGCATTCAATTAATAAATTGGACGTGAAACTAACAGTGGCTTCCATGAGGCATTCAATTAATAAATTGGACGTGAAACTAACAGTGGCTTCCATGAGGCATTCAATTAATAAATTGGACGTGAAACTAACAGTGGCGTCCATGAGGCATTCAATTAATAAATTGGACGTGAAACTAACAGTGGCTTCCATAAGGCATTCAATTAATACATTGGACGTGAAACTAACAGTGGCTTACATAAGGCATTCAATTAATACATTGGACGTGAAACTAACAGTGGCTTACATAAGGCATTCAATTAATACATTGGACGTGAAACTAACAGTGGCTTACATGAGGCATTCAATTAATAAATTGGACGTGAAACTAACAGTGGCTTACATGAGGCATTCAATTAATACATTGGACGTGAAACTAACAGTGGCTTACATAAGGCATTCAATTAATACATTGGACGTGAAACTAACAGTGGCTTCCATAAGGCATTCAATTAATACATTGGACGTGAAACTAACAGTGGCTTACATGAGGCATTCAATTAATACATTGGACGTGAAACTAACAGTGGCTTACATAAGGCATTCAATTAATACATTGGACGTGAAACTAACAGTGGCTTCCATAAGGCATTCAATTAATACATTGGACGTGAAACTAACAGTGGCTTACATGAGGCATTCAATTAATACATTGGACGTGAAACTAACAGTGGCTTCCATGAGGCATTCAATTAATACATTGGACGTGAAACTAACAGTGGCTTCCATGAGGCATTCAATTAATATATTGGACGTGAAACTAACAGTGGCTTCCATGAGGCATTCAATTAATACATTGGACGTGAAACTAACAGTGGCTTACATGAGGCATTCAATTAATACATTGGACGTGAAACTAACAGTGGCTTCCATGAGGCATTCAATTAATAAATTGGACGTGAAACTAACAGTGGCTTCCATGAGGCATTCAATTAATACATTGGACGTGAAACTAACAGTGGCTTCCATGAGGCATTCAATTAATAAATTGGACGTGAAACTAACAGTGGCTTCCATGAGGCATTCAATTAATACATTGGACGTGAAACTAACAATGGCTTCCATGTGGCATTCAATTAATACATTGGACGTGAAACTAACAGTGGCTTCCATAAGGCATTCAATTAATATATTGGACGTGAAACTAACAGTGGCTTACATGAGGCATTCAATTAATACATTGGACGTGAAACTAACAGTGGCTTCCATGAGGCATTCAATTAATAAATTGGACGTGAAACTAACAGTGGCTTCCATGAGGCATTCAATTAATACATTGGACGTGAAACTAACAGTGGCTTACATAAGGCATTCAATTAATACATTGGACGTGAAACTAACAGTGGCTTCCATAAGGCATTCAATTAATACATTGGACGTGAAACTAACAGTGGCTTACATGAGGCATTCAATTAATACATTGGACGTGAAACTAACAGTGGCTTCCATAAGGCATTCAATTAATACATTGGACGTGAAACTAACAGTGGCTTACATAAGGCATTCAATTAATACATTGGACGTGAAACTAACAGTGGCTTCCATAAGGCATTCAATTAATACATTGGACGTGAAACTAACAGTGGCTTACATAAGGCATTCAATTAATAAATTGGACGTGAAACTAACAGTGGCTTACATGAGGCATTCAATTAATAAATTGGACGTGAAACTAACAGTGGCTTACATAAGGCATTCAATTAATACATTGGACGTGAAACTAACAGTGGCTTCCATGAGGCATTCAATTAATACATTGGACGTGAAACTAACAGTGGCTTCCATAAGGCATTCAATTAATACATTGGACGTGAAACTAACAGTGGCTTACATAAGGCATTCAATTAATAAATTGGACGTGAAACTAACAGTGGCTTACATGAGGCATTCAATTAATAAATTGGACGTGAAACTAACAGTGGCTTACATAAGGCATTCAATTAATACATTGGACGTGAAACTAACAGTGGCTTCCATGAGGCATTCAATTAATACATTGGACGTGAAACTAACAGTGGCTTCCATGAGGCATTCAATTAATACATTGGACGTGAAACTAACAGTGGCTTACATGAGGCATTCAATTAATACATTGGACGTGAAACTAACAGTGGCTTCCATGAGGCATTCAATTAATACATTGGACGTGAAACTAACAGTGGCTTCCATGAGGCATTCAATTAATAAATTGGACGTGAAACTAACAGTGGCTTACATGAGGCATTCAATTAATACATTGGACGTGAAACTAACAGTGGCTTCCATGAGGCATTCAATTAATAAATTGGACGTGAAACTAACAGTGGCTTCCATGAGGCATTCAATTAATACATTGGACGTGAAACTAACAGTGGCTTACATAAGGCATTCAATTAATTCATTGGACGTGAAACTAACAGTGGCTTCCATGAGGCATTCAATTAATACATTGGACGTGAAACTAACAGTGGCTTCCATGAGGCATTCAATTAATAAATTGGACGTGAAACTAACAGTGGCTTCCATGAGGCATTCAATTAATACATTGGACGTGAAACTAACAGTGGCTTCCATGAGGCATTCAATTAATAAATTGGACGTGAAACTAACAGTGGCTTCCATAAGGCATTCAATTAATACATTGGACGTGAAACTAACAGTGGCTTCCATGAGGCATTCAATTAATAAATTGGACGTGAAACTAACAGTGGCTTACATGAGGCATTCAATTAATACATTGGACGTGAAACTAACAGTGGCTTACATAAGGCATTCAATTAATTCATTGGACGTGAAACTAACAGTGGCTTCCATGAGGCATTCAATTAATACATTGGACGTGAAACTAACAGTGGCTTCCATGAGGCATTCAATTAATAAATTGGACGTGAAACTAACAGTGGCTTCCATGAGGCATTCAATTAATACATTGGACGTGAAACTAACAGTGGCTTCCATGAGGCATTCAATTAATAAATTGGACGTGAAACTAACAGTGGCTTCCATAAGGCATTCAATTAATACATTGGACGTGAAACTAACAGTGGCTTCCATGAGGCATTCAATTAATAAATTGGACGTGAAACTAACAGTGGCTTACATGAGGCATTCAATTAATACATTGGACGTGAAACTAACAGTGGCTTACATAAGGCATTCAATTAATAAATTGGACGTGAAACTAACAGTGGCTTCCATGAGGCATTCAATTAATAAATTGGACGTGAAACTAACAGTGGCTTCCATGAGGCATTCAATTAATAAATTGGACGTGAAACTAACAGTGGCTTCCATAAGGCATTCAATTAATAAATTGGACGTGAAACTAACAGTGGCTTCCATAAGGCATTCAATTAATAAATTGGACGTGAAACTAACAGTGGCTTCCATAAGGCATTCAATTAATAAATTGGACGTGAAACTAACAGTGGCTTCCATAAGGCATTCAATTAATAAATTGGACGTGAAACTAACAGTGGCTTCCATAAGGCATTCAATTAATTCATTGGACGTGAAACTAACAGTGGCTTACATGAGGCATTCAATTAATAAATTGGACGTGAAACTAACAGTGGCTTCCATAAGGCATTCAATTAATACATTGGACGTGAAACTAACAGTGGCTTACATGAGGCATTCAATTAATAAATTGGACGTGAAACTAACAGTGGCTTCCATAAGGCATTCAATTAATTCATTGGACGTGAAACTAACAGTGGCTTCCATAAGGCATTCAATTAATAAATTGGACGTGAAACTAACAGTGGCTTCCATAAGGCATTCAATTAATAAATTGGACGTGAAACTAACAGTGGCTTCCATAAGGCATTCAATTAATAAATTGGACGTGAAACTAACAGTGGCTTACCTAAGGCATTCAATTAATAAATTGGACGTGAAACTAACAGTGGCTTCCATGAGGCATTCAATTAATTCATTGGACGTGAAACTAACAGTGGCTTACATAAGGCATTCAATTAATAAATTGGACGTGAAACTAACAGTGGCTTACCTAAGGCATTCAATTAATAAATTGGACGTGAAACTAACAGTGGCTTCCATAAGGCATTCAATTAATACATTGGACGTGAAACTAACAGTGGCTTCCATGAGGCATTCAATTAATAAATTGGACGTGAAACTAACAGTGGCTTCCATGAGGCATTCAATTAATAAATTGGACGTGAAACTAACAGTGGCTTCCATGAGGCATTCAATTAATACATTGGACGTGAAACTAACAGTGGCTTCCATGAGGCATTCAATTAATACATTGGACGTGAAACTAACAGTGGCTTCCATGAGGCATTCAATTAATACATTGGACGTGAAACTAACAGTGGCTTCCATAAGGCATTCAATTAATAAATTGGACGTGAAACTAACAGTGGCTTCCATAAGGCATTCAATTAATTCATTGGACGTGAAACTAACAGTGGCTTACATAAGGCATTCAATTAATAAATTGGACGTGAAACTAACAGTGGCTTCCATGAGGCATTCAATTAATAAATTGGACGTGAAACTAACAGTGGGTTCCATGAGGCATTCAATTAATTCATTGGACGTGAAACTAACAGTGGCTTACATAAGGCATTCAATTAATAAATTGGACGTGAAACTAACAGTGGGTTCCATGAGGCATTCAATTAATTCATTGGACGTGAAACTAACAGTGGCTTACATAAGGCATTCAATTAATAAATTGGACGTGAAACTAACAGTGGGTTCCATGAGGCATTCAATTAATACATTGGACGTGAAACTAACAGTGGCTTCCATGAGGCATTCAATTAATTCATTGGACGTGAAACTAACAGTGGCTTCCATGAGGCATTCAATTAATAAATTGGACGTGAAACTAACAGTGGCTTCCATGAGGCATTCAATTAATAAATTGGACGTGAAACTAACAGTGGGTTCCATGAGGCATTCAATTAATTCATTGGACGTGAAACTAACAGTGGCTTCCATGAGGCATTCAATTAATACATTGGACGTGAAACTAACAGTGGCTTCCATAAGGCATTCAATTAATAAATTGGACGTGAAACTAACAGTGGCTTCCATAAGGCATTCAATTAATTCATTGGACGTGAAACTAACAGTGGCTTACATAAGGCATTCAATTAATAAATTGGACGTGAAACTAACAGTGGCTTCCATGAGGCATTCAATTAATAAATTGGACGTGAAACTAACAGTGGGTTCCATGAGGCATTCAATTAATTCATTGGACGTGAAACTAACAGTGGCTTCCATGAGGCATTCAATTAATACATTGGACGTGAAACTAACAGTGGCTTCCATGAGGCATTCAATTAATAAATTGGACGTGAAACTAACAGTGGCTTACATGAGGCATTCAATTAATAAATGCGACGTGAAACTAACAGTGGCTTCCATAAGGCATTCAATTAATACATTGGACGTGAAACTAACAATGGCTTCCATGAGGCATTCAATTAATAAATTGGACGTGAAACTAACAGTGGCTTCCATGAGGCATTCAATTAATAAATTGGACGTGAAACTAACAGTGGCTTCCATGAGGCATTCAATTAATAAATTGGACGTGAAACTAACAGTGGCTTCCATGAGGCATTCAATTAATAAATTGGACGTGAAACTAACAGTGGCTTCCATGAGGCATTCAATTAATAAATTGGACGTGAAACTAACAGTGGCTTACATAAGGCATTCAATTAATAAATTGGACGTGAAACTAACAGTGGCTTCCATGAGGCATTCAATTAATACATTGGACGTGAAACTAACAGTGGCTTACATAAGGCATTCAATTAATACATTGGACGTGAAACTAACAGTGGCTTCCATGAGGCATTCAATTAATACATTGGACGTGAAACTAACAGTGGCTTCCATGAGGCATTCAATTAATAAATTGGACGTGAAACTAACAGTGGCTTCCATGAGGCATTCAATTAATACATTGGACGTGAAACTAACAGTGGCTTCCATGAGGCATTCAATTAATAAATTGGACGTGAAACTAACAGTGGCTTCCATAAGGCATTCAATTAATAAATTGGACGTGAAACTAACAGTGGCTTACATAAGGCATTCAATTAATAAATTGGACGTGAAACTAACAGTGGCTTACATAAGGCATTCAATTAATACATTGGACGCGAAACTAACAGTGGCTTACATAAGGCATTCAATTAATAAATTGGACGTGAAACTAACAGTGGCTTACATGAGGCATTCAATTAATACATTGGACGTGAAACTAACAGTGGCTTCCATGAGGCATTCAATTAATAAATTGGACGTGAAACTAACAGTGGCTTCCATAAGGCATTCAATTAATACATTGGACGTGAAACTAACAGTGGCTTCCATAAGGCATTCAATTAATACATTGGACGTGAAACTAACAGTGGCTTCCATGAGGCATTCAATTAATACATTGGACGTGAAACTAACAGTGGCTTACATAAGGCATTCAATTAATAAATTGGACGTGAAACTAACAGCGGCTTCCATGAGGCATTCAATTAATAAATTGGACGTGAAACTAACAGTGGCTTACATGAGGCATTCAATTAATAAATTGGACGTGAAACTAACAGTGGCTTCCATAAGGCATTCAATTAATAAATTGGACGTGAAACTAACAGTGGCTTCCATGAGGCATTCAATTAATTCATTGGACGTGAAACTAACAGTGGCTTCCATGAGGCATTCAATTAATAAATTGGACGTGAAACTAACAGTGGCTTCCATAAGGCATTCAATTAATAAATTGGACGTGAAACTAACAGTGGCTTCCATAAGGCATTCAATTAATAAATTGGACGTGAAACTAACAGTGGCTTCCATAAGGCATTCAATTAATAAATTGGACGTGAAACTAACAGTGGCTTCCATGAGGCATTCAATTAATACATTGGACGTGAAACTAACAGTGGCTTCCATGAGGCATTCAATTAATACATTGAACGTGAAACTAACAGTGGCTTCCATAAGGCATTCAATTAATAAATTGGACGTGAAACTAACAGTGGCTTCCATGAGGCATTCAATTAATACATTGGACGTGAAACTAACAGTGGCTTCCATAAGGCATTCAATTAATTCATTGGACGTGAAACTAACAGTGGCTTCCATGAGGCATTCAATTAATTCATTGGACGTGAAACTAACAGTGGCTTCCATAAGGCATTCAATTAATAAATTGGACGTGAAACTAACAGTGGCTTCCATGAGGCATTCAATTAATACATTGAACGTGAAACTAACAGTGGCTTCCATAAGGCATTCAATTAATAAATTGGACGTGAAACTAACAGTGGCTTCCATGAGGCATTCAATTAATACATTGGACGTGAAACTAACAGTGGCTTACATAAGGCATTCAATTAATTCATTGGACGTGAAACTAACAGTGGCTTCCATGAGGCATTCAATTAATTCATTGGACGTGAAACTAACAGTGGCTTCCATAAGGCATTCAATTAATAAATTGGACGTGAAACTAACAGTGGCTTCCATGAGGCATTCAATTAATACATTGGACGTGAAACTAACAGTGGCTTCCATGAGGCATTCAATTAATACATTGGACGTGAAACTAACAGTGGCTTCCATGAGGCATTCAATTAATAAATTGGACGTGAAACTAACAGTGGCTTCCATGAGGCATTCAATTAATACATTGGACGTGAAACTAACAGTGGCTTCCATGAGGCATTCAATTAATACATTGGACGTGAAACTAACAGTGGCTTACATAAGGCATTCAATTAATACATTGGACGTGAAACTAACAGTGGCTTCCATGAGGCATTCAATTAATACATTGGACGTGAAACTAACAGTGGCTTCCATAAGGCATTCAATTAATACATTGGACGTGAAACTAACAGTGGCTTCCATGAGGCATTCAATTAATAAATTGGACGTGAAACTAACAGTGGCTTACATAAGGCATTCAATTAATAAATTGGACGTGAAACTAACAGTGGCTTACATGAGGCATTCAATTAATAAATTGGACGTGAAACTAACAGTGGCTTCCATAAGGCATTCAATTAATTCATTGGACGTGAAACTAACAATGGCTTCCATGAGGCATTCAATTAATACATTGGACGTGAAACTAACAGTGGCTTCCATGAGGCATTCAATTAATTCATTGGACGTGAAACTAACAGTGGCTTCCATGAGGCATTCAATTAATACATTGGACGTGAAACTAACAGTGGCTTCCATGAGGCATTCAATTAATAAATTGGACGTGAAACTAACAGTGGCTTCCATGAGGCATTCAATTAATAAATTGGACGTGAAACTAACAGTGGCTTCCATGAGGCATTCAATTAATACATTGGACGTGAAACTAACAGTGGCTTCCATGAGGCATTCAATTAATAAATGGGACGTGAAACTAACAGTGGCTTCCATGAGGCATTCAATTAATAAATTGGACGTGAAACTAACAGTGACTTCCATGAGGCATTCAATTAATAAATTGGACGTGAAACTAACAGTGGCTTCCATGAGGCATTCAATTAATAAATTGGACGTGAAACTAACAGTGGCTTCCATGAGGCATTCAATTAATAAATGGGACGTGAAACTAACAGTGGCTTCCATGAGGCATTCAATTAATAAATTGGACGTGAAACTAACAGTGACTTCCATGAGGCATTCAATTAATAAATTGGACGTGAAACTAACAGTGGCTTCCATGAGGCATTCAATTAATACATTGGACGTGAAACTAACAGTGGCTTCCATGAGGCATTCAATTAATAAATGGGACGTGAAACTAACAGTGGCTTCCATGAGGCATTCAATTAATAAATTGGACGTGAAACTAACAGTGACTTCCATGAGGCATTCAATTAATAAATTGGACGTGAAACTAACAGTGGCTTCCATGAGGCATTCAATTAATACATTGGACGTGAAACTAACAGTGGCTTCCATGAGGCATTCAATTAATACATTGGACGTGAAACTAACAGTGGCTTCCATGAGGCATTCAATTAATAAATTGGACGTGAAACTAACAGTGGCTTCCATGAGGCATTCAATTAATAAATTGGACGTGAAACTAACAGTGGCTTCCATGAGGCATTCAATTAATACATTGGACGTGAAACTAACAGTGGCTTCCATGAGGCATTCAATTAATAAATTGGACGTGAAACTAACAGTGGCTTCCATGAGGCATTCAATTAATAAATTGGACGTGAAACTAACAGTGGCTTCCATGAGGCATTCAATTAATAAATTGGACGTGAAACTAACAGTGGCTTCCATGAGGCATTCAATTAATAAATTGGACGTGAAACTAACAGTGGCTTCCATGAGGCATTCAATTAATATATGGGACGTGAAACTAACAGTGGCTTCCATGAGGCATTCAATTAATACATTGGACGTGAAACTAACAGTGGCTTCCATGAGGCATTCAATTAATAAATTGGACGTGAAACTAACAGTGGCTTCCATGAGGCATTCAATTAATAAATTGGACGTGAAACTAACAGTGGCTTCCATGAGGCATTCAATTAATACATTGGACGTGAAACTAACAGTGGCTTCCATGAGGCATTCAATTAATAAATTGGACGTGAAACTAACAGTGGCTTACATGAGGCATTCAATTAATAAATTGGACGTGAAACTAACAGTGGCTTCCATGAGGCATTCAATTAATACATTGGACGTGAAACTAACAGTGGCTTCCATGAGGCATTCAATTAATAAATGGGACGTGAAACTAACAGTGGCTTCCATGAGGCATTCAATTAATACATTGGACGTGAAACTAACAGTGGCTTCCATGAGGCATTCAATTAATAAATTGGACGTGAAACTAACAGTGGCTTCCATGAGGCATTCAATTAATAAATTGGACGTGAAACTAACAGTGGCTTCCATGAGGCATTCAATTAATAAATTGGACGTGAAACTAACAGTGGCTTCCATAAGGCATTCAATTAATAAATTGGACGTGAAACTAACAGTGGCTTACATAAGGCATTCAATTAATAAATTGGACGTGAAACTAACAGTGGCTTCCATGAGGCATTCAATTAATAAATTGGACGTGAAACTAACAGTGGCTTCCATGAGGCATTCAATTAATAAATTGGACGTGAAACTAACAGTGACTTCCATGAGGCATTCAATTAATAAATTGGACGTGAAACTAACAGTGGCTTCCATGAGGCATTCAATTAATACATTGGACGTGAAACTAACAGTGGCTTCCATGAGGCATTCAATTAATAAATTGGACGTGAAACTAACAGTGACTTCCATGAGGCATTCAATTAATAAATTGGACGTGAAACTAACAGTGGCTTCCATGAGGCATTCAATTAATAAATTGGACGTGAAACTAACAGTGGCTTCCATGAGGCATTCAATTAATACATTGGACGTGAAACTAACAGTGGCTTCCATGAGGCATTCAATTAATACATTGGACGTGAAACTAACAGTGGCTTACATGAGGCATTCAATTAATACATTGGACGTGAAACTAACAGTGGCTTCCATGAGGCATTCAATTAATAAATTGGACGTGAAACTAACAGTGGCTTCCATGAGGCATTCAATTAATACATTGGACGTGAAACTAACAGTGGCTTCCATAAGGCATTCAATTAATAAATTGGACGTGAAACTAACAGTGGCTTCCATGAGGCATTCAATTAATAAATTGGACGTGAAACTAACAATGGCTTCCATGAGGCATTCAATTAATACATTGGACGTGAAACTAACAGCGGCTTCCATGAGGCATTCAATTAATACATTGGACGTGAAACTAACAGTGGCTTCCATGAGGCATTCAATTAATACATTGGACGTGAAACTAACAGTGGCTTCCATAAGGCATTCAATTAATACATTGGACGTGAAACTAACAGTGGCTTCCATGAGGCATTCAATTAATAAATTGGACGTGAAACTAACAGTGGCTTCCATAAGGCATTCAATTAATAAATTGGACGTGAAACTAACAGTGGCTTCCATGAGGCATTCAATTAATACATTGGACGTGAAACTAACAGTGGCTTCCATGAGGCATTCAATTAATAAATTGGACGTGAAACTAACAGTGGCTTCCATAAGGCATTCAATTAATACATTGGACGTGAAACTAACAGTGGCTTCCATGAGGCATTCAATTAATACATTGGACGTGAAACTAACAGTGGCTTCCATAAGGCATTCAATTAATACATTGGACGTGAAACTAACAGTGGCTTCCATGAGGCATTCAATTAATACATTGGACGTGAAACTAACAGTGGCTTCCATAAGGCATTCAATTAATAAATTGGACGTGAAACTAACAGTGGCTTACATAAGGCATTCAATTAATAAATTGGACGTGAAACTAACAGTGGCTTACATAAGGCATTCAATTAATAAATTGGACGTGAAACTAACAGTGGCTTCCATGAGGCATTCAATTAATACATTGGACGTGAAACTAACAGTGGCTTCCATGAGGCATTCAATTAATTCATTGGACGTGAAACTAACAGTGGCTTCCATGAGGCATTCAATTAATAAATTGGACGTGAAACTAACAGTGGCTTCCATGAGGCATTCAATTAATACATTGGACGTGAAACTAACAGTGGCTTCCATGAGGCATTCAATTAATAAATTGGACGTGAAACTAACAGTGGCTTCCATAAGGCATTCAATTAATACATTGGACGTGAAACTAACAGTGGCTTCCATAAGGCATTCAATTAATAAATTGGACGTGAAACTAACAGTGGCTTCCATGAGGCATTCAATTAATAAATTGGACGTGAAACTAACAGTGGCTTCCATAAGGCATTCAATTAATAAAATGGACGTGAAACTAACAGTGGCTTCCATAAGGCATTCAATTAATAAATTGGACGTGAAACTAACAGTGGCTTACATAAGGCATTCAATTAATAAATTGGACGTGAAACTAACAGTGACTTCCATAAGGCATTCAATTAATAAATTGGACGTGAAACTAACAGTGGCTTCCATGAGGCATTCAATTAATAAATTGGACGTGAAACTAACAGTGGCTTCCATAAGGCATTCAATTAATAAAATGGACGTGAAACTAACAGTGGCTTCCATAAGGCATTCAATTAATAAATTGGACGTGAAACTAACAGTGGCTTACATAAGGCATTCAATTAATAAATTGGACGTGAAACTAACAGTGGCTTCCATAAGGCATTCAATTAATAAAATGGACGTGAAACTAACAGTGGCTTCCATGAGGCATTCAATTAATAAATTGGACGTGAAACTAACAGTGGCTTCCATGAGGCATTCAATTAATAAATTGGACGTGAAACTAACAGTGGCTTCCATGAGGCATTCAATTAATAAATTGGACGTGAAACTAACAGTGGCTTCCATGAGGCATTCAATTAATAAATTGGACGTGAAACTAACAGTGGCTTCCATGAGGCATTCAATTAATACATTGGACGTGAAACTAACAGTGGCTTCCATAAGGCATTCAATTAATAAAATGGACGTGAAACTAACAGTGGCTTCCATGAGGCATTCAATTAATAAATTGGACGTGAAACTAACAGTGGCTTCCATAAGGCATTCAATTAATAAAATGGACGTGAAACTAACAGTGGCTTCCATGAGGCATTCAATTAATAAATTGGACGTGAAACTAACAGTGGCTTCCATGAGGCATTCAATTAATAAATTGGACGTGAAACTAACAGTGGCTTCCATGAGGCATTCAATTAATAAATTGGACGTGAAACTAACAGTGGCTTCCATGAGGCATTCAATTAATAAATTGGACGTGAAACTAACAGTGGCTTCCATGAGGCATTCAATTAATACATTGGACGTGAAACTAACAGTGGCTTCCATGAGGCATTCAATTAATACATTGGACGTGAAACTAACAGTGGCTTCCATGAGGCATTCAATTAATAAATTGGACGTGAAACTAACAGTGGCTTCCATGAGGCATTCAATTAATACATTGGACGTGAAACTAACAGTGGCTTCCATAAGGCATTCAATTAATACATTGGACGTGAAACTAACAGTGGCTTACATAAGGCATTCAATTAATAAATTGGACGTGAAACTAACAGTGGCTTACATAAGGCATTCAATTAATAAATTGGACGTGAAACTAACAGTGGCTTACATAAGGCATTCAATTAATACATTGGACGTGAAACTAACAGTGGCTTCCATGAGGCATTCAATTAATAAATTGGACGTGAAACTAACAGTGGCTTCCATGAGGCATTCAATTAATAAATTGGACGTGAAACTAACAGTGGCTTCCATGAGGCATTCAATTAATAAATTGGACGTGAAACTAACAGTGGCTTCCATGAGGCATTCAATTAATAAATTGGACGTGAAACTAACAGTGGCTTACATAAGGCATTCAATTAATAAATTGGACGTGAAACTAACAGTGGCTTACATAAGGCATTCAATTAATACATTGGACGTGAAACTAACAGTGGCTTCCATGAGGCATTCAATTAATAAATTGGACGTGAAACTAACAGTGGCTTACATAAGGCATTCAATTAATAAATTGGACGTGAAACTAACAGTGGCTTACATAAGGCATTCAATTAATACATTGGACGTGAAACTAACAGTGGCTTCCATGAGGCATTCAATTAATAAATTGGACGTGAAACTAACAGTGGCTTCCATGAGGCATTCAATTAATAAATTGGACGTGAAACTAACAGTGGCTTCCATGAGGCATTCAATTAATAAATTGGACGTGAAACTAACAGTGGCTTCCATGAGGCATTCAATTAATAAATTGGACGTGAAACTAACAGTGGCTTCCATGAGGCATTCAATTAATAAATTGGACGTGAAACTAACAGTGGCTTACATGAGGCATTCAATTAATTCATTGGACGTGAAACTAACAGTGGCTTCCATGAGGCATTCAATTAATACATTGGACGTGAAACTAACAGTGGCTTCCATGAGGCATTCAATTAATAAATTGGACGTGAAACTAACAGTGGCTTCCATGAGGCATTCAATTAATAAATTGGACGTGAAACTAACAGTGGCTTCCATGAGGCATTCAATTAATACATTGGACGTGAAACTAACAGTGGCTTCCATGAGGCATTCAATTAATAAATTGGACGTGAAACTAACAGTGGCTTCCATGAGGCATTCAATTAATACATTGGACGTGAAACTAACAGTGGCTTCCATGAGGCATTCAATTAATAAATTGGACGTGAAACTAACAGTGGCTTCCATAAGGCATTCAATTAATAAATTGGACGTGAAACTAACAGTGGCTTCCATGAGGCATTCAATTAATAAATTGGACGTGAAACTAACAGTGGCTTCCATGAGGCATTCAATTAATAAATTGGACGTGAAACTAACAGTGGCTTACATAAGGCATTCAATTAATAAATTGGACGTGAAACTAACAGTGGCTTCCATAAGGCATTCAATTAATACATTGGACGTGAAACTAACAGTGGCTTCCATGAGGCATTCAATTAATAAATTGGACGTGAAACTAACAGTGGCTTCCATGAGGCATTCAATTAATACATTGGACGTGAAACTAACAGTGGCTTCCATAAGGCATTCAATTAATAAATTGGACGTGAAACTAACAGTGGCTTCCATGAGGCATTCAATTAATAAATTGGACGTGAAACTAACAGTGGCTTCCATGAGGCATTCAATTAATAAATTGGACGTGAAACTAACAGTGGCTTACATGAGGCATTCAATTAATAAATTGGACGTGAAACTAACAGTGGCTTCCATGAGGCATTCAATTAATAAATTGGACGTGAAACTAACAGTGGCTTACATAAGGCATTCAATTAATACATTGGACGTGAAACTAACAGTGGCTTCCATGAGGCATTCAATTAATAAATTGGACGTGAAACTAACAGTGGCTTCCATAAGGCATTCAATTAATTCATTGGACGTGAAACTAACAGTGGCTTCCATAAGGCATTCAATTAATAAATTGGACGTGAAACTAACAGTGGCTTCCATGAGGCATTCAATTAATAAATTGGACGTGAAACTAACAGTGGCTTCCATGAGGCATTCAATTAATAAATTGGACGTGAAACTAACAGTGGCTTCCATAAGGCATTCAATTAATAAATTGGACGTGAAACTAACAGTGGCTTCCATGAGGCATTCAATTAATAAATTGGACGTGAAACTAACAGTGGCTTCCATAAGGCATTCAATTAATACATTGGACGTGAAACTAACAGTGGCTTCCATGAGGCATTCAATTAATAAATTGGACGTGAAACTAACAGTGGCTTCCATGAGGCATTCAATTAATACATTGGACGTGAAACTAACAGTGGCTTCCATGAGGCATTCAATTAATAAATTGGACGTGAAACTAACAGTGGCTTCCATGAGGCATTCAATTAATAAATTGGACGTGAAACTAACAGTGGCTTCCATGAGGCATTCAATTAATACATTGGACGTGAAACTAACAGTGGCTTCCATGAGGCATTCAATTAATACATTGGACGTGAAACTAACAGTGGCTTCCATGAGGCATTCAATTAATACATTGGACGTGAAACTAACAGTGGCTTCCATAAGGCATTCAATTAATACATTGGACGTGAAACTAACAGTGGCTTCCATGAGGCATTCAATTAATAAATTGGACGTGAAACTAACAGTGGCTTACATAAGGCATTCAATTAATAAATTGGACGTGAAACTAACAGTGGCTTCCATGAGGCATTCAATTAATAAATTGGACGTGAAACTAACAGTGGCTTCCATGAGGCATTCAATTAATACATTGGACGTGAAACTAACAGTGGCTTCCATGAGGCATTCAATTAATACATTGGACGTGAAACTAACAGTGGCTTCCATGAGGCATTCAATTAATAAATTGGACGTGAAACTAACAGTGGCTTCCATAAGGCATTCAATTAATACATTGGACGTGAAACTAACAGTGGCTTCCATGAGGCATTCAATTAATAAATTGGACGTGAAACTAACAGTGGCTTCCATAAGGCATTCAATTAATACATTGGACGTGAAACTAACAGTGGCTTACATAAGGCATTCAATTAATACATTGGACGTGAAACTAACAGTGGCTTCCATGAGGCATTCAATTAATACATTGGACGTGAAACTAACAGTGGCTTCCATGAGGCATTCAATTAATACATTGGACGTGAAACTAACAGTGGCTTCCATGAGGCATTCAATTAATAAATTGGACGTGAAACTAACAGTGGCTTCCATGAGGCATTCAATTAATACATTGGACGTGAAACTAACAGTGGCTTCCATGAGGCATTCAATTAATAAATTGGACGTGAAACTAACAGTGGCTTCCATGAGGCATTCAATTAATACATTGGACGTGAAACTAACAGTGGCTTCCATGAGGCATTCAATTAATACATTGGACGTGAAACTAACAGTGGCGTCCATGAGGCATTCAATTAATAAATTGGACGTGAAACTAACAGTGGCTTACATGAGGCATTCAATTAATATATGGGACGTGAAACTAACAGTGGCTTCCATGAGGCATTCAATTAATACATTGGACGTGAAACTAACAGTGGCTTCCATAAGGCATTCAATTAATAAATTGGACGTGAAACTAACAGTGGCTTCCATGAGGCATTCAATTAATAAATTGGACGTGAAACTAACAGCGGCTTACATGAGGCATTCAATTAATACATTGGACGTGAAACTAACAGTGGCTTCCATGAGGCATTCAATTAATACATTGGACGTGAAACTAACAGTGGCTTACATGAGGCATTCAATTAATAAATTGGACGTGAAACTAACAGTGGCTTCCATAAGGCATTCAATTAATAAATTGGACGTGAAACTAACAGTGGCTTCCATAAGGCATTCAATTAATAAATTGGACGTGAAACTAACAGTGGCTTCCATGAGGCATTCAATTAATACATTGGACGTGAAACTAACAGTGGCTTCCATGAGGCATTCAATTAATACATTGGACGTGAAACTAACAGTGGCTTCCATGAGGCATTCAATTAATACATTGGACGTGAAACTAACAGTGGCTTCCATGAGGCATTCAATTAATAAATTGGACGTGAAACTAACAATGGCTTCCATAAGGCATTCAATTAATAAATTGGACGTGAAACTAACAATGGCTTCCATGAGGCATTCAATTAATAAATTGGACGTGAAACTAACAGCGGCTTACATGAGGCATTCAATTAATACATTGGACGTGAAACTAACAGTGGCTTCCATGAGGCATTCAATTAATACATTGGACGTGAAACTAACAGTGGCTTACATGAGGCATTCAATTAATAAATTGGACGTGAAACTAACAGTGGCTTCCATAAGGCATTCAATTAATACATTGGACGTGAAACTAACAGTGGCTTCCATGAGGCATTCAATTAATAAATTGGACGTGAAACTAACAGTGGCTTCCATGAGGCATTCAATTAATACATTGGACGTGAAACTAACAGTGGCTTACATGAGGCATTCAATTAATAAATTGGACGTGAAACTAACAGTGGCTTCCATGAGGCATTCAATTAATACATTGGACGTGAAACTAACAGTGGCTTCCATGAGGCATTCAATTAATACATTGGACGTGAAACTAACAGTGGCTTCCATGAGGCATTCAATTAATAAATTGGACGTGAAACTAACAATGGCTTCCATAAGGCATTCAATTAATAAATTGGACGTGAAACTAACAGTGGCTTCCATGAGGCATTCAATTAATACATTGGACGTGAAACTAACAGTGGCTTCCATGAGGCATTCAATTAATAAATTGGACGTGAAACTAACAGTGGCTTCCATAAGGCATTCAATTAATAAATTGGACGTGAAACTAACAATGGCTTCCATAAGGCATTCAATTAATAAATTGGACGTGAAACTAACAGTGGCTTCCATGAGGCATTCAATTAATTCATTGGACGTGAAACTAACAGTGGCTTCCATGAGGCATTCAATTAATACATTGGACGTGAAACTAACAGTGGCTTCCATGAGGCATTCAATTAATAAATTGGACGTGAAACTAACAGTGGCTTCCATGAGGCATTCAATTAATAAATTGGACGTGAAACTAACAGTGGCTTCCATGAGGCATTCAATTAATACATTGGACGTGAAACTAACAGTGGCTTCCATGAGGCATTCAATTAATAAATTGGACGTGAAACTAACAGTGGCTTCCATGAGGCATTCAATTAATAAATTGGACGTGAAACTAACAGTGGCTTCCATGAGGCATTCAATTAATACATTGGACGTGAAACTAACAGTGGCTTCCATGAGGCATTCAATTAATAAATTGGACGTGAAACTAACAGTGGCTTCCATGAGGCATTCAATTAATAAATTGGACGTGAAACTAACAGTGGCTTCCATGAGGCATTCAATTAATACATTGGACGTGAAACTAACAGTGGCTTCCATGAGGCATTCAATTAATAAATTGGACGTGAAACTAACAGTGGCTTCCATGAGGCATTCAATTAATAAATTGGACGTGAAACTAACAGTGGCTTCCATGAGGCATTCAATTAATACATTGGACGTGAAACTAACAGTGGCTTCCATGAGGCATTCAATTAATTCATTGGACGTGAAACTAACAGTGGCTTCCATGAGGCATTCAATTAATACATTGGACGTGAAACTAACAGTGGCTTCCATGAGGCATTCAATTAATAAATTGGACGTGAAACTAACAGTGGCTTCCATGAGGCATTCAATTAATAAATTGGACGTGAAACTAACAGTGGCTTCCATGAGGCATTCAATTAATAAATTGGACGTGAAACTAACAGTGGCTTCCATGAGGCATTCAATTAATACATTGGACGTGAAACTAACAGTGGCTTCCATGAGGCATTCAATTAATTCATTGGACGTGAAACTAACAGTGGCTTCCATGAGGCATTCAATTAATACATTGGACGTGAAACTAACAGTGGCTTCCATGAGGCATTCAATTAATAAATTGGACGTGAAACTAACAGTGGCTTCCATGAGGCATTCAATTAATAAATTGGACGTGAAACTAACAGTGGCTTCCATGAGGCATTCAATTAATAAATTGGACGTGAAACTAACAGTGGCTTCCATGAGGCATTCAATTAATAAATTGGACGTGAAACTAACAGTGGCTTCCATGAGGCATTCAATTAATAAATTGGACGTGAAACTAACAGTGGCTTCCATGAGGCATTCAATTAATACATTGGACGTGAAACTAACAGTGGCTTCCATGAGGCATTCAATTAATACATTGGACGTGAAACTAACAGTGGATTCCATGAGGCATTCAATTAATAAATTGGACGTGAAACTAACAGTGGCTTCCATGAGGCATTCAATTAATAAATTGGACGTGAAACTAACAGTGGCTTCCATGAGGCATTCAATTAATAAATTGGACGTGAAACTAACAGTGGCTTCCATGAGGCATTCAATTAATACATTGGACGTGAAACTAACAGTGGCTTCCATGAGGCATTCAATTAATACATTGGACGTGAAACTAACAGTGGCTTCCATGAGGCATTCAATTAATAAATTGGACGTGAAACTAACAGTGGCTTCCATGAGGCATTCAATTAATACATTGGACGTGAAACTAACAGTGGCTTCCATGAGGCATTCAATTAATTCATTGGACGTGAAACTAACAGTGGCTTCCATGAGGCATTCAATTAATACATTGGACGTGAAACTAACAGTGGCTTCCATGAGGCATTCAATTAATAAATTGGACGTGAAACTAACAGTGGCTTCCATGAGGCATTCAATTAATAAATTGGACGTGAAACTAACAGTGGCTTCCATGAGGCATTCAATTAATAAATTGGACGTGAAACTAACAGTGGCTTCCATGAGGCATTCAATTAATAAATTGGACGTGAAACTAACAGTGGCTTCCATGAGGCATTCAATTAATAAATTGGACGTGAAACTAACAGTGGCTTCCATGAGGCATTCAATTAATAAATTGGACGTGAAACTAACAGTGGCTTCCATGAGGCATTCAATTAATACATTGGACGTGAAACTAACAGTGGCTTCCATGAGGCATTCAATTAATTCATTGGACGTGAAACTAACAGTGGCTTCCATGAGGCATTCAATTAATACATTGGACGTGAAACTAACAGTGGCTTCCATGAGGCATTCAATTAATAAATTGGACGTGAAACTAACAGTGGCTTCCATGAGGCATTCAATTAATAAATTGGACGTGAAACTAACAGTGGCTTCCATGAGGCATTCAATTAATAAATTGGACGTGAAACTAACAGTGGCTTCCATAAGGCATTCAATTAATAAATTGGACGTGAAACTAACAGTGGCTTACATAAGGCATTCAATTAATAAATTGGACGTGAAACTAACAGTGGCTTCCATGAGGCATTCAATTAATACATTGGACGTGAAACTAACAGTGGCTTCCATGAGGCATTCAATTAATATATGGGACGTGAAACTAACAGTGGCTTCCATGAGGCATTCAATTAATATATGGGACGTGAAACTAACAGTGGCCTCCATGAGGCATTCAATTAATACATTGGACGTGAAACTAACAGTGGCTTCCATGAGGCATTCAATTAATAAATTGGACGTGAAACTAACAGTGGCTTACATAAGGCATTCAATTAATAAATTAGACGTGAAACTAACAGTGGCTTCCATAAGGCATTCAATTAATAAATTGGACGTGAAACTAACAGTGGCTTACATAAGGCATTCAATTAATAAATTGGACGTGAAACTAACAGTGGCTTCCATAAGGCATTCAATTAATACATTGGACGTGAAACTAACAGTGGCTTCCATGAGGCATTCAATTAATAAATTGGACGTGAAACTAACAATGGCTTCCATAAGGCATTCAATTAATAAATTGGACGTGAAACTAACAGTGGCTTCCATGAGGCATTCAATTAATACATTGGACGTGAAACTAACAGTGGCTTCCATGAGGCATTCAATTAATACATTGGACGTGAAACTAACAGTGGCTTCCATGAGGCATTCAATTAATACATTGGACGTGAAACTAACAGTGGCTTCCATAAGGCATTCAATTAATAAATTGGACGTGAAACTAACAATGGCTTCCATGAGGCATTCAATTAATAAATTGGACGTGAAACTAACAGTGGCTTACATAAGGCATTCAATTAATAAATTGGACGTGAAACTAACAATGGCTTCCATGAGGCATTCAATTAATACATTGGACGTGAAACTAACAATGGCTTCCATGAGGCATTCAATTAATACATTGGACGTGAAACTAACAGTGGCTTCCATGAGGCATTCAATTAATACATTGGACGTGAAACTAACAGTGGCTTCCATGAGGCATTCAATTAATAAATTGGACGTGAAACTAACAGTGGCTTCCATGAGGCATTCAATTAATACATTGGACGTGAAACTAACAGTGGCTTCCATGAGGCATTCAATTAATACATTGGACGTGAAACTAACAGTGGCTTCCATGAGGCATTCAATTAATACATTGGACGTGAAACTAACAGTGGCTTCCATGAGGCATTCAATTAATAAATTGGACGTGAAACTAACAGTGGCTTCCATGAGGCATTCAATTAATACATTGGACGTGAAACTAACAGTGGCTTCCATGAGGCATTCAATTAATAAATTGGACGTGAAACTAACAGTGGCTTCCATGAGGCATTCAATTAATACATTGGACGTGAAACTAACAGTGGCTTCCATGAGGCATTCAATTAATAAATTGGACGTGAAACTAACAGTGGCTTCCATGAGGCATTCAATTAATACATTGGACGTGAAACTAACAGTGGCTTCCATGAGGCATTCAATTAATACATTGGACGTGAAACTAACAGTGGCTTCCATGAGGCATTCAATTAATAAATTGGACGTGAAACTAACAGTGGCTTCCATGAGGCATTCAATTAATACATTGGACGTGAAACTAACAGTGGCTTCCATGAGGCATTCAATTAATACATTGGACGTGAAACTAACAGTGGCTTCCATGAGGCATTCAATTAATACATTGGACGTGAAACTAACAATGGCTTCCATGAGGCATTCAATTAATACATTGGACGTGAAACTAACAGTGGCTTCCATGAGGCATTCAATTAATACATTGGACGTGAAACTAACAGTGGCTTCCATGAGGCATTCAATTAATAAATTGGACGTGAAACTAACAGTGGCTTCCATGAGGCATTCAATTAATACATTGGACGTGAAACTAACAGTGGCTTCCATGAGGCATTCAATTAATACATTGGACGTGAAACTAACAGTGGCTTCCATGAGGCATTCAATTAATACATTGGACGTGAAACTAACAGTGGCTTCCATGAGGCATTCAATTAATACATTGGACGTGAAACTAACAGTGGCTTCCATGAGGCATTCAATTAATACATTGGACGTGAAACTAACAGTGGCTTCCATGAGGCATTCAATTAATACATTGGACGTGAAACTAACAGTGGCTTCCATGAGGCATTCAATTAATACATTGGACGTGAAACTAACAGTGGCTTCCATGAGGCATTCAATTAATAAATTGGACGTGAAACTAACAGTGGCTTCCATAAGGCATTCAATTAATACATTGGACGTGAAACTAACAGTGGCTTCCATGAGGCATTCAATTAATACATTGGACGTGAAACTAACAGTGGCTTCCATGAGGCATTCAATTAATACATTGGACGTGAAACTAACAGTGGCTTCCATAAGGCATTCAATTAATAAATTGGACGTGAAACTAACAGTGGCTTCCATGAGGCATTCAATTAATACATTGGACGTGAAACTAACAATGGCTTCCATAAGGCATTCAATTAATACATTGGACGTGAAACTAACAGTGGCTTCCATGAGGCATTCAATTAATACATTGGACGTGAAACTAACAATGGCTTCCATGAGGCATTCAATTAATACATTGGACGTGAAACTAACAGTGGCTTCCATGAGGCATTCAATTAATAAATTGGACGTGAAACTAACAGTGGCTTCCATGAGGCATTCAATTAATAAATTGGACGTGAAACTAACAGTGGCTTCCATGAGGGGTGTATTCGGGTGTGGCTCCCATGAGGGGTGTATTCGGGTGTGGCTTCCATGAGGGGTGTATTCGGTGTGGCTTCCATGAGGGGTGTATTCGGGTGTGGCTTCCATGAGGGGTGTATTCGGGTGTGGCTTCCATGAGGGGTGTATTCGGGTGTGGCTTCCATGAGGGGTGTATTCGGGTGTGGCTTCCACGAGGGGTGTATTCGGGTGTGGCTTCCATGAGGCATTCAATTAATAAATTCGTCGACGTTTCACGTAATTATGCGTTGTTTGTCACTAGATCAATAAGACTCTTTGACGTATTTAATGTCGAAAATTTATGACATACAAGCCTGCAAATAGCGTGTCTGTCATTTGCAGAATGAGGTCCCCAGAGGGTGAATTTAGTGATGCTATACCGCAAAGCGGGCTAGCATCACCAAATTCACCCTCTGTAGACCTCATTCTGCTTAGGCCTCATCTTCTGGGAAGTATCTATAGTATCAAATTAACATTGTTTTTATTTACATTTCCCTTCTAGGAAGTTTCTATATCCCCTAATTTGCAGAAGATAAAATTCATAATTGAGGTGCCCAATGTGTGAATTCAGCAACTTCAACTGGGGAACTTCAATCTGATCCTAGGTGTGCCATAGCAGTTGAGGGCCTTAGCAGAATGAGGTCCACAGAGGGTGAATTTAGTGATGCTAGCCCGCTGTGCGGGATAGCGTCACTAAATTCACCCTCTGGGGGACCTCTTTCTGCAAATGACAGGCAAGATATTTGCAGGCTTGATGACATATATTTTCAATCTATATAAATTTTAGTCACATGCATCAATTCTTCTTCATTCCTCGTCACCGATTCCGAATCACGCGTTCGCGCAACATTAACCCTTTCAGTGCCAGGGGCCGATTTCATCGGCCATAATTTACGGTCTGTAAAATCGGCCCTAAAAATTGTTTTTTTTTTTTTTTTAGATAAAACCTTAGGGGCATGTTATAACTCAAAACTATCACCAAGTATTCATAGTAATAATTTTGATGCCCATGAAAAACGTAAGATACCCTGGCAGTAAACCTACAAAATATGTCTGCTAAAGAATATCAGAAAAAATTATTAAAATTGTAAAAAATTGTAAAAAATAATAACAAATGATGAAAAATTGTTAGGCCAATGCATTCTCTTATATATTCGAGGCGACCTATGGTCGACTCGCATATATAAGACAATGCATTGGCACAGGGTATATGGGTTGATACAAATCGGACCTGGCACTGAAAGGGTTAATACATTTTGGGGACACCTGACACTATTCCCTGTTTTGCAACAACCGTTGCTTATGAACCGTTGCATATTATTACGCGCGCCGCATGTATATTGTCCTAGAGATTCGAGATAGCTAGGTTCGCTGGGCGTTTTATTTATAGGTAATGGGAATTTTTGGGAGGATTAAAAGTCGAACTGCGAACCGGAGGCCGAGTCCGGTAAAAGGTGTAGTTGGGAGTTTCAATTTCGTTTATTGTCCTTTACATTATTATGTCAATGATGTTCATTTTTGGTTTGTGACAAGCTATGTCAATTACAAATAAAAGAAATGAAAAAGATAATTTGTAAGTCTTATATTTCAACTTTTATAGACATTTTCGTTCTGCAGCCCACTGGGGGTTGTGGTCGGAGACGGCCGAGTCGCCCGCCGGTTCGTTAATTAGGTGCTGGTTGTTATTGTTATTTTAACGGAATTCTGAGTTGGTCATTCGCGAAACCAATATATTTTATATTCTATAGTTACAATCATGGGTATATAATATATGATCTTGAGGGCGTTACCATTTCTGACTATGGTTTTCTTGTTATTATATAGAATGTGATTATTGAATGGAATAAGGGTAGGATACCATGGTCTCTATGGTCCGCTGCGTGACATCGCATCGACCAATAACCATCGAGTTGTCAAACCCAGCAATGCATATGTCATCCCGACATGTTCTACATATCTTATTACGAAATTGTCACTATTTCCATATTTATTTCAAAGAGTGCAATCACACCACACGACTACACAGCTCCATACAGAGTTTGTGCAATAACATTTACAGTATAATGTCCTAAATAATCGACTCCTTAGCCACAGCAGAATTATGGGTAACTGTTCAAGATTAGTCAAGAGCTTTCAAATGAATGACAACAAGCCATATTTCCGACTAAATCCTGAAAAGTTACCCGAGGTGTGTACACGGGCCAACCATTAATGTCCTCACCCGATCGGACAGCCTACTGCACCAACACCTGGGCAAATGTTGTAATGGGGGAAGTCGGCATTTAGCATTCGGATCTGTATTCAGTGATCTTAACCCTTTACCCAACAAAACGGCCAAAAACGTCCAAATAAAGCTGCAACAGCCTAAATTATCTTGGGTCTGTCTCAATAAAACCATACAAATATGGATATCATTGGAACCGGCTCATTGACCACATTGTGATGGTTACAGTTATGCCCTGTGCCAATGAATTCTCTTATATATATCTCATTAACCCTTTACCCAACAGAACGGCCCTGTGCCAATGCATTCTCTTATATATGCGAGTCGACCATAGGTCGCCTCGCATATATAAGAGAATGCATTGGCCTAAAACAAATCGTTTTTTAACACTTTTTACCATTTTTTCTTACATTCTTTAACAATTTTATAATATTTAATGTGTTAAGCCAATGCATTCTCTTATATATGCGAGGCGACCTATGGTCGACTCGCATATATAAGAGAATGCATTGGCACAGGGCCGTTCTGTTGGGTAAAGGGTTAATGAGACTTTTCGGCCTGACAAGTTTGGTATTTGACCGACTTCTGGTTTATTATGTCTACATACCATAGTATGGTAATCATAGTGCTAACGTCCGGATTGACCACTCGTCGTTAGTCCGTCCGTCCGTCCGTCGTCTGTCTGCCTGTCTGTCGTAGACACTTTACGCATGGTGCGATAACTCGAACATTTTCTATCTAATCGGAACCAAATTTTGTATATGAATTTCTCAGCAAAAAAGACAGATCGAGTTTGAAAAAATATTCACTCTTAAACAAAAATTGTAGGTAAAATTTAATACATTATCATTGTAAACTTAAATTGGACTCTCTTAACCCATGTCCAGGTCACCTTTTCACATTTAACCCAAGGCTGTGGTGTTGCAGCATTACAGATCCTGTACCAGTACATTTTCTCGTGCAAATGCGGGTGACCCATAAATTCCAATAATTTGTGTTATGTACATTTGTCTATATATAATAGTACATAACAGTATACTCTATAATTCAACATCAAAACTCTCATTTATGATTCCGATCATAGTAATTTACTATCACCAAGGGATGGGTTAACATCTGCCGATCATGCTCGGCCTCTCGTTTTTATCAGGATACCCTGACCCGGTTGCGATCCCCGGTCCTCCAGCACGATAGACCAGTACGCTCGCTACCTCTCGGCTGCAGGATTTTTTTTTTTTTAATAAGGCCAATTTAAAGGTGCTCAATCCGATCAGACGGTCCCCATATTACCAAGTTACAACAACAACAAAGTTATCAGAATCGTTAATTACAATAAAATAATGCTAACCTCTGTCAACAATGGAATAAAATTTCACAAAACGTGTTATTTATCAACATGTTGTTCAACGAAATGTGGCCGTATTATCACTTGAGTATCACGAAATTTTGCCGTATTACCACTTAATTTTAGAGTTATTCAACCTCATCCGCAATGTTGTCCGAGACCGTCGATTTGAAAATCCTATTCCGGGGCACAATTAATTAAATATTTTAAGAAATAACAAATTTCAAAAATCGATATCTGATCACTCTGAGCTTTAAAGGTACTCAATCCGACCAGAGGGTCCCCATATCACCAAGATACAACAACAACAACAACAACAACAACATTTCTTTAAAATACCCTTTAGTTATAAGAATCGATTAATTGTAACAAAATAATGCTAAACACTGTCAACTATGGTATCAAATTTCCCCCAAAACGTGTTAATTATCAGCATTTTGTTCAACGAAATATGGCCGTATTATAACTTATTTTTAGAGCTATCCAACTTCATCCGCAATTTTGACCGAGACCGTCAATTTTACGACGTATTTCTGGGCCACAAACAATTGAAATAACAAACTTCAAAAATCGATATCTGATCATCACCCTGAACTTTGATGGGTGGGTTCCTCGACTCGAATCAAATATTTTTTACACCAGAAGCCAAAGAAATAGTAATTTAGGGGTGTTTAATCGGATTATAATAGTAATTTAGGGGTGCTTAATCGGATTGAGTACCTTTAATGGGTGGGTTCCTCGACTCGAATCAAATATTTTATTTTACCCCCGAAGCCAAAGAAATAGTGCGCGTTATTAATAATTATACAACAAAGAAATAGTGCGCGTTATTAATAATTATACAACAAAGAAATAGTGCGCGTTATTAATAATTATACAACAAAGAAATAGTGCGCGTTATTAATAATTATACAACAAAGAAATAGTGCGCGTTATTAATAATTATACAACAAAGAAATAGTGCGCATTATTAATAATTATACAACAAAGAAATAGTGCGCATTATTAATAATTATACAACAAAGAAATAGTGCGCGTTATTAATAATTATACAACAAAGAAATAGTGCGCGTTATTAATAATTATACAACAAATAAATAGTGCGCGTTATTAATAATTATACAACAAATAAATAGTGCGCGTTATTAATAATTATACAACAAAGAAATAGTGCGCGTTATTAATAATTATACAACAAAGAAATAGTGCGCGTTATTAATAATTATACAACAAAGAAATAGTGCGCGTTATTAATAATTATACAACAAAGAAATAGTGCGCATTATTAATAATTATACAACAAAGAAATAGTGCGCATTATTAATAATTATACAACAAAGAAATAGTGCGCGTTATTAATAATTATACAACAAAGAAATAGTGCGCGTTATTAATAATTATACAACAAAGAAATAGTGCGCGTTATTAATAATTATACAACAAAGAAATAGTGCGCGTTATTAATAATTATACAACAAAGAAATAGTGCGCGTTATTAATAATTATACAACAAAGAAATAGTGCGCGTTATTAATAATTATACAACAAATAAATAGTGCGCGTTATTAATAATTATACAACAAATAAATAGTGCGCGTTATTAATAATTATACAACAAAGAAATAGTGCGCATTATTAATAATTATACAACAAAGAAATAGTGCGCGTTATTAATAATTATACAACAAATAAATAGTTCGCGTTATTTCGAATTATGCATCTTTAACACTGGAAGTATACGCGGATAACAAAATAAGGGTAAACAAGGAATGTTTATTACCTCCCCTGGTTAAGTGGTCCTGAATAGAGTTACCACCCCTGGTTAAGTGGTCCTAAATAGAGTTACCTCCCCCGGTTAAGTGGTCCTTTTTTTTTTAGAATAGAATATAATTTATTCCAATCTTCGACCCCTCACGGGATATGAGATCGTATATAAAAAAAATTAACAATGGTCATCCCAACATAACAAGTAAACAGTATAAATTATATAGTGAACATATATACATTTATAAAATGCATTTGGATAATGTTAAAACCTGAGACAAATGTAACAATTAATAATTTGAAGGTCGAGTTAAATTAAAGTGAAAGATTGAGAAAAGATCCCTCGGTTTCTCATTATCTATTACTAATTAATAGTCTGTAGATTTTACATACGAGTTAGTAAATGTAGAGTATAATTGTATATATATCCAGCAGTAGATTAACCAATTGAAATAATTAGACTTAGTTAAGTTTCTGAAAATAATTTCACTACGTACACGTATAAGGGGCCATTCCATCATGACCTGAGGATAAACATGCTAGTCTTGGGATGCACATTATATCCAACTGACTTGACAATATATACATACACATACATACACATACATACACATACATACACATACATACACATACATATACATATATATTTATATATTTTTTTAGTTGTATAATGTTTTGGTAGTTATCTCAGTCTTCATTTGGAATCTATATATAATTCTAACCTAGAGACAAAACAATGAGAAACTAAAAGGACTGATACATAATTTGGAACAAAATTTATAGTGAGAGCAACTCATTGAAATACCAGTCAGCATTGGATAGCATTGTATAGTTCTGCTAATCTGATATGATGCGGTTGGGTCCTGCTAATCTGATATTATGTGGTTGGGTCCTGCTAATGTGATATGATGTGGTTGGGTCCTGCTAATATGATATGATGTGGTTGGGTTCTGCTAATCGGCTATGATGTGGTTGGGTCCTGCTAATATGATATGATGTGGTTGGGTCCTGCTAATCTGCTATGATGTGGTTGGGTTATGCTAATCTGCTATGATGTGGTTGGTCCTGCTAATATGATATGATGTGGTTGGGTTCTGCTAATCGGCTATGATGTGGTTGGGTCCTGCTAATATGATATGATGTGGTTGGGTCCTGCTAATCTGCTATGATGTGGTTGGGTTATGCTAATCTGCTATGATGTGGTTGGGTCCTGCTAATCTGCTATGATGTGGTTGGTCCTGCTAATATGATATGATGTGGTTGGGTCCTGCTAATCTGCTATGATGTGGTTGGGTTATGCTAATCTGCTATGATGTGGTTGGGTCATGCTAATCTGCTATGATGTGGTTGGTCCTGCTAATATGCTATGATGTGGTTGGGTTATGCTAATCTGCTATGATGTGGTTGGGTCCTGCTAATCTGCTATGATGTGGTTGGTCCTGCTAATATGATATGATGTGGTTGGGTCCTGCTAATCTGCTATGATGTGGTTGGGTTATGCTAATCTGCTATGATGTGGTTGGGTCCTGCTAATCTGCTATGACGTGGTTGGTCCTGCTAATCTGCTATGATGTGGTTGGGTTATGCTAATCTGCTATGATGTGGTTGGGTCCTGCTAATCTGCTATGATGTGGTTGGTCCTGCTAATATGATATGATGTGGTTGGGTCCTGCTAATCTGCTATGATGTGGTTGGGTTATGCTAATCTGCTATGATGTGGTTGGGTCCTGCTAATCTGCTATGATGTGGTTGGTCCTGCTAATATGCTATGATGTGGTTGGGTTATGCTAATCTGCTATGATGTGGTTGGGTCCTGCTAATCTGCTATGATGTGGTTGGTCCTGCTAATATGATATGATGTGGTTGGGTCCTGCTAATCTGCTATGATGTGGTTGGGTTATGCTAATCTGCTATGATGTGGTTGGGTCCTGCTAATCTGCTATGATGTGGTTGGTCCTGCTAATCTGCTATGATGTGGTTGGGTCCTGCTAATCTGCTATGATGTGGTTGGGTCCTGCTAATCTGCTATGATGTGGTTGGTCCTGCTAATATGCTATGATGTGGTTGGATCCTGCTAATATGCTATGATGTGGTTGGGTCCTGCTTATCTGCTATGACGTGGTTGTGTCCTGCTAATCTGCTATGATGTTGTTGAGTTCTGCTAATCTGATATGATGCGGTTGGGTTCTGCTATGATGTGGTTGGGTCCTGCTAATCGGCTATGATGTGGTTGAGTTCTGCTAATCTGCTATGATGTGGTTGGGTCCTGCTAATCTGCTATGACGTGGTTGTGTCCTGCTAATCTGCTATGATGTGGTTGAGTTCTGCTAATCTGATATGATGCGGTTGGGTTCTGCTAATCTGATATGATGCGGTTGGGTTCTGCTAATCTGCTATGATGTGGTTGAGTTCTGCTAATCTGCTATGATGTGGTTGGGTCCTGCTAATCTGCTATGATGTGGTTGGGTCCTGCTAATATGATATGATGTGGTTGGTCCTGCTAATCTGATATGATGTGGTTGGGTCCTGGTGAATTGCTATATTGCTGTTAGGGCAAACTGATGCTGTTAACAAAAAGTACCGTTATATTTTTTAAATTAGTATTTTTCGCTGTGTTCCGATAATCTGAACATATCCAGGAAACGCCATTATGCGTATGAAACATTCAAAAACATATTTATTGCGAAAAATATTTAATACTGGTTGTATTAGTTGTTGAAAATCGACTATAATCAAGGTGGTTATTCACGTCGTTTCAAAAATACCAGCGCAGCCATTATTATATTTTTTCAAAAATATAAATGCTCTTGTATGTTTCATACACACACTGGTTTTTTTCTCAAAATCGCTCGGATTAGCCAACACAACGAACATGACAACTTTAGAAAAAATAACGTTACTTTTTCGTAACGGCATCAGTTTGCCCTACCCGCATCATAGCAATTTAGCAGGATCATCAGCATCATAGCATATTAGCAGGACCATTTACCAGGGGTGATTACAACAAGCGACAACCGCCTGTTATATATTATGTATTATATCTCAAACACTGTTTTTGAAGTTTAATGGGAAATAAACATATTGTATTGTATTGTATTGATTAGTAGAACATGTCTGCTAATTATTGTTTGACCGATAGCTGTGGAAAGTTCCCTCCAACCTTCACAACATTTCGATAAGGGGTCCTTCTTTAATATATTATCAAGTTGGTGATCCCTGCTGTTCAGATATGATGCTGGCTGACAACACGATGCCATTCAGAAAAAAATACACGTCAATGTTTCGTGGTGTTCGGCCGATTCGAGTGATTTGAGAACAGTTATTTGAAAACATATATGTGACCCGCCATATCAAATCCAATTTTAATAATTTGTTCTTGTATTCTTGAACAATTTTATAATTTCACCCATACAGAGCCCCAGACAAACATGAGCAGACGACACTCTTCTTGGTGCTTCTATATATGTGTGGGGCTCCCTGCAGGGTAATGGATGTTTTTTTTATTTTATGTCCTAAAAATTGTAAGAAACATTTATTTAAAAAAACATGATAAAAAATTGTTAGGCCAATGCATTCTCTTATATATGCGAGGCGACCTATGGTCGACTCGCATATATAAGAGAATACATTGGCACAGGGTAAAAAAAATCCCGACTTCCGACTGGATTTGATATGGCGGGTCACATATGAAAACATATAATATTTAAATATATTTTAATAATTTTTCTTAACAACCTCAGCATCATGAAAAGCATCACACTGACATCACCGTAAGAACCACAAACATAACAAGTGGAAAAATGTCAAAGCATTGAACTGAAATCATATTCAGAATGTTGACAAACCGCTGTAACAGTTTTGTTTAACAATGCTTTCATACATGCGGAGTTTGGATATTGGATAACTACCAATAATGAATATAAGAACAGATTTGATCGATTTCTCCATGTTCTTCTTAGCGGTGATTTCTCCATGTTCTTCTTTGTGGTGATTTCTCCATGTTCTTCTTTGTGGTGATTTCTCCATGTTCTTCTTTGCGGTGATTTCTCCATGTTCTTCTTAGCGGTGATTTCTCCATGTTCTTCTTAGCGGTGATTTCTCTATGTTCTTCTTAGCGGTGATTTCTCCATGTTCTTCTTTGCGGTGATTTCTCCATGTTCTTCTTTGCGGTGATTTCTCCATGTTCTTCTCTGCGGTGATTTCTCCATGTTCTTCTTAGTGGTGATTTCTCCATGTTCTTCTTAGCGGTGATTTCCTCATGTTCTTCTTAGCGGTGATTTCTCCATGTTCTTATTAGCGGTGATTTCCCCATGTTCTTCTTAGCGGTGATTTCTCCATGTTCTTCTTAGCGGTGATTTCTCCATGTTCTTCTTAGCGGTGATTTCTCCATGTTCTTCTTAGCGGTGATTTCCCCATGTTCTTCTTAGCGGTGATTTCTCCATGTTCTTCTCTGTGGTGATTTCTCCATGTTCTTCTTAGCGGTGATTTCTCCATGTTCTTCTTTGCGGTGATTTCTCCATGTTCTTCTTAGCGGTGATTTCTCCATGTTCTTCTTAGCGGTGATTTCTCCATGTTCTTCTTTGCGGTGATTTCTCCATGTTCTTCTTAGTGGTGATTTCTCCATGTTCTTCTTAGCGGTGATTTCTCCATGTTCTTCTTAGCGGTGATTTCTCCATGTTCTTCTTAGCGGTGATTTCTCCATGTTCTTCTTAGCGATGATTTCTCCATGTTCTTCTTAGCGGTGATTTCTCCATGTTCTTCTTAGCGGTGATTTCTCCATGTTCTTCTTTGCGGTGATTTCTCCATGTTCTTCTTAGCGGTGATTTCTCCATGTTCTTCTTAGCGGTGATTTCTCCATGTTCTTCTTAGCGGTGATTTCTCCATGTTCTTCTTAGCGGTGATTTCTCCATGTTCTTCTTTGCGGTGATTTCTCCATGTTCTTCTTTGTGGTGATTTCTCCATGTTCTTCTTTGTGGTGATTTCTCCATGTTCTTCTTTGTGGTGATTTCTCCATGTTCTTCTTTGTGGTGATTTCTCCATGTTCTTCTTTGCGGTGATTTCTCCATGTTCTTCTTTGTGTTGATTTCTCCATGTTCTTCTTAGCGGTGATTTCTCCATGTTCTTCTTAGCGGTGATTTCTCCATGTTCTTCATAGCGGTGATTTCTCCATGTTCTTCTTAGCGGTGATTTCTCCATGTTCTTCTTTGCGGTGATTTCTCCATGTTCTTCTTAGCGGTGATTTCTCCATGTTCTTCTTAGCGGTGATTTCTCCATGTTCTTCTTTGTGGTGATTTCTCCATGTTCTTCTTAGCGGTGATTTCTCCATGTTCTTCTTAGCGGTGATTTCTCCATGTTCTTCTTAGCGGTGATTTCTCCATGTTCTTCTTAGCGGTGATTTCTCCATGTTCTTCTCTGCGGTGATTTCTCCATGTTCTTCTTAGCGGTGATTTCTCCATGTTCTTCTTAGTGGTGATTTCTCCATGTTCTTCTTAGCGGTGATTTCTCCATGTTCTTCTTAGCGGTGATTTCTCCATGTTCTTCTTAGCGGTGATTTCTCCATGTTCTTCTTAGCGGTGATTTCTCCATGTTCTTCATAGCGGTGATTTCTCCATGTTCTTCATAGCGGTGATTTCTCCATGTTCTTCTTAGCGGTGATTTCTCCATGTTCTTCTTTGCGGTGATTTCTCCATGTTCTTCTTAGCGGTGATTTCTCCATGTTCTTCTTAGCGGTGATTTCTCCATGTTCTTCTTAGCGGTGATTTCTCCATGTTCTTCTTTGTGGTGATTTCTCCATGTTCTTCTTAGCGGTGATTTCTCCATGTTCTTCTTTGTGGTGATTTCTCCATGTTCTTCTTAGCGGTGATTTCTCCATGTTCTTCTTAGCGGTGATTTCTCCATGTTCTTCTTAGCGGTGATTTCTCCATGTTCTTCTTAGCGGTGATTTCTCCATGTTCTTCTTTGTGGTGATTTCTCCATGTTCTTCTTAGCGGTGATTTCTCCATTGTCTTCTTAGCGGTGATTTCTCCATGTTCTTCATAGCGGTGATTTCTCCATGTTCTTCTTAGCGGTGATTTCTCCATGTTCTTCTTTGCGGTGATTTCTCCATGTTCTTCTTAGCGGTGATTTCTCCATGTTCTTCTTAGCGGTGATTTCTCCATGTTCTTCTTAGCGGTGATTTCTCCATGTTCTTCTTAGCGGTGATTTCTCCATGTTCTTCATAGCGGTGATTTCTCCATGTTCTTCTTAGCGGTGATTTCTCCATGTTCTTCTTAGCGGTGATTTCTCCATGATCTTCTTAGCGGTGATTTCTCCATGTTCTTCTTAGCGGTGATTTCTCCATGTTCTTCTTAGCGGTGATTTCTCCATGTTCTTCAAAGCGGTGATTTCTCCATGTTCTTCTTAGCGGTGATTTCTCCATGTTCTTCTTTGTGGTGATTTCTCCATGTTCTTCTTTGTGGTGATTTCTCCATGTTCTTCTTTGTGGTGATTTCTCCATGTTCTTCTTTGTGGTGATTTCTCCATGTTCTTCTTAGCGGTGATTTCTCCATGTTCTTCTTTGCGGTGATTTCTCCATGTTCTTCTTAGCGGTGATTTCTCCATGTTCTTCTTAGCGGTGATTTCTCCATGTTCTTCATAGCGGTGATTTCTCCATGTTCTTCTTAGCGGTGATTTCTCCATGTTCTTCTTAGCGGTGATTTCTCCATGTTCTTCTTTGCGGTGATTTCTCCATGTTCTTCTTAGCGGTGATTTCTCCATGTTCTTCTTAGCGGTGATTTCTCCATGTTCTTCTTAGCGGTGATTTCTCCATGTTCTTCTTAGCGGTGATTTCTCCATGTTCTTCTTTGTGGTGATTTCTCCATGTTCTTCTTAGCGGTGATTTCTCCATGTTCTTCTTAGCGGTGATTTCTCCATGTTCTTCATAGCGGTGATTTCTCCATGTTCTTCTTAGCGGTGATTTCTCCATGTTCTTCTTTGCGGTGATTTCTCCATGTTCTTCTTAGCGGTGATTTCTCCATGTTCTTCTTAGCGGTGATTTCTCCATGTTCTTCTTAGCGGTGATTTCTCCATGTTCTTCATAGCGGTGATTTCTCCATGTTCTTCATAGCGGTGATTTCTCCATGTTCTTCTTAGCGGTGATTTCTCCATGTTCTTCTTTGTGGTGATTTCTCCATGTTCTTCTTAGCGGTGATTTCTCCATGTTCTTCTTAGCGGTGATTTCTCCATGTTCTTCTTAGCGGTGATTTCTCCATGTTCTTCATAGCGGTGATTTCTCCATGTTCTTCATAGCGGTGATTTCTCCATGTTCTTCATAGCGGTGATTTCTCCATGTTCTTCATAGCGGTGATTTCTCCATGTTCTTCATAGCGGTGATTTCTCCATGTTCTTCATAGCGGTGATTTCTCCATGTTCTTCTTAGCGGTGATTTCTCCATGTTCTTCTTAGCGGTGATTTCTCCATGTTCTTTATAGCGGTGATTTCTCCATGTTCTTCATAGCGGTGATTTCTTCATGTTCTTCATAGCGGTGATTTCTCCATGTTCTTCATAGCGGTGATTTCTCCATGTTCTTCATAGCGGTGATTTCTCCATGTTCTTCTTAGCGGTGATTTCTCCATGTTCTTCATAGCGGTGATTTCTCCATGTTCTTCTTAGCGGTGATTTCTCCATGTTCTTCTTAGCGGTGATTTCTCCATGTTCTTCTTAGCGGTGATTTATCCATGTTCTTCTTTGCGGTGATTTCTCCATGTTCTTCTTAGCGGTGATTTCTCCATGTTCTTTTTAGCGGTGATTTCTCCATGTTCTTCTTAGCGGTGATTTCTCCATGTTCTTCTTTGCGGTGATTTCTCCATGTTCTTCTTAGCGGTGATTTCTCCATGTTCTTCGTAGCGGTGATTTCTCCATGTTCTTCTTAGCGGTGATTTCTCCATGTTCTTCTTAGCGGTGATTTCTCCATGTTCTTCTTAGCGGTGATTTCTCCATGTTCTTCTTATCGGTGATTTCTCCATGTTCTTCTTAGCGGTGATTTCTCCATGTTCTTCATAGCGGTGATTTCTCCATGTTCTTCTTAGCGGTGATTTCTCCATGTTCTTCATAGCGGTGATTTCTCCATGTTCTTCTTAGCGGTGATTTCTCCATGTTCTTCTTAGCGGTGATTTCTCCATGTTCTTCTTAGCGGTGATTTCTCCATGTTCTTCTTTGCGGTGATTTCTCCATGTTCTTCTTAGCGGTGATTTCTCCATGTTCTTCTTTGCGGTGATTTCTCCATGTTCTTCTTTGCGGTGATTTCTCCATGTTCTTCATAGCGGTGATTTCTCCATGTTCTTCTTTGCGGTGATTTCTCCATGTTCTTCTTAGCGGTGATTTCTCCATGTTCTTCTTTGCGGTGATTTCTCCATGTTCTTCTTAGCTGTGATTTCTCCATGTTCTTCTTAGCGGTGATTTCTCTATGTTCTTCATAGCGGTGATTTCTCCATGTTCTTCTTTGCGGTGATTTCTCCATGTTCTTCTTAGCGGTGATTTCTCCATGTTCTTCTTAGCGGTGATTTCTCTAAGTTCTTCATAGCGGTGATTTCTCCATGTTCTTCTTTGCGGTGATTTCTCCATGTTCTTCTTAGCGGTGATTTCTCCATGTTCTTCTTAGCGGTGATTTCTCCATGTTCTTCTTAGCGGTGATTTCTCCATGTTCTTCTTAGCGGTGATTTCTCCATGTTCTTCTTAGTGGTGATTTCTCCATGTTCTTCTTAGCGGTGATTTCTCCATGTTCTTCTTAGCGGTGATTTCTCCATGTTCTTCTTAGCGGTGATTTCTCCATGTTCTTCTTAGCGGTGATTTCTCCATGTTCTTCTTAGCGGTGATTTCTCCATGTTCTTCTCTGCGGTGATTTCTCCATGTTCTTCTTTGCGGTGATTTCTCCATGTTCTTCTTAGCGGTGATTTCTCCATGTTCTTCTTAGCGGTGATTTCTCCATGTTCTTCTTAGCGGTGATTTCTCCATGTTCTTCTTTGCGGTGATTTCTCCATGTTCTTCTTAGCGGTGATTTCTCCATGTTCTTCTTAGCGGTGATTTCTCCATGTTCTTCTTAGCGGTGATTTCTCCATGTTCTTCTTAGCGGTGATTTCTCCATGTTCTTCTTAGCGGTGATTTCTCCATGTTCTTCTTTGCGGTGATTTCTCCATGTTCTTCTTAGCGGTGATTTCTCCATGTTCTTCTTTGCGGTGATTTCTCCATGTTCTTCTTTGCGGTGATTTCTCCATGTTCTTCTTAGCGGTGATTTCTCCATGTTCTTCTTTGCGGTGATTTCTCCATGTTCTTCTTTGCGGTGATTTCTCCATGTTCTTCTTTGCGGTGATTTCTCCATGTTCTTCTTAGCGGTGATTTCTCCATGTTCTTCTTTGCGGTGATTTCTCCATGTTCTTCTTTGCGGTGATTTCTCCATGTTCTTCTTAGCGGTGATTTCTCCATGTTCTTCTTAGCGGTGATTTCTCCATGTTCTTCTTTGCGGTGATTTCTCCATGTTCTTCTTTGCGGTGATTTCTTTCACAGAATTTTATAAGTTTTGCACAATTACTCACTGCGAGAAAGATTCCATCATTTTACACAAAACATTCAATTAACTTTCAAACGACTTTGGCAGCGTGGCGCGCCAGCAGTGATTTGCGGCGAGATAAAGGCATCGCCAATGTGCTAGAAACCTTATACAAACAGGAGATATGTTCTCAATAACTTGGAGGTCAATGGAGAGTGTGTTTCCTGGTTATGATTTTTAGTGTAGACAGTTATGGGCATACACTCTTATAACTAATGTGTAGAAATGATTACACATGGAAAGTGTAAACACGATTAATACACACATCAATGTGTAGTTTTAACATATAAATCTGCATATATCTTTAATACTATACCCACAGGTCGGACTATACTGAACTTACATTTCTTGTCTACGAACTTTGTGTGTATGAACCGACACAAAATGTGTAAGGGATATATGTAGATTTTATGTACACAGTTGTGTATAAATGTGTATACATTTACCCATATCATGTGTTAAAATTGTTACACAATTTGTGTACGAATACGAAACTACACATATACTACAAAACTATGTTTAAGATCAAAATTGAATAATGATTGTGTAGCAGGGCTACACATTTTTTGTAGACAACCTACACATTAGTCATAAGAGTGTACTAATAGTTCTTCCGCAGCCTTAGATCATGTCAAGATGATCTGCTCTAACTATGATCATACTCCACCATGCAGTACAAAGTACAAAACAAAAACTTTTGATGTTGTGACAGGGAAGTTTATAATATTGAAGAAAAAACAGTGCTGGTAATTTTCTCAGGAATATACTAATAGTATAGTATAAATATATGATGCGATATTACCAACAAAACACACTTTGTGTTAAAACCCTTTACCCAACAAACCGGCCAAAACCGGCCAAATAAAGCTTCAACAGCCTAAAATATCTTCGGTCTGTCTCAATAACACCATACAAATATGGATATCATTGGAACCGGCTCCTTGACCACATTGTGATAGTTACAGTTATGCCCTCTGCCAATGCATTCTCTTATATATCCGAGTCGACCACAGGTCGCCTCGCATATATAAGAGAATGCATTGGCCTAAAACAAATCTTTTTTAACACTTTTTACCATTTTTTCTTACATTCTTTAACAATTTTATAATTTTTAATGTGTTAAGCCAATGCATTCTCTTATATATGCGAGGCGACATATGGTCGACTCGCATATATAAGAGAATGCATTGGCACAGGGCCCTTCTGTTGGGTAAAGGGTTAACCCAGCTTTTGTTTATACACAGCTCGTAAAGAGTGTACGTAAGCAAAACTCTCAACACCGTGGCGATTTTTTTGGGAGATTGATTCACGATCACCCATTCAACACCGAAATCTTGAGTGACGAGAATTAGCGATCGCTATATATGTGTGTTGTAAACAATATGGTGTAAATTTTTCCTCAAAGAGTTGAATTATAGATACCAATGTGAGAAGTATACCGCACGATGCCAATCGAAACAAGAAGAATTTTCGAAAAACTGGTTCCTTTTAGAAAAGGCTTTACATATATAACATGTACCCGGAAATACGATACCCCCCCCCCCGCAAATATCACAATGCCGTCTATGGTTAGATGTCTTACCGATACGCCGTACACAGGAATAAAGTTCAAGGATTTAAAAGCTGAAGTAATATATAAAACTGAACATATATTCGATTTATCCCATTTCACATGTAAGTCACTGGGAGTGCATATGTTATACGAAAGACGTGTAAATGAAGTGAGCAAGATGTGAGCGAATTGGAAGAATGTAACTTGATATATAATAATGTGTACCTCTGTTTATATTTACATTCCTTCATTGATGTCTGTTTATTCCAATAAAACAAAACAAAAATAAAAAAAACAAAAAAATATATGGTGTAAATGTTAACCAAAGTGCACTCAGTGGGGTCTCCCCGGTGTTGAGTGTGTTGCGTATCCCACACTCTTTGTCGACTGTACTGTATCACGATATGGCTCTTGTTTACTAACAAGGCATACGATCTTGACAATTACGTGCTATTTATGCGATGTTTATGATTGGTATATGAACAAAATCTATCTATATTTTAATATTCTTTCTGTTTATGGCTGTTTTAACGGGTGTGACCTTTTAGACACCAATACCCATCGCGAAGGTCATTCATATCTTTTAAAATATACGTACTTCACTGCAGGTGAAATCGACATTTCACGATTTTAGTGAATCTGTGAGCGATTTTGCTTTGCGTCGCTTATAATCGTCGAATTTCACCAGCGTAATTGATGTTTATTACGATATCGGTTAAAACCCTTTACCCAACAGAAGGGCCCTGTGCCAATGCATTCTCTTATATATGCGAGTCGACCATAGGTCGCCTCGCATATATAAGAGAATGCATTGGCTTAACACATTAAAAATTATAAAATTGTTAAAGAATGTAAGAAAAAATGGTCGACTCGCAAATATAAGAGAATGCATTGGCACAGGGCATAACTGTAACCATCACAATGTGGTCAATGAGCCGGTTCCAATGAAATCCATATTTGTATGGTTTTATTGAGACAGACCCAAGATAATTTAGGCTGTTGAAGCTTTATTTGTGCGTTTTTGGCCGGTTTGTTGGGTAAAGGGTTAACAAGTCACAATAAACATGCAATCTCGAACTGGGTACCAGTTCGAAGGTTCCAACCCGGGGGAGGGGGCTGCAAAAGGTATCTCGCGAACATAAGAGTTTGATCTGGTTCAGGGGGGGGGGCAGTTGGAAATTTCAAGGTCGACACCCCCACCATGGTGACCCACTCGATACGTCCCTGAAGGTACTAGACTATAACCGTGCGCCGCAAATGAAACGACACGAAACGAAGACACCGTATAGTGCGGTGCGCCCTAAATTAACTGAAGCGAAACGAAGACACCGAACAGTATGGTGCGCCCTAAATTAATTGAAGCGAAACGAAGACACCCTATAGTATGGTGCGCCCTAAATTAATTGAAGCGAAACGAAGACACCGTATAGTATAGTGCGCCCTAAATTAATTGAAGTGAAACGAAGACAACCTATAGTATAGTGCACCCTAAATTAATTGAAGCGAAACGAAGACACCCTATAGTATGGTGCACCCTAAATTAATTGAAGTGAAACGAAGACACCCTATAGTATGGTGCACCCTAAATTAATTGAAGCGAAACGAAGACACCCTATAGTATGGTGCACCCTAAATTAATTGAAGCGAAACGAAGACACCCTATAGTATGGTGCACCCTAAATTAATTGAAGTGAAACGAAGACACCCTATATTATAGTGCACCCTAAATTAATTGAAGTGAAACGAAGACACCCTATAGTATGGTGCACCCTAAATTAATCGAAGTGAAACTGACGACGACACCCTATAGTATAGTGCACCCTAAATTAATTGAAGCGAAACGAAGACACCCTATAGTATGGTGCACCCTAAATTAATCGAAGTGAAACTGACGACGACACCCTATAGTATAGTGCACCCTAAATTAATCGAAGTGAAACGAAGACACCCTATAGTACGGTGCACCCTAAATTAATCGAAGTGAAACGAAGACACCGTATAGTATAGTGCGCCCTAAATTAATTGAAGTGAAACGAAGACACCCTATAGTATAGTATAGTGCGCCCTAAATTAATCGAAGTGAAACTGACGACGACACCCTATAGTATAGTGCACCCTAAATTAATCGAAGTGAAACGAAGACACCCTATAGTATGGTGCACCCTAAATTAATCGAAGTGAAACTGACGACGACACCCTATAGTATAGTGCACCCTAAATTAATCGAAGTGAAACGAAGACACCCTATAGTACGGTGCACCCTAAATTAATCGAAGTGAAACGAAGACACCGTATAGTATAGTATAGTGCACCCTAAATTAATTGAAGTGAAACGAAGACACCGTATAGTATAGTGCACCCTAAATTAATTGAAGTGAAACGAAGACACCCTATAGTATAGTGCGCCCTAAATTAATGGAAGTGAAACGAAGACACCCTATAGTATAGTATAGTGCGCCCTAAATTAATTGAAGTGAAACGAAGACACGATATAGTATGGTTTGCCCTTCATTAATTGAAGCAAAAATTGAAGCTACAAATTAATTGAAGTGAAACGAAGACAGTGTATAGTGCAGTGCGCCCCAAATTAATTGAAGACAGGGTATAGTGCGTGCAACATAAAATGAATTGAAGCAAAACGAAGGCACCTTATAGTACTGCTCGCCATCAAATAAAACGAACGATTAGCACAGTGCATGAATGTAAACGTGCGCCGCAAATAAAACGACACCGTATAAAAAGTAGGGTGCACCATAAAATGAATTAAAGCGAAACGAAGACACCGTTTTGTCCTGCTCGCCATAAAATAAAACGAACGAACTGACCGAGACCTATACGAATGTAACCGTGCGCCGCAAATAAAAAGAAACGGTATAGTACGGTGCCAATCTCCAGGAAGAGTTACCTCCCATCGCTCCACTGAGACACTACTGCCACAAGGACATTTGGTAAGGATTTCTGACATGATCTTAGTTCTTATGTTTTAGGATTAAAATTGTCTTTGTCTGGCTCACTGCATATTGTTCTTATCAACACCGAAATAAATACCATTATTGCAAACGTTTGGTGGTCAAAATAAGATATTAGGTGACTAAATGTAGTTCCGACGATACGTAAACATAGATGTATTTGTCCACAAAGTTCCATCCTGCCGCCAGTGATCTATCGCAGTGATAACGGAGAGGGCGCTGCGTGGAGTTTGGTACGGTGCACCAATCTCTACCATAGCGCACCAGTCATGCTTCCTTTCTGACTCTGTGACAGGCTGGGTACTGGTCAGCCGTTTCTATATTTAGCGCGGGGTTTTCCAAACAAAATGGTGAAAACCGATCGCCCAAAGTCAAATTTCCTATGTGCCTTGAGAACAATTCCCGCACTAAACACTTTATGACAGAATGGAGGATCAGGGCGGAAGGTTTGTTGACGATTTTCACACGCAACTCGTCAAAATTGGAGCAAATTAGAACTCTTGTGACTGACTTGCCATGCGTGTTGTCAGGACATTGTCGTTCATGTGCGTTTAGACTTTTGTCTTGATAAAATAATCGGAGAACCAAATCACTCCATTTCGAAATATAGTTCTTTGGTTCTGGTGGGACTTTCCAAACTAAAGGTACGAAACCACACACATTTTGTTCGATATTTTTTGTGCTTAATAAGAGCAGAATTTTGCTGTGCTCGCTTAGTATATATTTTAATATCGCGGAAGTCCACCAAATGCGGGGAAAATGTCGCCGATAGCTTATCGAGTCAACAAGGGGGGTAAACCCTGGATGGAGTTTGACGGTGCACCATAAAATGAACATAACTGATGAAGACAGAACGCATTTCGTGTCATATGCACAAAAACCGACAAGCTACGATAATGCTACATACAAAAACTCAGATTATGTCTTCCAAAAACAATTACTGATACCTTTGAGCAACCAGACCTCTTAATGGAGCTAACTATAGACTGCACCAAATTAGAAAGTTGGAACCTTACTGACATAGAGAAAATACTAATTGAAAAACTAGCAAGAAACTTTTTATACTCAATCCATGTGCACAGAGTAAACACTCTAAAAGCAGAAGCAGATAAACACATATAACTCAGCAAACAAACCGAGCTGTACAGCAAGGCAACTATCTGTAAATATTCTTGTCAATACGACAAATTTTAACCAAAATATTAATCTTTAAAAAAAAAAAAATATATATGTGTACATATTTGTATATATGGAAGCTCAACTCAAAAGCTCTTATGTGTTAATATACACACACAAAAATTTCTTAATCCATTATTATACCACAGTTTTATCAACACTTTTAACATACGACAGTTTTACTGGGTTTTTTTTACTACTATTATTTTATATACCCAATACAATGGGGTGCTCCTCACCTAAAGAAGGGACTTCCACAACAAGCAAGCATTGAAGCGAAACGAAGACACCGTACAGCGCTGCTCGCCATAACATAAAACGAGAGAAGAGACCGAGACCTGTCGGGAATTCCGATGGACGGCAGGTCCGTCCGAATTCTATAATCTCCTCTTGTCCAATTAATTTTCTTATTTGAGGAGCATGTTACCTCGATGGATCGATGGGGATGACGATGACGTGAATCGATAGCCAGTTAACCCTTTACCCAACAGAAGGGCCCTGTGCCAATGCATTCTCTTATATATGCAAGTCGACCATAGGTCGCCTCGCATATATAAGAGAATGCATTGGCTTAACACATTAAAGATTATAAAATTGCTAAAGAATGTAAGAAAAAATGGTAAAAAGTGTTAAAAAAAAGGATTTTTTTTAGGCCAATGCATTCTCTTATATATGCGAGGCGACCTATGGTCGACTCGCATATATAAGAGAATGCATTGGCACAGGGCATAACTGTAACTATCACAATGTGCTCAAGGAGCCGATTCCAATGATATCCATATTTGTATGGTTCTATTGAGACAGACCGAAGATATTTTAGGCTGTTGAAGCTTTATTTGGCCGGTTTTGGCCGGTTTGTTGGGTAAAGGGTTAAAATTAACCCCCACAATGCGACGATATAGAGCGTGTATCGATGGCGTGAATCGATAGTAATTTAACCCACATAATGCGCGATATATAACATGTAAAGAGTTACCGATCGATAACCAGTCAGGCTGATTTGATTATAATGTAGCATAGCATTAGGTTGTTTGTGGTCTCCGCTGTGGCTCAGTCGGCAAGGTGCATGTATACTGATATCGATCGATAATGAGTAAAGCTGTATTTAGTACTGTAGATATTGATCGACCCTTACACATGTGGATATATGTTCCACTCGTTTCGTTATGATAATGTACAATGCTTACACACTAGCCAACAAAATCCGACACCAAAATCGAATATGGCGGCCAAGATTTTATACATTTATCTGTAGAAAAGTTCTGATTTGCGCACACATTGATATGCAAATGTAATATGCATTCCAGGCCGAATATTTTTGCCCGATACCAAGTTTTTACAAATGCCTGTATAGTCCGGTCAAAGTCAAATCAATGTTTCGAATAAGTTGGTGTTATTGCTATTATAAATCCACACATACATGCACATGTATAAGAGATACCAGAGCTAAGATTACGCTTATACTTAAGATGAAGTAATTGCTCCCAAATCAAAGATGGCGGCAAAATGGCGACCAGATATTTAAACATTACCGAAAATCGCCGATTTTTACATCAGTAAGCATTATTGTCAGGACTTACTGTTGTGAATTGGAATACTTTCGTGATAACTTTTTCAACAAAGGAATCCCCCAAATCCAAAATGGCAGACAGATTTTGAAAAATTACCGAAAATCCCCCATATTCACATTACGTCAGTGAAAAAAGTTCGACAGCATGTTAATACTGATTATAAATTTAACTCGATTAATATATAATTAATATTTTAATACATAAAATAAACAACCTATCAACAACGGGTTTCCAAAGTCCAATTAGGTGCGTAGATTCTTGCTGGTTTTACTTATTTTGCTGCGCTCATTTTTTTGGCACAATATTTTTGCCAAATATATCAGATTAACTCTGTTAGCCCTTTACCCAACAGTAAATTGACTACCATCATTACCTCCACCCAATACTGATAGGAGAGAACGTCCCCACCCTAGCCAACAGTACTTCCTGGTGACGTCAATGTTATTGAAAAAAAAATGTATTATTACTAAAATTTATGGTAGCTCTTGTTTTATGAAATTATGTTTATCTGCATGGATGGGAGTAATTTTTTTTCAGAGTTGTGAATCCCCCTAGTAAAAGAAGTATGGTGAATATTTATTACGTTTTATATTTATATTTTAAAACAATAAATGTAATAAACAAACAAAAGGTAAGTTTTTTTTACATTAAAATTTACATTCAAAATAAAACCAATTTGTTGTGTTATAATGCAATATTTTTGTTGTAAACTATGACGGGGAAAAAACTCAAAACTCTGGGCTCTGTGTATGCTATGCGACAGTCCTCTCTATGGCTTACTTGACGCTATGTGGCTCTCTGAATGCTAAAGAGTTAAACAGATGAATATTTAAATTTAAACTACCGCACGTGCACCCAGTGGAGTATATGTCACGGTCGACACAAGTCATACATCCATAATATATGTCACGGTCGACACAAGTCATACATCCATAATATATGTCACGGTCGACACAAGTCATACATCCATAATTTGAAGAAAATCATACGGTCCATGCAATATGGTATTTTGATAGTCCGGTTTTAATTAAATTAATCTGTGACTGTTAATTATCCTCGTCTGGTTCGTCCTGAATACATGAATGGAAATTCAAAATGTCCATTGAACCTCAGTCATGAACGTAGAGTCGTATTGTATTAATCACTCCTTCTACTGGAAACACTCTGCGAAAGCGTCATGTACATTGTAATTGACCTTACTGTACAATGTAGTTGGAGTTGGAGTTGCCAGATACTCGTCGATGGTCGGTGGTTTGCCGCACATGGCCGACGAGTTTATCAGCCATTGAAACCAAACCCATCGCTGAAATCATTGCAAAAACAGTCAACAAATATATTTTGAGTTGCGGAAAAAATTGTTTGCTGGTCCCACCCACCACCCACCCACCCCGGCATACGTGCCCGGAAAATCCCGGATAGTTTGTTTTCGGTGAAAAAAAAGTATTGTTTTGATCTAACGGCATTGTTTAACAACTACGATGACTGCTTTCCATTGCTTTCGAAATAAGTCGAAATGGTAACAATACATCACGAAGAAGAAGATTTAACCCTTTACCCAACAGAAGGGCCCTGTGCCAATGCATTCTCTTATATATGCGAGTCGACCATTTTTTTTTAGGCCAATGCATTCTCTTATATATGCGAGGCGACCTATGGTCGACTCGCATATATAAGAGAATGCATTGGCACAGGGCATAACTGTAACTATCACAATGTGGTCAAGGAGCCGGTTCCAATGATATCCATATGGGTATGGTTCTATTGAGACAGACCGAAGATATTTTAGGCTGTTGAAGCTTTATTTGGCCGGTTTTGGCCGGTTTGTTGGGTAAAGGGTTTTAAAGTTGCACAGTCATAGAGGCAGGACAATTTATTGAAGCGAATTTGACCAAAAAATAAAGAGAGAACAAAATTCACACGGGGAATTCTAAAATCTTTCCATGACGAAAAGGATATTCATTAAATATGGGATCTGGGACAGCATGATCGTTCGATAAAATATAATAAATATTGCACGGCTTGTCGGTGACTATACCAACATAGTGGTCATCGGGTACTATTACTCCCCTCGGACCACTATTTTGGCATAGTCACCGACAAGCCGTGCAATATTTATATATATTTACACACTAAGTGTGATTATCACTAAATTCAGCATTTCGATTGGTCGGCGCCCACGTGACTAGTTGCAGTTATTTCTCGGTGAACGCGCAACAGCTCATAACTGCAAGCCCATAATTACATCGATACGTCATCGATACCGGAAAGAAAAACGCGTAATGTTTTGTGCGCATTTGGACTCGCGCAGGATTGACTTAAATTAAATCATCAGGTTTCAATATAAAGAAATTGTTCCCGTTAACTTTTGCCAAGGGTGCTATGGGATATTTGGGCTGGTTTTGTCACGATACACTTTTCGATTTAAATACATTTACAAAAGTGGCTTTTTCGTTAAATGTATATAAATATAAGGATTATCTGTCATGTGGACTGTATTTACGGAGTAGTAACCGTGAGGTAAGTGGTCATAACTTGTATGTAAAACCCTTTGGGTTTTACACAGGTTATGACCACTTACCTCACGGTTACATCTCCATAAAAACAGTCCACATGACAGTTAATCCTTATAATAGTTTCTAGTTATGTGTTGATATACCGGTACTTCCGCAGGGTCAGCTTAAAATTCGTACGAGAATCAGAATCGATTCTCGCAAATGATTATCGCAAAGTGAAACATGCGAATCAAGTTTGATTCTCGCATACATACATACATACATACATACATACATACATACATACATACATATAAAGACATCATATCATAGCTATTATACCATGCTGTTTTTTTTCAATTAGCTAACAGTAAATCTTTCAAAATATACAATGTACAAAAGATATTGCAATTCTGCATTCCTGTCACATTCACATCAACACATTTCACTGAAGATACAGGGAGAGGGTAAACTTTTTTAAGATTTGAAAGTAAGATATTACTTTTGACAAATTGACTCAGTTTATTATATTTTCAAAACTTTCCTGGGGGATACCCTTCAAGCCGTCTTAACATAGAACGAGTAATAACCATATCCCACTCCCAACAAACTTGTGGCATTATCAGGATTTAACATGGAATGAGTGATACACCATACCCCCTCCCATGGAATGAGTGACACACCATACCCCCTCCCATGGAGTGAGTGATACACCATACCCCCTCCCATGGAATGAGTGATACACCATACCCCCCTCCCAACCAACGTGTGGCATTATCAGGATTTAACATGGAATGAGTGATACACCATACCCCTCTCCCAACCAACTTGTGGCATAATCAGGATTTAACATGGAATGAGTGATACACCATACCCCCCTCCCAACCAACTTGAGGCATTATCAGGATTTAACATGGAATGAGTGATACACCATACCCCCCTCCCAACCAACTTGTGGCATTATCAGGATTTAACATGGAATGAGTGATACACCATACCCCCCTCCCAACCAACTTGTGGCATTATCAGGATTTAACATGGAATGAGTGATACACCATACCCCTCCCATGGAGTGAGTGATACACCATACCCCCTCCCATGGAATGAGTGATACACCATACTCCCTCCCATGGAATGAGTGATACACCATACCCCCTCCCATGGAATGAGTGATACACCATACCCCCTCCCATGGAATGAGTGATACGCCACACCCCCTCCCATGGAATGAGTGATACACCATACCCCCTCCCATGGAATGAGTGATACACCATACCCCTCTCCCAACCAACTTGTGGCATAATCAGGATTTGATTTTGATTCTCGTACCTCTCGTATGCCCTGTGCCAATGCATTCTCTTATATATGCGAGTCGACCATAGGTCGCCTCGCATATATAAGAGAATGCATTGGCCTAAAACAAATCTTTTTAAACACTGTTTACCATTTTGTCTTACATTCTTTAACAATTTTATAATTTTTTCTTACATTTTTTAACATTTTTTATAATATTTTTCTACATTCTTTGACAATATTATCATTTTTAATATGTGTTAAGCCAATGCATTCTCTTATATATGCGAGGCGACCTATGGTCGACTCGCATATATAAGAGAATGCATTGGCACAGGGCCGTTCTGTTGGGTAAAGGGTTAACCCGTTCTATACTAATGGGTGGGTTACTTGTGAATCAGCTTTGGTTATCACAGAAATGGATGGAGTTTAAGGCCTGTTACATTATGATGTCTGTTGCTGTGTAATAATGACGTAGAATACATTGCTTCACTCCAATAAAATAAAACTCACCATTGTATTATCATTGTAAATTGAAATTTACCATGGAATGGTAGAACATGGTATGTGGGACCTTACCGTGGCCTATACAACAGTTTTACAAGATGAGAGCCTAGTATTATACATAGTAATGTATGACTTACCGTGGTAACCATGGTAAACGATGGTCTGTCCATGGTAAACAGTACTTTACCATGGTAAAACCGTGGTACATTTTTTCTCATGGTAAATGTCTTTATAATTGCCATTATGATAGATTACCATTGAATGTAATAGTGCGAGCATAGTACAGTACCTTGGTTTATGTAGTAATATCTAACTTACCGTGGTAAACAGCATTATACTACGCTTTTACCATGATAAACGGTAGTTTACCCTGGTAAAACTAACACCGTGGTAATATTTTATATGGGGACTTGGGAATGTCGGTCTGCTTCAACGGGGGGGGGGGGGGTGTGCGGGGTGGGCGGGGTGGAAATTCCAGAGTGTTCCGGCAGAGACCATCTAACCGCGCCCCTGCACATGATGGTCGAGCACGATGTTTTATTTCGATCAAGCCTCCATGCAGAGTTCAGTCCCCTCCTACACAGGATTTACCGCTGCCCGCATCTACGCATAATGTGAAGAAATCACTCATTTATTTATTTGAGACTTTTGAGGATTAAAATTCATTCTGCATTAGTCTGAGAAACTGAACTGTCCATGTGCATTTGAAAAGTGTCCAGATCAAGTCATAATGAATTGGAACTGACAAAACACTTCAATATAAATTGTTCGATTTAATTAAGAAAATACACATGCCGGCAGCGGTCAGACATAGCGTAGAGAGGGGACTGAACTCTGTTTTGCAACTTGCATTCCTTTTCACACTGATTGTTGTTGTACTATATATCCCCGGTGAATTCGGGTCAACACTCCCCACAGCTACCATGCCTGCACCCATAATTCGCCTCCATTATTAGGTTAGGCCATGCGTATCTCTCGTTTCATCTCGATCATTGCCTCCTAATTTACAGCCAATCAAATTAGCCGTATGAACCTGTCGCTTGTGTTATGGATAATATGGCTTGAATAACACCAAATGTACGTGTCATTTATAATTTTATCAATATATCAGTTATAGAGCATCAATTCTGAGTTTAGTGTGTCTGTCATTTGCAGAGCGAGGTTCCCAGAGGTTGAATTTAGTGATGCTATCCCACATAGCATCTATAGCACCACCAAATTCACCCTCTTGGGACCCCATTCTGCATAACACATCTGGTATGGGAGACATAGACTCAGATTGAAGTTTCCAAATGGTGAATATTGTGATGTACACACATTGGGAACCTTAATTATGCAACGTGTCGACTGCCAATTTGTGGATATAGAGAAAATAAACAAACAAAAGAAATAGAATCTATATGAAGAAGTTTAGAAATTTGACAACAAAGAACTTGCCCAGAGAATATGAAGGCCTAAGCAGAATGAGGTTCCTAAAGGATAAATATAGTGATGCTAGCCCGCTATGTGGGATAGCGTCACTAAACTCACCCTCTAGGGACCCATTCTGCATATGTGACCCGCCATATCAAATCCAGTCGTAAGTCGGGATTTTTTTACCCTGTGCCATTGCATTCTCTTATATATGCGAGTCGACCATAGGTCGCCTCGCATATATAAGAGAATGCATTGGCCTAACAATTTTTTACAATTTTAATAATGATTTTCTTGTATTCAATTTTATAATTTCACCCATACAGAGCCCCAGACAAACATGAGCAGACGACACTCTTCTATATGCTTCTATATATGTGTGGGGCTCCCTGCAGGGTAATGGATGTTTTTTATTTTATGTCCCAAAAATTGTAAGAAATATTTATTTAAAAAACATGATAATTAGGCCAATGCATTCTCTTATATATGCGAGGCGACCTCGGGGGAGAGCTTTCCGATGAAAGGCAACAAGCCATATTTCCGACTAAATCCTGAAAAGTTACCCATAATTCTGCTGTGGTTAAGAAGTCGATTACTAAGAGCATTACTGTAGAAGAATCAAAGGGATGATGAGGAATGTTGGATTTTGTACTGATTTTTTATTCGTCATACGGTCTCAGGTCTCCAAGAAAGAAACAAGAGATTTCCCTCACGGTCTATTTCCGTGAAAACCTATATATTTTGTTTGTTCCGCTTCCGTGATCGTGTTTTACCTATATCAATCAGAATGCTATTATAATTGATCGCCACGAACCACATAATTACGACAGGGACACACAATCAATACTAGATGGATTCTCCCATTCAGCCATAATAGTATACATTGGAACGGTCGATTATTCATTTGGAGCGGTATCCAGGTAAGAGCAGACGACAGACAGAACAACAGATAATATAAGAGCAGAATGATTCATATTCATTGGTGGGAAATGTTCACATAATAAGTTCAACTATGGTCTTTTGTTGAACTTATTATGTGAACAGTTCCTAAGGAAACTACTCATCAATCAAACAATGAAGCCTCTTTGTGTTAGTGTGTTATTTAGATGTGTTATTTAGTGTGTTATTTAGATAACAGAAACACATAACTAACAAGAAAACCAATGTCAGAAATAGTAACGCGCTCAAGATCATATATTATATACCCATGCTTGTAATTATAGAATATAAAATATATTGGTTTCGCGAATGACCAAATCAGAATTCCGTTAAAATAACAATAACAACCAGCACCTATAATTAACGAACCGGCGGCCGACTTGGTCGTCTCCGACCACAACCCTCAGTGGGTTGCAGAACGAAAAATGTATATAAACGTTGAAATATAAGACTTACAAATTATCTTTTTCATTTCTTTTATTTGTAATTGACATAGTTTGTAACAAACAAACAAATCAACATTATTGACATAATAATGTAAAAGACAATAAACGAAATTGAAATTCCCAACTACACCTTTTACCGGAACCGGCCTGGGGGTCGCAGTTCGACTTTTAAATCCGTCCCTAAAATTCCCATTTCTATAAATAAAACCCCAGCGCCCAGGCGAAACGAGAATCTCTACATTAGTATACACGCGGAGCGCGAAATAAAATCAATATAAAGAGCGTGTATATTCAACTCGCTTGGAACCCAATAGCTGTTAGTGCTTTATATCTCATGCATAAGTATACATATCTTATTTGCGCGAAATTAACTTAATGTTTACTGTTATGTATGGGACAACATCAATACAATTTAGAGAATTTATAACTTATCTAAACATGCGTGTACCTTTAATTTAGGTACGATATATATGGTAAACCCGGTACCTAATATACCGGAGCACGTGGGGCCTTTTTGCTTATTTTATTTCAACTTTCTGACTGATTCGGAAACTGCCTTTCATTAGCTTTTATTATACCTCATATTAAAAGCCTATATATGTTAATTTCCCATAGGGTGTGATTTTACAATTTGCAATGTTTCCCGCCCATGAAACATTGCCGGTCACCATTTTTTTGCAATGTTTACCGCTCCGACCGAAAGAGCCCTAACATGTTCACGGAAGCACCCGAACGAAATTTTATGACGTATTTTGACCGTGACATTCAAACCGGAAACCCCAAATCGTCACGATTCAGACGACTTCCGCATTCTTCATAGTAAACATCATGGATGCCGGTGTCAAATCGAAGCGATTCGTGGATGTTTCACCCGATGATATTTCGAAACTAAAAGACGAAATGAACGTGTATGGCGATGTAGCGAGCCTGCCAGAACAGTGAAAAAAAATTGTGCCAGTGAACATTATATACTTGTTGAAAAGTATTATTTCATGAAGTTTCAAATCAAAAGATATTAAATAATTTTATAGAATTTCCTCTTTATTTTTAAATTTTCAGAACTGCTGACATGGTTATTCGGTATAATAGAAACAATGGTGACCTGGTTCGAGGGCAACATTGCGGATGGTCTCCCCTTGGAACCAATGTCTCCCTCGGCTCCTCTGGGAGACAATCCGCAATGTTGCCGTCGAGCCAGGTCACCATTTTTATAATGTCAGCTTCCGGTGGGCAAGACATGGTACCTCTTGTCGTGGACTCAAGTGTGACTGGGCATCCCCCTTTACTCAAATAATGTAGGTCATACGAAGCTATATGTATAGACATGGGGCACGATCAATATAGGAGCAGGGTTTTCAAGGAAAATTTATATGTTCGAATTAAATGATTACAAACGCCATAGAATGCGTTAGCGGGTGACGTCGTCCGCGTGGATATATAGAAGGAACGCAGCGGGGACAGAACTGATTACACCGCGGCGTTCCGCGCAGTCCCGCGTGTACCGGAGAGTGATAACGAACACACCAGGAATACCACCCATCATCATAATAGGAAGAATACACTCAGTGTTCTCGGCATATAGGTTACACTGGTGTAAATATTTCCCATAGGCTTCAGTGTTAACGTTTGTTGATCTGCATCAGAGGTCAAATGGAAACTGTTCAAACTGCCTTCGGATTATGTGAGCTTGACATCTGTGGAAACTTTCCCAATAAAAAAATCAACACCGTCTAGCAGGGAATCCACTTCAAATTTTCGTTTTTTCATGACTAGGGTCAGTTCCGCACTAAAAAAATATTGTCATTTTTTCAATCACACTTAAAATTTCTAAACAGCCACAACAGACTTCACCTTTAATGAATGGGCCTCTTGGCAAATGAAGTTTGTGGGAGAATGATTCCTTGAATTTTTGTCAACAGTTTACATTTAATTCATGCAACCAATCACAGCCCAGAGTGTTTTAACTGTGAAACTCTATACTCCTCCCGCAACCGCAGGGGGAGCTGCCTATAGTATTTACACCAGTGTAACCTAAAGCGATAGCCCGCTTTTTCGCGGAATAATTGTAACTCCCTACATTTCTTCAGAATTGCCCATCAATGGAAAAAATGTGTTCAAAAACAATATCACCCCTATGGTTCTTTATTTATCACACACAATTTAACCCCACCCCCTTTAACAAATTATTCATCAAAAAGGCACAATTTTCCACCACCAGTCATGTTCAGGCCCCATTTTCACTCAGTTTTAGGGGTCTGGTGTTGCAAACTTGGATCAGCTATGGAAGACTGTACAATATTCTTTCCATGAGAGAACTTCTGGTGATGTGAGGTCATTGAGTCCAGATCTGATCAGCTGAGCATCAAGCGCATGACTTTATCAGCACATTGAAGAATAAAATATGACATTTTCAGGTCTGCAAGGGTGATCCAAGATAACTGGATGTGGGTGTATATTGAATTAGTTGAATAAAGATATGCTCTCTTTGAATTGCTGAAGCATTTTCTTAAATGTGTCCAAGTTTTAGTGCTATTAACCTTCAAATGACCATACCCACCAGTGGAAATGACACACTTTTATGATATATATCTGTATATCACTGGCTATAAAATCCAAAATACTTGTTAGATTAGGTTCTTATAACAATTGATATATGTGTCGTTGACATGCTCATGTTATGGGTCATTTGCATTATCATGTGACTATTACCACCTTGAATTTTTTGGAAAATACCTTGAAAAATTGGCATTTTTTATGAAAAATCTTACTATTTTTTTGGCTGATGTAAGTGAAAGAAGACATCAGCAGCAAGAATAGCCACACCAAGCATGAGATATTCATTGGACTGAAAGACCAGGCTCTGTAAAATGCATTAAAAAGCTTTAAAGTGACTCCCAGGAATCAAAAATGATAAAAAGCTATTTTTTCCCTTTAGGTTACACTGGTGTAAATATTTCCCATAGGCTTCAGTGTTAACGTTTGTTGATCTGCATCAGAGGTCAAATGGAAACTGTTCAAACTGCCTTCGGATTATGTGAGCTTGACATCTGTGGAAACTTTCCCAATAAAAAAATCAACACCGTCTAGCAGGGAATCCACTTCAAATTTTCGTTTTTTCATGACTAGGGTCAGTTCCGCACTAAAAAAATATTGTCATTTTTTCAATCACACTTAAAATTTCTAAACAGCCACAACAGACTTCACCTTTAATGAATGGGCCTCTTGGCAAATGAAGTTTGTGGGAGAATGATTCCTTGAATTTTTGTCAACAGTTTACATTTAATTCATGCAACCAATCACAGCCCAGAGTGTTTTAACTGTGAAACTCTATACTCCTCCCGCAACCGCAGGGGGAGCTGCCTATAGTATTTACACCAGTGTAACCTAAAGCGATAGCCCGCTTTTTCGCGGAATAATTGTAACTCCCTACATTTCTTCAGAATTGCCCATCAATGGAAAAAATGTGTTCAAAAACAATATCACCCCTATGGTTCTTTATTTATCACACACAATTTAACCCCACCCCCTTTAACAAATTATTCATCAAAAAGGCACAATTTTCCACCACCAGTCATGTTCAGGCCCCATTTTCACTCAGTTTTAGGGGTCTGGTGTTGCAAACTTGGATCAGCTATGGAAGACTGTACAATATTCTTTCCATGAGAGAACTTCTGGTGATGTGAGGTCATTGAGTCCAGATCTGATCAGCTGAGCATCAAGCGCATGACTTTATCAGCACATTGAAGAATAAAATATGACATTTTCAGGTCTGCAAGGGTGATCCAAGATAACTGGATGTGGGTGTATATTGAATTAGTTGAATAAAGATATGCTCTCTTTGAATTGCTGAAGCATTTTCTTAAATGTGTCCAAGTTTTAGTGCTATTAACCTTCAAATGACCATACCCACCAGTGGAAATGACACACTTTTATGATATATATCTGTATATCACTGGCTATAAAATCCAAAATACTTGTTAGATTAGGTTCTTATAACAATTGATATATGTGTCGTTGACATGCTCATGTTATGGGTCATTTGCATTATCATGTGACTATTACCACCTTGAATTTTTTGGAAAATACCTTGAAAAATTGGCATTTTTTATGAAAAATCTTACTATTTTTTTGGCTGATGTAAGTGAAAGAAGACATCAGCAGCAAGAATAGCCACACCAAGCATGAGATATTCATTGGACTGAAAGACCAGGCTCTGTAAAATGCATTAAAAAGCTTTAAAGTGACTCCCAGGAATCAAAAATGATAAAAAGCTATTTTTTCCCTTTAGGTTACACTGGTGTAAATATTTCCCATAGGCTTCAGTGTTAACGTTTGTTGATCTGCATCAGAGGTCAAATGGAAACTGTTCAAACTGCCTTCGGATTATGTGAGCTTGACATCTGTGGAAACTTTCCCAATAAAAAAATCAACACCGTCTAGCAGGGAATCCACTTCAAATTTTCGTTTTTTCATGACTAGGGTCAGTTCCGCACTAAAAAAATATTGTCATTTTTTCAATCACACTTAAAATTTCTAAACAGCCACAACAGACTTCACCTTTAATGAATGGGCCTCTTGGCAAATGAAGTTTGTGGGAGAATGATTCCTTGAATTTTTGTCAACAGTTTACATTTAATTCATGCAACCAATCACAGCCCAGAGTGTTTTAACTGTGAAACTCTATACTCCTCCCGCAACCGCAGGGGGAGCTGCCTATAGTATTTACACCAGTGTAACCTATAATCTCCCCATGTGACCTGGACAGTGTTTGTATCATCGTTGATAACAATATAGAGACACACCATCTAATCCGCTGTTTTCTATATACAATTAAACCGGTCGTTTGATTATCCGTGTGCTATGTAATAATGTAATATCGGAAACGCCTAACCAATCATTTGAGACTTAGTGAAATGACTCACACATTGGGAAAATGCATTTATTAAATGATCCTATACCCTTATTCCATTCAATAAACCCATTCTATAAATTGTGATATTAAACGTTCGTTGAATAACAGGAAATAGCGCCAGGTGACCTTTGACTTCCGGTTTGTTGTCTGTTTATGCCACTTCTCAAAATAATATGGCTTCCAATATGTTTCCAACAAACTATAATGAATGAAGAGTATGAAAAGTTATGTCATTAAATATACGCCATTAAATACGACTTTATTTATCTGGGACTATTCCTTTACAATTATGTGAAACGTCGTCGCATGCCTTATAGAACCGATGTTAGTTACGCGTCCCATTTTTTTTATTTAAGTATGTTTTGTCGAGGTTTTGGGTGATGTATTAAATAGAATCTGCAACTCGTCCCAGATTATAGCGGAATTGACAAAACTCGTCCAGTAAATTAGTTCTGGACCTCGCCAAAGGCTCGATACAGACCTAATATACTGGACTCGATTCCGCTATAAACTGGGGACTCGTTATAAATCCTCTATATATGAAACTAGTTTTAATATTGGTGTATGTATATATGCATTAAAACTGAGAGGGAATATATGTATTACGTTACTATGCAATTTATTCGGAGTATAGATATCAAAATTATCACTTAACATGGCACGCATCACATGCGATGAATCGCAGGGCTAGTTTAGCCTCTTATGATTGGCCCAAGTCCTGCCACGTGCCGGGCGAATAGTCACACTGTCGCCCGCTGAGCAGGGAGATATGTTTTTTGTCGCTCGCCTGATATTATACTGCAAATATAATATATATCTCCAAGCACACAGACACCCATGATGTAGGATATATGCTAAAACATGCCATGAATCTCTACTCTGGATAACGCCTATAGAGATAATAGTCCGCCAGTACAAATCTTGGAACTTTTTGACGTTTTGACATATATAGTCGAAAAAATAACACGGGGAATGTATTTCTTAATGATTATCTGTTCCTTAATAGTGTACTTCACTATATGTGACGATGATTATGATGACGACGATGTGGATTATGATGGTGATGACGACGATGATTATGATGATAATGGTGGTGATGATGACGATGATGATTACGATTGTGATGATGACGATTATGATGATTATGATAATGTCGACGATGACGAGGACGATGGTGATAATGGTGATGAAGATGATGGTGGTGACGATGATGATAACTTATGACGATGATGATGATTATGATGATGATGATGATTATGATAATGTCGACGGTGATGATGACGATGATGATTATGATTATGATGATAACGATGATGACAACGATGTCGATGATGGTGGTGGTGATGATGATAAATGGTGGTGGTGATGACGACAACGACGACGACGATCATGATGATGATTATGATGACGATGATTCTTATGATGATGGTAATGATGATGATGATGATGATGATGATGATACCAACGATGGTGGTGGTGATGATGATTTAGATACTACGATGACGATTGAGCATACCGATGGTGATGACGACGACGACGACCATGATGATGATTATGATGATGATAATGATGATGATGATGGTGATGATGATGATGATGCTGATGATACCAACGATGGTGATGATGGTGGTGGTGATGATGATTTAGATACTACGATGACGATTGAGCATACCGATGGTGATGACGACGACCATGATGATGAAGGTGATGATGATCATGATAATGATGGTTTTGGTGACGACGACGATTATGATGACGACGATTATGATGGCGACGCTGACGATGACGATGATGAAGGTGATGATGATCATGATAATGATGGTTTTGGTGATGATGGTGATGATTATAACGATGATTATGATGGCGACGCTGACGATGACGATGATGAAGGTGATGATGATCATGATAATGATGGTTTTGGTGATGATGGTGATGATTTTAACGATGATTATGATGACGGTGATGATGATGATGATGGCGGTGATGATTATAACGATGATAGTGATGATGATGTTGGTAATGTTGTTGGTCGTGGCGGCGATGATGATGATGACGACAACGGTGATGATGTTGATGATTATGATATTGATAATTATGATGGTGATGATTATGATTATGATGACAATGATGATAGTGACGATGATGATAATGTTGTTTCATGTTTTTTGAGACGAATACATAGGTGCGTCACAAGATGGACAAGCGCCGAGCAGCAAACCAAGAAAGAGCATGCATCAATAATGTAGCAACAACAGAAGTCAGCAACATCCGGGGAATTTCTCCAGGGAGTTGCGTCCCTTAGTTGACCCAATATGTTAGCGCTTATGAATCTAAATTTGTTTTCATATTTGGGATAAATCTTATCCCCGATAATTCCGCGGTCACATAGTCCATAGTGATCCCGAGACGATCACGTGATCATCCCATAGTTCATAGTGATCCCGATACGCTCGCGTTTGGCCAAAATTTCATGGTAGTTCTGAGTGGATTTTCTCAAAATCTGTCAGGAATTTATTTGAGAAATTTGGTACAAGCGATTATTGTGATACAATATTTAAGAATCGTCGAACTATTGGTTATTATAATCTCATTTACTTCACTTTTATGGCATGGAAAATATTTAAAATTTCACCGTTTTCAGGTACCATGAACTTCTGTAAATTAGAGTTGTTTCAAAAGAGCAGATCATATATCCATGATATCATGTCTGAAGAACATGAGAGGAGACTTAATTTTTCTTAATTCATGAAATTTTATGATTATTTTCACTTAGAAAAACAACTACCAACAAATAATTTTCTATATTTGAGATTTTTCATGTCATTCATTTTGTTCAATGAAAAATTAGGCTGAGATGAGTTATGGGTCATGGCTTCATAAACAAGTTAAAGCTGACCACCATATCTCTTAACACTGTTGCCTAAATTATGTTGATTGCTCCCTGCTTGAGTGGACCACACTGCAACAGTTGTTTTTATTGGGCTGGAATATTTGTGACTGCTTTATTCTTCATTATAATATATGGGGGTATGACACTATATTATGCAATTAAATATCTAACTCCACATAATGATACAAATGAAGTTTCCTCTCCTGGAGCCAAGACAATAAGATGTTTGGTGATTGGAGTGCTGTGTGAAATTATTAATTGTTCTAGCAGTTCTTGGTACCGAAAGGGGGCAACAAAGAAAATAATATTTTCAACCTCCTAAATGTATTATAATTCATGTTATTGTCACCTCTTAATAATTGCTCAGATTATGCATACAATGAAGGCGATGATATGTGAAATTCACGATTTTTCGCCAGATAGATCCAGAGAAATACTTTGTTCAAAATCCCATATTTGGCTGTATTTGTGCAAAGCGTACATCTCCATCTTAACCATGAGTCCGGGCTGGTTCCTCTCAGTGGAGAAGTGATCCATCGTGCACCTACATCTTAACCATGAGTCCGGGCTGGTTCCTCTCAATGTAACCATGAGTCCGGGCTGGTTCCTCTCAGTGGATCTCCATCTTAACCATGAGTCCTGGCTGGTTCCTCTCGGTGTAACCATGAGTCCGGGCTGGGTCCTCTCGGTGTAACAATGAGTCCGGGCAGGTTCCTCTCAGTGTAATCATGAGTCCGGGCAGGTTCCTCTCAGTGTAATCATGAGTCCGGGCTGGTTCCTCTCTGTGTAACCATGAGTCCGGGCTGGGTCCTCTCGGTGTAACCATGAGTCCGGGCTGGTTCCTCTCGGTGTAACCATGAGTCCGGGCTGGTTCCTCTCAGTGTAACCATGAGTCCGGGCTGGTTCCTCTCGGTGTAACCATGAGTCCGGGCTGGTTCCTCTCGGTGTAACCATGAGTCCGGGCTGGTTCCTCTCAGTGTAACCATGAGTCCGGGCTGGTTCCTCTCGGTGTAACCATGAGTCCGGGCTGGTTCCTCTCAGTGTAACCATGAGTCCGGGCTGGTTCCTCTCGGTGTAACCATGAGTCCGGGCTGGTTCCTCTCGGTGTAACCATGAGTCCGGGCTGGTTCCTCTCAGTGGATCTCCATCTTAACCATGAGTCCGGGCTGGTTCCTCTCGGTGTAACCATGAGTCCGGGGTGGTTCCTCTCGGTGTAACCATGAGTCCGGGCTGGTTCCTCTCAGTGTAACCATGAGTCCAGGCTGGTTCCTCTCGGTGTAACCATGAGTCCGGGCTGGTTCCTCTCGGTGTAACCATGAGTCCGGGCTGGTTCCTCTCGGTGTAACCATGAGTCCGGGCTGGTTCCTCTCAGTGGATCTCCATCTTAACCATGAGTCCGGGCTGGTTCCTCTCGGTGTAACCATGAGTCCGGGCTGGTTCCTCTCGGTGTAACCATGAGTCCGGACTGGTTCCTCTCGGTGTAACCATGAGTCCGGGCTGGTTCCTCTCGGTGTAACCATGAGTCCGGGCTGGTTCCTCTCAGTGGATCTCCATCTTAACCATGAGTCCGGGCTGGTTCCTCTCGGTGTAACCATGAGTCCGGGCTGGTTCCTCTCGGTGTAACCATGAGTCCGGGCTGGTTCCTCTCAGTGTAACCATGAGTCCGGGCTGGTTCCTCTCGGTGTAACCATGAGTCCGGACTGGTTCCTCTCGGTGTAACCATGAGTCCGGGCTGGTTCCTCTCGGTGTAACCATGAGTCCGGGCTGGTTCCTCTCAGTGGATCTCCATCTTAACCATGAGTCCGGGCTGGTTCCTCTCGGTGTAACCATGAGTCCGGGCTGGTTCCTCTCGGTGTAACCATGAGTCCGGGCTGGTTCCTCTCGGTGTAACCATGAGTCCGGGCTGGTTCCTCTCAGTGTAACCATGATTCCGGGCTGGTTCCTCTCGGTGTAACCATGAGTCCGGGCTGGTTCCTCTCGGTGTAACCATGAGTCCGGGCTGGTTCCTCTCGGTGTAACCATGAGTCCGGGTGGTTCCTCTCAGTGGATCTCCATCTTAACCATGAGTCCGGGCTGGTTCCTCTCGGTGTAACCATGGGTCCGGGCTGGTTCCTCTCGGTGTAACCATGAGTCCGGGCTGGTTCCTCTCGGTGTAACCATGAGTCCGGGCTGGTTCCTCTCAGTGTAACCATGAGTCCGGGCTGGTTCCTCTCGGTGTAACCATGAGTCCGGGCTGGTTCCTCTCGGTGTAACCATGAGTCCGGGCTGGTTCCTCTCGGTGTAACCATGAGTCCGGGCTGGTTCCTCTCGATGTAACCATGAGTCCGGGCTGGTTCCTCTCGGTCCAACCATGAGTCCGGGCTGGTTCCTCTCAGTGTAACCATGAGTCCGGGCTGGTTCCTCTCAGTGTAACCATGAGTCCGGGCTGGTTCCTCTCGGTGTAACCATGAGTCCGGGCTGGTTCCTCTCGGTGTAACCATGAGTCCGGGCTGGTTCCTCTCGGTGTAACCATGAGTCCGGGCTGGTTCCTCTCGGTGTAACCATGATCCGGGCTGGTTCCTCTCGGTGGATCTCCATCTTAACCATGAGTCCGGGCTGGTTCCTCTCGGTGTAACCATGAGTCCGGGCTGGTTCCTCTCGGTGTAACCATGAGTCCGGGCTGGTTCCTCTCAGTGTAACCATGAGTCCGGGCTGGTTCCTCTCGGTGTAACCATGAGTCCGGGCTGGTTCCTCTCAGTGTAACCATGAGTCCGGGCTGGTTCCTCTCAGTGTAACCATGAGTCCGGGCTGGTTCCTCTCGGTGTAACCATGAGTCCGGGCTGGTTCCTCTCGGTGTAACCATGAGTCCGGGCTGGTTCCTCTCGGTGTAACCATGAGTCCGGGCTGGTTCCTCTCGGTGTAACCATGAGTCCGGGCTGGTTCCTCTCAGTGTAACCATAAGTCCGGGCTGGTTCCTCTCGGTGTAACCATGAGTCCGGGCTGGTTCCTCTCGGTGTAACCATGAGTCCGGGCTGGTTCCTCTCGGTATAACCATGAGTCCGGGCTGGTTCCTCTCGGTGTAACCATGAGTCCGGGCTGGTTCCTCTCGGTGTAACCATGAGTCCGGGCTGGTTCCTCTCGGTGTAACCATGAGTCCGGGCTGGTTCCTCTCAGTGGATCTCCATCTTAACCATGAGTCCGGGCTGGTTCCTCTCGGTGTAGGCTGGTTCCTCTCGGTGGATCTCGGTTCCTCTCGGTGTAGGCTGGTTCCTCTCAGTGGAGATGTGATCCATCGCGACGATCGATTTCTCCGAATGTTCGGAGGAAGGTCATTTGCACTAATGCTTTATAGTGTGATTTTGTCCCGTGATCAATTCGCCTGTATCGATTTATCGATTTACGATACAATCCACAGATTGATGCTGGTTATGAATTGAGGCATTTGTTTTCTGGGTTTCGTTATATAGAGAGCACTACAATGTATTGGTATTGTGTGGAACGCCCTTGGACTGAGTGGCCCCTTCTGTCTCGATCTCAAGCTTGAGGTCGGGATTGCTAGCGATGGCTCGGTGCTGAGGTTCTTAATCGAATATCTATCATAATATCAGATGGGAACATGGTTGTTCTATCAGGGGGGGGGGGTCGGAAAATAAATTCTGGCACGTATGCTGATTTTTCCCTTTCGACCCTTGTTGTGACCCACCCACCACCGCGTCCAAATTTGTTTCCGTTTTCGGCAGTTTTTTCCCGACATTGTTTGTCCCCCACCCCCTTTTAACACTAAGACATAGATTTGCGGGGGGATTCGCTGTAAACAGCTGTATATCAATTTATGTGCATAATATCTGTCATGGATGTTAACATTGACATGTAAATAGGAACGAGTCATTTTGGGGTCATTCCGCCAAAAAATCATGGCTGCCAGCGGCCAGCTTGGATTTCAAAATTCAATCCATTAGCATGGGTTACAGGCTATAATGTTTGTCTGATCATCATGAATTTTTTACTTTATGTTAATATTGACATTCTAAGGTGTTTAAGCCAAACTCATTACAAAAACAGTCAAAAAGACTTGCAGGAAAAAAAATTGGATTTGCGGAAAAAAAAATGTGTTGGTCCCATCGATGGTATACGTGCCAGGAAAAAAATCCCCCCCCCCTGGTTCTAAACGTTTGAAACAATACATGATACGCTTTTAACCCTTTACCCAACAGAACGGCCCTGTGCCAATGCATTCTCTTATATATGCGAGTCGACCATAGGTCGCCTCGCATATATAAGAGAATGCATTGGTTACATTGGCTTAACACATTAAAAATTATAAAATTGTTAAAGAATGTAAGAAAAAATGGTAAAAAGTGTTAAAAAAGATTTATTTTAGGCCAATGCATTCTCTTATATATGCGAGGCGACCTATGGTCGACTCGCATATATAAGAGAATGCATTGGCACATGGCATAACTATAACCATCACAATGTGGTCAATGAGCCGGTTCCAATGATATCCATATTTGTATAGTTTTATTGAGACAGACCCAAGATATTTTAGGCTGTTGAAGCTTTATTTGGCCGGTTTTGGCCGGTTTGTTGGGTAAAGGGTTAAGCAGGCAGTCGCAACTCAAACTCTAACGGATTATTGAATATTAAGAACTTAGATCATGAACTCGCTCTATATAAAGAACCCAAAGGGACGCAACTCAATCATAATTTGTAATATGAATTTGCTGTGCTATACCGTTTGAACACTCATTCAACTTGAAACGCTCACACATAAAGTTACTACCCCAATCACTGAAATAACTCTGGAAAAAAACAAACAGCTTTGACGAACTCAATCTAAGGAAAAAGGGAACAGCTATAGTTATCATGTCTAATGGGAACATTGCCATATATATCTTATATCTTTTGAGTAATATTCAAGATACACATTCGCGCAAGCATGCTAGCTCATCTTTTGACAGAGTGTTGAAAATTAAGAGCTTTTTATGAAATCGCGCTACCCCGAGAGATATAGAGGCCACAACTTTATCATTATAATTTCCAATGAGAAATTTGTCGTGCTATATAGTTTTAATAACAGACAAATGTACATGTTCGTGCGGTGTTAATAATTAAGAGCCTTGATAAACTCGCTTAACACCAATAACCATTAGCCCACAGATTAACTCTATAATTATAGTGTCTAATGATAATAGTGTGCTGTATCGTTGGAGAGTAGAATCCAAAGATACACTGTCGTGCAGACAAGAGGCATTAACTTAATGGTTAAGTATACTCTTATAATTTCTTATGTGAAAATGTCGCTATAACATAACATAACATAACATTTATTAGCATAAAACACCATGTAAGGCAGTATAACCCACACACAATAACAATATTAAATACATCAAGTAATATACAACAAGTGATGTAGTTATTTCATTGAATATATAATTAGTTATTTAGTATTTCGTATACAATATATATATATATATATAAGTGCCTCTTAATACTTTAAAATGAAAACTACCTTATATACATGTATATACATGAATAGGATGCAACCATGCAGTTTGGTTGAATATTACTCTACATATAGTTGCTACTGCTGGGATCTTCGATCAAAACATTGTCTACTCAAGTTGCATATTTTATAACAAGAATCTGGTTTTTCATTTTTGAGAATCAAATTGAATTGCCGAGTTTCTGATATAGCGCTAAATCCATTATATTGCACTTTCATTACTTCATATAGTTTCATTTCTCAAATCAGCATATAACGGACATTTCATTATAAATGAAATTCATCTTCAACTAGTTTCTGTTTTATCGGACATATTCGATCTTCAATGGATTTCTATATATCTTTGATATATGACAGACATTCAAAGGTACACGTTCACGTAGGCCGTTTCTAGCTCAATCTCTATCAAAGTGTTGACATTTTTGAAGAACTAACAATATCACCAAAAGTCATAATAAACAAATGGACGCAACTTTATACTTCTAATTGCTTGAAAGAAAATTGGTTAAGGGGGAGGTCAAGTGACCAATTTTGAATGGAGATGAATCATTTCCATGCAAATCCGCGGAGCAAAGGTTACAGAGTTTAACATACTTCTGAGTGTGACTTGATGTGGTATTGGAAACAACAGGTACATGTATATGCTTGGAGGCCGCTTGGAACTTGTTCCATTATAATGTTGGTGTATTTATTTTGAAATTTTCTATTGATTTTTCCAATGTAGGTCATGTGATGTAATTCTATAGAAACAAATTCTCAAAAATGTATTTATTGCAAAGTTTTATAATTTTCCTAGCGCATGCACCTGCCAGTTAAATGTTATGACTGTTCAGAGATATGCCTGGTTTGGTTACCGAACAACTGCTTCATACATAACATTTGCTCCGAAGATTTGCATGGAAAGCCCCATTCAAAATTGGTCACTTCACCTCCCTTTTAAATAACAATCATTCAAAGATAAACAGAGTAAAAAAAAAAATGAAGGCCGCGCCAGTAGTTAGATATATATATAGGAACAACTTACATGGACGCAACACACGCGACAAACCTTAGATGAAACATATTTCAATCGCATCAGTGAGATACTTTCAAATGAGACAACCATCACTAAACCGGTCACACAATAGAGACAACCATCACTAAACCGGTCTCACACAATAGAGACAACCATCACTAAACCGGTCTCACACAATAGAGACATTCAAAGGACGCTCCGCATAAACATACACAATCAACAATACAACTATATGGCACCGCAACTCTAAAATTGCAATAGTCGATGAGTAAATTGCTTTAACCCTTTCAGTGCCAGGGGCCGATCTCATCGGCCCTAATTTACGGTCTGTAAAATCGGCCCTAAAAAATTACAAAATAAATGTTTTTTTTTGTTTTTGTTTTTTAGATTTTTTTTGTGTTTAAAAATTTAAATTTTAAATGAGAAAATTGTGATGCTGTATGATTTGAATAGCATGCAAAGGTGCGCGTTCGCACAGTCAATCCTAGCTAAACCTCTATAATAGTATTAAACATTAATAGCTTTGATGAACTCGCACTACATACATCAAGAGGCATGCGTCCACAAAACGGTCGCGAGTCTAAAAATATAAATTTTAAATGATAAAATTGTCATGCTATATTATTTGAATATTATGCAAAGATGCGCGTTCGCGCAGGCAATCCTATAGCTAACACTCTATAATAGTATTGAACATTAATAGCTTTGATGAACTCGCACTACATACATCAAGAGCAGGCATCTACACAAAGGTCGCAAGTCTAACAATTAAAATTTTAAATGAGAAAATTGTGATGCTGTATGATTTGAATAGCACGCAAAGGTGCGCGTTCGCGCAGGCAATCCTAGCTAAACCTCTAGCATAGTGTTAAACATTAATATAGCTTTGATGAACTCGCACTAAATACATTAAGAGTCATGCATCCACAAACAGTAGCGAGTCTAAGAATTAAGTGAGAAAATTGTCATTCTAAATGATTTGAATAGCATGCAAAGGTGCGCGTTCGCGCAGGCAATCCTAGCTAAACCTCTATAATAGTATTGAACATTAATAGCTTTGATGAACCCGCAATAAATACATCAAGAGTCATGCATCCACAGAAAGGTCGCAAGTCTGAAAATTTAAATTTTAAATGAGAAAATTGTGATGCTATATGGTTTTAATATAATTCAAAGATGCGCGTTCGCGCAGGCAATCCTAGCTAAACCTCTATCATAGTGTTGAAAATTAAGAGCTTTGATGAACTCGCACTACATCAAGAGATCGATTAAGGAATAGCCCGTGAGCACTCCTCCCGCAGGGTCGTCCAATACTAGTGTATATGCGACTGAATCGCGCTGCCTGATCACGTCCCGTGCCCAGTGACGTCATTGAAAGCACACACAGAGAGCTGAATGGTCCTATTGATTAGCAGAGAACATTCTGCTCCAGTCAGTCGCCGAACACTACGCTGTGTAGTTACATGTAGTGTCACTGCATTAATCCATCCGTACATGCAGACGTAACTAGGAGGTAACTCGCAGCAGCACCGTAATGACCAAGGCATCAAGATAACTACATTACATAGAAAGTAAGACTTTGATGAAACACACGGCGCCCTCTCTTCGTCTCGAGGAGGATTTTATTGTGGGCCATCTTCCTGGCTGGCGGAATACATTATGTTTCTAGTCTATAATGAATTCACGATGACATGTCTTGTGATGGGAATTATTTCAGTTATTCTGTGATAAACTCGTCGTTTTCGGTGATTTTGGGTATTTTCTTGGATGTGAGTTCACTTTATTGGGATATTCGAGAGTTTGTGATCACATATCAGAGGTAACTCATTGATTATTTATTATGATGATTCCGCACAACTTCTTGCTGAATGATTTGAGCACATCGCGCGTTCGAGAAGTCATGTTTAATGAGTAGAGAATAATCGTATAGTTTAAATGACATATTTATGGTAAATACCAGACCCTTTATGTGACGTAATTAATCGCGCAGATGAGATATTTAATTATACAAATGGTTGCCTTAACAATTCAAGAAGGACATTTAGTCCGCCATATTTCCTGCTGTGTGTGATCCTAAATGTCTCTTATGTGCGTTTAAAGTAATGTGAAATATTCACCTGAAATCTTCAGATTTCACCCAAAAAAAAGTTCGCGTCCACTATTTAATTATTTCTCCAATACTGCACGTATACCGTAACATACATTGTCCTTTACCTTACATGTACAACCCGTTCATGACTGGAGCTTCCTGAATTTTTGTGAAAACCATAGGTCGCCTCGCATATATAAGAGAATGCATTGGCCTAACAATTTTTTATAATTGTTAAAGAATGTAAGAACAAATTATAAAAATTGATAAAGAATGTAAGAAAATTTATCAAAAGTCGTTAATGAATGTAACAAAAATGGTAACATTTGCAGTGCGGATCGTCGGTGTGATAATTTCCACACATTTGTTTGGCCAAAGCATTCTCTTATATATGCGAGGTGACCCATGGTCGACTCGCATATATAAGAGAATGCATTGGCACATGGTTTTCGCAATTTAGGCTAAATATATACGTACATGTACACGTATCAACCTAGTTTAGATGTCTTGGTTTGATATTATATATACATGTACACCGGTGTCGTTGGAGTCGATTGTCACATTATTTGATATCTAACAGACTGCGGTACTATGAGGGTGTCACCCCCTACCGAGTCCTGAATACCTGATAAAATAGAGGGGTGAATACTGCGAACCAGATAAGAAACTACAGTAATGCCCAAAGTAATTGACCAATTAACCAGAGTTTGGGCATTGTTTTTACCCTGTGCCAATGCATTCTCTTATATATGCGAGTCGACCATAGGTCGCCTCGCATATATAAGAGAATGCATTGGCCTAACAATTTTTTATAATTTTTTTTTATAAATTTTACAATTTTTAGGACATAAAATAAAAAACATCCATTACCCTGCAGGGAGCCCCACACATATATAGAAGCATATAGAAGAGTGTCGTCTGCTCATGTTTGTCTGGGGCTCTGTATGGGTGAAATTATAAAATTGTTAAAGAATACAAGAAAAAATTATTAAAATTGTAAAAAATTGTTAGGCCAATGCATTCTCTTATATATGCGAGGCGACATATGGTCGACTCGCATATATAAGAGAATGCATTGGCACAGGGCATACTTCAAACTGTCCATCATTAAAGTGTGGAATACAAGTCATAGTTAACCACACTAATATGATAATTTTCACACATTTGCTGACGTAATGGTCATACTTTCAACATATCAAGATGTATTGAAATGTTCAGATAATAAGTTTAATCCTTTCTATGCTAAAGCAAAATTGATGAGTAGTTATCCCTCTGGAAATGTTCAGATAATAAGTTTAACCCTTTCTATACTAAAGCAAAATTGATGAGTAGTTACCCATTAGGAAATGTTCAGATAATAAGTTTAACCCTTTCTATACTAAAGCAAAATTGATGAGTAGTTATCCCTTAGGAAATGTTCAGATAATAAGTTTAACCCTTTCTATACTAAAGCAAAATTGATGTGTAGTTATGCCTCTGGAAATGTTCAGATAATAAGTTTAACCCTTTCTGTACTAAAGCAAAATTGATGAGTAGTTATCCCTTTGGAAATGTTCAAATAATAATTTTAACCCTGTCTATACTAAAGCACCGTTGATGAGTAGTTATCCCATAGGAAATGTTCAGATAATAAGTTTAACCCTTTCTATACTAAATCATCATTGATGAGTAGTTATCCCATAGGAAATGTTCAGATAATAAGTTTAACCCTGTCTATACTAAAGCATCATTGATGAATAGTTATCCCTTAGGAAATGTTCAGATAATAAGTTTAACCCTTTCTATTCTAATGCACCATTGATGAGTAGTTATCCCATAGGAAATGTTCAGATAATTATTTTAACACTGTCTATACTAAAGCACCGTTGATGAGTAGTTATCCCTTAGGAACTGTTCAGATAATAAATTTAACCCTTTCTATTCTAAAGCATTATTGATGAGCAGTTATCCCATAGGAAATGTTCAGATAATAAGTTTAACCCTTTCTACACTAAAGAATCGTTGATGAGTAGTTATCCCATAGGAAATGTTCAGATAATAAGTTTAACAAACGACCGTACCAAACATAGAACGAACATTCGGACCAAGATCCATGCGATTAGAGGTACTCAATCCGATCAGACGCTCCTAAATTACTATTTCTTTGGCTTCGGGGATAAAAAATATTTGATTCGAGTCGAGGAACCCACCCATCAATGCTCAGAGTTATCAGATATAGATTTTTGAAGTTCGTTATTTCTCGAGATGTGTAATAATATGTGGCCCAGAAACACGTGCTCAAACGGAGGGACTCGGATGAAGATGGATAACTCTAAAATCAAGTGGTATTACGGTAAAATTTCGTGATGCTTTAGTGATAATAGGGCAGATTGAATAGGGCCATATTTTGTTGAACAAAATGTTGATAAATAATACGTTTTGGGACATTTGATACCATAGTTGACAGTGGTTAGCATTAATTTGATACCATAGTTGACAGTGGTTAGCATTAATTTGATACCATAGTTGACAGTGGTTAGCATTAATTTGATACCATAGTTGACAGTGGTTAGCATTAATTTGATACCATAGTTGACAGTGGTTAGCATTAATTTGATACCATAGTTGACAGTGGTTAGCATTAATTTGATACCATAGTTGACAGTGGTTAGCATTAATTTGATACCATAGTTGACAGTGGTTAGCATTAATTTGATACCATAGTTGACAGTGGTTAGCATTAATTTGATACCATAGTTGACAGTGGTTAGCATTAATTTGATACCATAGTTGACTGTGGTTAGCATTAATTTGATACCATAGTTGACAGTGGTTAGCATTAATTTGATACCATAGTTGACAGTGGTTAGCATTAATTTGATACCATAGTTGACAGTGGTTAGCATTAATTTGATACCATAGTTGACAGTCACGTGGTTAGCATTAATTTGTTGCAATAAATCGATTATGATAACTAAAGCGTATCTTGAAGAAATGTTGTTGTTGTTGTATCTTGATCGTATGGAGACCGTCTGATCGGATTTAGTACATGTACCTGTAACGTTTCTCGGTGTGGAGAGAATCAAAAAAAAAATTGAAAACCCTGTGCCAATGCATTCTCTTATATATGCGCGTCGACCATAGGTCGCCTCGCATATATAAGAGAATGCATTGGCCTACCAATTTTTTATTATTTTTTATAATTGATAAAGGGGTATACTGTACACTAAATCGGGCCATTTATTGGACCATCTGCTTTTATACTCAACAGAATATATGCAACAAATAAATGAAGTTGAGCCATAGATTAGTGCAAAATACACCCATGTGCTATATGAACAATGTAAACAACATGGTATTTATAATGAAAATGAGTTTATGACTCCAGTCATAAATTAATTTTCGTTATAATTACTATCTTGTTTGCATTGTTCATAGAGCACATGTTTGTATCTTGCACTAATCTATGGCTCAAATTCATTTTTGTTTGTTGGACTTATCATCTAAACATTTCACTCAATCAATAAAGCTCTATCCAGTGGGGGTCCAGGGGGGGGGGTCCAGGGGGGGGTCCATTGTGTGTGGGTGGTCAAATCCACCAAGAAGCAATTTTTTCCGCAACTAAAAATAAAATTTCCTGCTTGTTTTTTTAGTGTTTTTGGCAATGAGTTGGGCTTCAAAACCACTTTGAATGAGAGAAATAATGTAATTATAACTGGTAAACTGACTGCAGGCAGTTATCGTGTTGTATTTTGTTGCAAA